>VXBQ01005799.1:87047-108521 GCA_013400175.1 Phainopepla nitens
AAAAAAAAAGGAAAAAAAAGGGTTTTTTTGCTACAAGGACTTACCTTTGGTAGTGTTTTCCTCCCCACTCTCCCCCCTCCTCTGGCTCTGCGTTGTGTCGCTGCCACCGAGCCTTGTTTATGGTCCAAACGGAGAAATCTGCCACCGAACGCCATCCATGGCAGGAATAATTTCATGCTGTGCAAAATTTGTTTCATTTCACATCCTGTAAGAATAATTACTTAGCATAATGCCACTTAAGCTGTATTTCTAGCTGCAAACATTAACGAAATGGTAAAAAGCTAGATCCCAGTTGCGAGAGAGAGAGAAAAAAAAAAAAAAAGAGGTATTTCGGGGTCCCGAGGGTTTCTTCAAACTGGTTGCCTTTAACACCAGGAACAACTGGAAGAATTAAAGGGTTGTGAGTGATGCCACTGAATTTAAAAGCACAATGAACCCCGATATTTTCAGTGATATTTGAGGTCACTCATGTGCTGGGGACCTCGATAGGACACTGCCTTCAGAAATTGAGGACAAAACACATAGCCCATACTGCCCACCTTTCTCAAGTTTTCTGTAATAAGTTTATTTGAAGGTGACTGTAGCCCAAAATGGTCCTAAATAAAACAGCAAGTGAAGAAGCTGGATCCTTTTCATGTCGTGTCACAGATTCCAATTTTTATGTGACAAAAACCAGGTCTCAGTAGGTTTGGAGGAGAGCCAATGTGATGGGTGAGCAGGGTGTATTGATCAAATATCAGCATAAGCTGATACACTGAGACAAAGGAGGCTCCGACCTCCCTCCTGGGCCCCCACAAGAGAGGACAATCCTCTTTCATATCCAGTCAGAATTACCCATGGTTCACTCTTACCTGCTAGCAAAACCAAGCCACTGTCTTCAATCAAATGGAAGACTCGCACGGTCTAATTGAATTAGTACAATTAAGTTTAAGGATAAAAATTATGATTGTGACTTTCTAAAAAAATGTCGTTTTCTCTATGCCAAACCTTACAGCTTGTAACTGAGTAGTAAATTCTGACTTGTTCTTTCCCAAATGCTGGAAATAATCACTTCCAAAGGTCTTCTTTTGCTCCAACAATGGCAACCGTTGTGTACACCAAGTATCCAGGCTGACCTTCATCTTCCTTGAGGCCATTGTGGCTCTTCCTCACTCACCAGCAAAGCCCAGTTTTGAATGGGACCATCAAGGATTTACTGATGGAAAATTCACTGGTAACAAGTACATTTGCCTTGGGTTTGTCCAACCCAACAAAAGGCAAAATCTCCAGTTTGTTAGAAGCAGGCTGTGAAGGATGGATGGATGGATGGACGGACGGATGGATGGATGGACGGACGGATGGATGGATGGACGGACGGATGGATGGATGGACGGACGGATGGATGGATGGACGGACGGATGGATGGATGGACGGACGGATGGATGGATGGACGGACGGATGGATGGATGGACGGACGGATGGATGGATGGACGGAGGGATGCAGTCAATCACAGCACCCCCTCCAACCAGCCCTTCGCCAGCACAAATTTCCCTCCACTCCTCTGAATAAAGTGATTCCATATTCATTCTTTGTTTTCACTCTGTTCCATAAAAAGCCTTGATTGAAAAGTCAACTTCAAATGTAACCGGAGCTTCAAGAAGTAGCAAGGGAGAAAAAATAAATTTTAGGAAAAATCTTGGGCAGGCAAATCCTTCAGGCATGAAGCAGGCAGCAGATCCTCCTTGGGCTTCATGAGCAGGAGTTCTTCAGATGTCTTTTTTTTTTTTTTAAGTGGCTTTACTACTAAATCAAAGAACATGACAGAAAAGACCACCCAATCCCCTGCTCCCCTTACATGTTTTTCCCCCAAATTTCAGCAAGCTGATGCTCTATCAGACCAGCAGCAATGCGCTACAACTCCAGAACAACCAAGAACACTCAAATGCTCCTTAGAAGGGACAATGTGGTGCCACCAGCACCCTCCACTACTGTGTGGCCCTTGGTGGCCGTGGAGCCGGGCAGTGCCTCGCAGCCACCTGGTGGGAGCAATGCTCCAAATCCATTGGGCAGGTCCAAACCAAACAGCCTTTCCAAGGGTGCTGACCACGATGTCTTCATTGCATGATGGGAGAGCTTCAGCTGTCCATTTGCTCAGGTAGCTCTATGCCAAGCTCCCTGTCCTGGAAATCCCTGGAAAAATGGTGTGGGCTTTGCAGGGTACACATGCTGGCATGCCAGCAGGAGATGCCATCCTCAGTGTGGGCACCTTGGTTCATGAGTCCCACAAATGCAGAGGTTGGAGAACACACCAGTGGGATTTTGTGCTCTAAAACCCCCAACTCATCGTCCTTCAGGTGGAGGTTGCCCACGACAGTCTTACTCTTTATGTACAAGATGGTTTCACAACTTTGCAAAAGTTTTCGTTGTTGTTTAAAATACGCAGTGTGGTGGACATGGGGAGAGAAGTCAGTAAGTACCTTCACATTCATGTAGCACTTACCAAAATTCAACATTAAAAACCAATTCACATGAGAACATCCAAGTGCCTCCACGCTGAAATACTTCCCATCTACAAATCCCACCACTAAACCCTGGGATGACTCTAGGTCAGGCAGAATTGTCTCCTGGCGTATGGAAACCTCAGCACGGCTCTGATTGACCCTGCAGTGGTTCCAAACTGTCCAGAACAGCGGTGCCCCCTCACAGACCATCTCCCACTGCTTTTGGGAAGCCTGTCCCATGAGTAGGTTTGGGAAATGCAGACCTATATTCATGGATACATGAATTAAAACTGCGTTTCAGGGTGGATCTCCCTGAGCCACATCTGCCTCAATCACTCTCCTTTAAAGAGCAAACACAAGTTGCCAACATCCTCATGAAGGATAAGCCCAACAGTTTAGCAGTTCCCTCTCTTTTTTTTATATATTTTTCTAATTTTTTTTAAACACCACATCAAATCTCAACGGGATTTTTGGGGGGGGGGTTTTGTTTTAATGGCGAGGCAAAAAATTTGCTGATCCTCCCCGTGGCGAAGTTACTTTCAAGTCAGTGAAAGTTCTTGGCCCGCAATGAAAAGTCTTTGCCAATTAGCGCTCAACAACTTCAATTCATCCCTCCTGGTTCAAGATGAGTAGGAACCTAATAAGGCTGTGATAAAAGGGCAAAAGGCACCGAGTACCCAAAGGGGATTAATGGGCTCTTCCATTTATTTGTCTTCCTAACAGCTGAACTGTTACAAGTATTGACGGTCTTCAAACGCCGGGCGCCGGGGTCTCCAATGGCCAACTCCAGCTCCCGGCCTGAGGGGCGAGGCCTTCCCCCTGGGCGATGCCAAAACCAACAAAGCCCCGGGGATCAGGTAATGAAACTTCAGCTTTCCCCCCCCTCCTCCTGCTTCTTTGAGATTTATTTACTGGCAGCTGACAAGAGGCAAATTCAGCTGGAATTGTGTAGTCAAGGCCCTGTCAAGCCTTCAGAGGCACCCTTATGTCGAATCACCTTCCTGACTGGCATGTCGCTGAAAAGCCCTCGGCGCTGGTCCTTAACAGCTCCCGACAGCACAAAGGACACTCCAGACAGATGCCTACATGGCATCCTGCAGCATTTTAAAAGAGAATTAGTGGTTTTAATTATGGTCGTCGTATGAAAGGAAACCATGCAAGCTCGGCAGGAGACCTTTGATCAAACCCTTTTGCTAGCACAATGCCGCGGAACTGTGACTATTCCTAGCAAGGGGCCTTTTCTCGCTGAATGACTCACCAGTGATCTTTGAATGCAGACAAGTTCCTCACCCTCCCTCTTCATTAGCGAGCATTTCTATACAGCCCCTATATAGTGCGCCGAGTCTTGGAGCTATACAATGGGGGGGAAAAAAGAATCCCTACAGATTCTGGCCTCTACTTAGGAAGTGCTGAAGGACTCTGAGTGACTTTATTCATTAAAACAGGTTGCTATTAATTAACTGTCATAATAAAATAAAGAACTATTATTTGCATTTCTTAGTGCGCTCTCTTTAGTAATATGTATAAAAGATGCTTGTAACAAAAATGAATTTATAAGGGAGAAAAACCCCTCAGAAGTCTTTTTTCCCCTCTGCCCCCACCCTTTTTTTTTTTTTAGGTCTAGGCAGCAGGAGCCTGACTAATTATTAGGACCCGTTTTGCAAGAGAACAAATAGAGGTAAAACACAAATATGAAAGTAATTAGGAAAATGTAAAATCCTGTTTACTTGGCAACCGATTCATGCAACTGAGACTAACGAAGAGCAAATCAGCTTTGCTTGTTTGATAAACTTCAGGGTGCCACCTAAGAGGAGCTGATAAAAATTAAACTCTGCCAGCATCCCTCCGCACCGCCTTTTAGCCAACAGGCTCAGCAACATCCACGCAGCGGCTCCGTCTGCGAGCACCAGCAAATCTCATTTGAACAGGTCCAGGGGGAGGAATTTTGGAAGTTCCATCAGTGCTAGATATTTCCCCCTCCGTGGTGTATCTTCTGCTGAACACCCAGCACGGAGCCCCGCATCTCACGTGCATGGGATTTATGAGGACGCGGAGCACGTCAACGGCACGGTTCTGATTTTCTCCCTAAAAAGGCATCACCATCCCACTGCTCTTCACACCTGGGAAGGCTTCTGCCACTGGTAAAGTCCTTTCTGTAGCCACCACCACTGTTTATTACAATATGGGATGATACTTTACTCAGAACAGCCCCTCTTTTCTCCCGAGCAGATAGTGGGATCCACAAACGCTTCCAATTATTTCAAGACTACGCGGCTAAGGAGGGGCATCTAATCAAGATAAAGACAACCCTCAGCTCAGTAGATTTGCTTGAATGGATTTGCAATAATGCAGGTAACAAAAGCATTCAAAAATTGGATTCCTAATGCTTTTTCTGCCCGGACTAGAAGGGAAGGAGAAAGCCTGCTCTGAGAAAGCTGCACGGAGGAATGTGTGATATTCCCTCGCTCTGCACAAACACTTCTGCGGGGAGTGAGAGGAAGGAAGAGATTTAAGTGAGGCACGACCGACCTGAAATGTAGACAATTACAATACAAAGAGTTAAAATTACACCCCTGAATTGCTCCTCTTCCCTCTCACTCCTCTGCTTCGTGGCTT
This sequence comes from Phainopepla nitens, assembly GCA_013400175.1. NCBI lineage: Eukaryota > Metazoa > Chordata > Aves > Passeriformes > Bombycillidae > Phainopepla > Phainopepla nitens. The sequence continues at coordinate 92,145 of VXBQ01005799.1, forward strand.
TGCAACCCAGAAGGCACAGTTTTCCATCTTTTTATTGCTGATTTCTCATCTGTTGTTTGTACAGGAATGGCTCATAGGAATTAACGGGGAACTGGTATGGAAATCATATTCTACAAAAGTAAATCAAGAATGAGAGGGGGGAAAAGGATGTTATTTTGCAACTGGAGTTAGAGATTCCTAGGCAGCAGCTTGATTTTTATATGGGAAGCATTCAGTGAAAGTTGGAAAAATCAGCACTTGGAGAGAAAGTGATCCACTTTTAATAGGATCTATTAGGAATAGTGGCCACGTGTTCCTACACACACTTCAAAGTCCAGACTAGCAGAGCATCCACCTGCAACACCCCTCGCTCCTGCCCCCATCCCAGTCTGCTCCAGAGATGCTGTTTGATAATGTGATCTTTACAGAAGTACTTCTTTCTTCTCTGATAATTTTACCAACACAAAAAAAATCCTGGCCTGGCAGCAATTTGTCTCCAGCAAAACACTGGGCTGAGATACCACAAAACCACAGAATAATGTATGAAGTATTAGATGAACAGAGCTTTACAGGAACACCACCAGAGTTTTGGGTCTGTTAAATGTTTAACAGACTGTTTGGGTCTGCTTAAATGTTTTAAGCATTTGAAGTGCTGTTGACTGACAAAATATTGAAGAACATGACATTTTATGTCTTTCTTACTGAAAAGAAGAAGCTGAGTTCTTGTTAACCCCAGAAGCTGCTTGCCTGTTGGGGCAGATTGAAAAGCAGGGTGAATTCACACCCAATTCTTCTGGTTAAAGCCCTGATATGTCCAAAATTGTAGTTGTGGCATCCCCAGGAGCCACGAGGATGCGGCAGAGAAGGCGAGGATTCTGGGCTGGCACAGAAAGAGGCCACAGCACGGATGCCCATGGAGAGAGCAGCATCCCAGGGGAGCAGCATCCCAGGGGAGTGCTCTCATGTCCCTTGTGGGGTCTCAGGACCACAGTCCCTCCACCCCAGTGCAGGAGATGTCACACTGCTGCCAGCAGAGTCCCTCTGCAAGGGAAGATACATGAGTTGCCCGCTCACTGTTGGAAGTCTAAGCAACAAAGATCATCCCATCATAAAATCCCAAGGGAATGAAAGCAGCCATCCCTGAAAAGCAAGAGAGGCAGAAGAAAATGGGTTGGTCTCTAACCCCTTCATTCCAGCAGGACATCCTGTCCTTCCAGTACCTAAAGAGGTTACAGAGAGCAGGAAAGGGACTGTTTACATGGGAATGAAGTGACAGGACAAGGGGGGAAGGCTTCAAAGTGAAGGAGGGCAGGGTTAGAGGGATATTGGGAAGAAATTCTTCCCTGTGAGGGTGGGGAGGCCCTGGCACAGGGTGCCCAGAGAAGCTGTGGCTGCCACATTCCTGAAGTGTCCAAGACCAGGTTGGACAGAGCTTGGAGCACCCTGGGAAAGTGGAAGGTATCCCTGCCCACAGCAGGGGGTTGGAATGAGATATCTTTAAATTCCAACCCAAACCATTCTGGAATTCTGTGATTGTGATTCTGCAGTACCCTTGGGCCCAGGCACAGCCAAGGCTCAGAGCACATCCAAAACAGTGAGTGACCAGGGTCCTGGGAGGGGGCCATCTCATAGCTTGTCCTGCTGGAAACCCACCACAAAAACACACAGACACAACACAGCTAATGAAAAATGGCTTTAGGAATCTCTTAGCTCAGCATCAGAGGAAACAATAAAATGCTAAATACATTTTTACATCTAGAAAGGATGCTGCATTCATAAAAAAAAAAATATTCACAGTGCAAGCTCATAGTTTTCTTGTAAAAGAAAACTCTCCTTTTTGAAATCTGATACTTTATTTAGTGGTGAGCTTCTCCCCTGCCCCCAGAAAAATTCATCTGGCAACAGAAATCAAACATCACTGTGTTCCTGCAGAGGGGATCACACTTGATTTCCTCTCTGCTGCCATTTCTGCCACCTTTTGAAACCACTCTCACGCTGCCAAGGACTAATTCAGATTTCAAGTCCCGACTTCAGCGTTTCAGCAGGACCGGGCGCTACCCAGCTCTGCGCCTCAGCTCCTCTTTCCTCCTCCTGAGCCCCTGCAGCTCTTCCCTGAGGTGCTGCACAGCCTGCAGGATGTCCTGGCACTGGGGATCATCCTCTGCCTTCTGGGTGTAGAGCAGGAAATGTTTCACAGTCTCGGAGAGCAGCGTTTCGGGATCCACGGCCCCCCGGCCGAGGCGCAGCATCCTCTCGCAGGCGATGGCGTAGTTCTTGTGCCAGTTCACCGGGTGATGGGGATGGGAGTTGACAATTTCTTTGTATGACTGTTAAAGGAACAAAAAAAAAGAAAAAAAAAAAAAAAGGAAAGAAAAGAAAGAAGGTGGAGGCAGCAAATTAATTGAACGAAGTGGGAGCAACAGCTTTTAACAGTGCTTCAAAACTGCCTGGAAAGAAACAGATGCTATTTAGATGTCCAAGTCCAGAGCTGGAGTATTTCTGTAATTTGCTCTGTGTTTGCCATTCAGCAGCATGAATCAGAAACCCAAGGGGGGCTGAAACGTTTCCCTTCCAACAGCAGCTGTTTGTTTAGAAACATTACAGATGATGGTGATAACCCCACGGCACATTATGTGCTTCCCCCAGAGAGGTGTTACACCAAGCTGGGGGAAAAAAGAGATTTAACTGCCGCGCCTGCAAGACATTTACTCAATATTTCAGGAGATCAGGATGTCTTCCACAGGACTTAAGCAGTCTGTTGACTTGAGTGGGAATATTCATAAGCTCAACAGCAGGCATGTGCCTGGGAACTTTGCAGAACAGCAAAAAAATCACATCAAAACGAGCAAGAATTAAGGAAACCATTTGTTGATTCTCTGCTGGAGTATGAAATACTGCTCCTCTCTGCTGACACACACTGATCACTTCGTGCATCTGTAGGCATCTCAGGCAGTCCAGTATTTCCAGAGATACCTACACCAGCTTATGGGTGTTATTCTTTGGTGTGAAATGCAGCAGAATTAATTTGCAGCAGTGAGAAGACTGTCGGATTTTACACTTGCTGGCTCAGACGCACGACTGTGTAATGACAGAGGGGACAAGTGCAGAGAGGGGACTTCAGGACAAGCCATCTCTTGGCATGGGTTTGGAGCCCAGCACAGACAACATAATTATAGCAAAAGCAGGGTGTTGACTGGTTTGCTTTTGGCATCCTCTGTGACCGAGGGGGCAAGCAGGAATGGATAAAATCCCTGAACAAATCTCTTTGAATCGGCTATGCTCCCAGTTTGGATAAACAAGGGGAATGCAGATTACAGGGCCTGTGTGGAAACACTGCATTTCCATGGACTCCAGAAATTTAAAAGAAAAGGTGAAAAAAAAAATTTATGATGGAGGCTGCAGGGAGCATTCCAAGCCCAAATCCAGGACTTACAGTGTATGCAAATGTGTAAAGTTGTGATTTCATTTCTGCAGTCACACTGGCCGTTTCTGCGAGGTCAAAGATGAAGAAAGCTGTTTTCATCCTAGGAAAACAAGAAAAACTTCCATGTGGTAACTGCTTAATGCAACCAGCTCACATCACAGGGTTATACACAGCTTCAACACATCCACGTGTGGGACAGCACACAGGATCTCCATTTAAGCCATTAGTGCTACAAATTTCTCTCCACAATCTATTTCCTCACTACATCCCAACTACCTCTGAGAGACTTTGAGCAGAACCTTTTGGTGAACAAAAGAGCCACTTTCCTGAAGGCTTTGCTGGAGGCCTTGCATGCTTCATCTCACGCTGCCAGCCTTTCCCTTCCAAAGCTTGGCACGTGCAGACCCAATAAGGCCACAGCCCATCAAGCTGCCTGCTCTGGTGTGTGTTTCCACACCAGTGAGCTGGCAGTGCCCACTGGCTGTTGGAAGAGAGCAAAGGAAAATTACCTGGCTTGCCACATCTCCTCGTTGGCAACAGCTTCCCAGGAAGAGGGACTGAAACTAAACGGGAATGGAAACAAAATTCAGCCATCAGATCCACGTCGCTGGGTTCCACCCACCACAACCCTTCCAGCCCAGGCAGCTACAGACCTCCCAGGCAGCAGGAAACCTGCCATGAAGCCTGTGGCTCTGGCAGCAGGGAATGCAGCTGATTCTGTGTCATTCAAAAACTTTGCTCCTCTCTCTCCAGAGAAAGAGCCTCTGGTGTATCAGGTGTTTCACAGCATCCCAGATCTCCAAGCCAGAGATGGTTTCTACCACCACAGGTCAGTCTATGACAGTTAAACCTCTGGATGTCTCAATAATTTTAGATCCTGATCAAGTTTTAAGGTCAGAACTGGACCTCATACTTCACTAGAGATGTGCTTGCTATTTTTCACACTATTAAAAAATCACAGATCATGGAATGGTTTGGGTTGGAAGGGACCTTAAAGACAATCTAATTCCAACTCCCTGCCATGGGCAGGGACACCTTCCACTATCCCAGGTTGCTCCAAGCCCTGTCCAACCTGGCCTGGAACACTGCCAGGGATGGGGCAGCCACAGCTTCTCTGGGCTGCACCAGCATCTCACCACCCTCACAAGGAAGAATTTCTCCCTTCTATCTCTCCAGAACACAAAATATTGAGATTATAGCTCTTGTTTAATTCCTCTAACACTGCAGCGGGTGTGGCAATGCTGCTGGCAAAAGATGATGAGCAGGAAGGAGCAGAGGCTCCTCTGCCTCATACCTGCCATAGTCTTCAGTCCAGTTGTAGAGATTCCTTGTGAGACGAATCCACTCTCCTGGGTCAAACACAGCTCCAGAAGGAACCAACTTTTCACACGTACCCCAGGGCCAGAGCGAGTGGCTCCTTCTCCAGGTGGAGTCCCCTTCATGAAGACCTATGCAGACAAACACTTCCTTACTGCCAAAAAACCAACAGAGAGAGCAATGGTGAGGCCACCTCAGAGACTGTGGGCCACCCCGTGTCCCTGAGCAAACCACCCCACCCCACACTGTGCAGCAGAAACACCCAGCCAGCACATCTCCATCAGCACGGGCACGTTTTGGGGCAGTCTGGAAAACAGATGAATTCCCCATCTGGCATTGCCCATCTTGAGCAGCCAGCACAGCTGGCACATCCTGTCCCCTCTCCTGGACCTCCCAAACAGGCCAGAAGCTGGAGGAGAAGCCCATTTCTCCCCACTGGTACCTGGCTGTGCTCCTGTGCCTCCCCTCCCTTGCAGGGCTCACCCCAGCTAGTCTAAATGCAGATGCTATTCTTATTCGTGTGAGTATCTAATCCTTTCTCCACTCTTACTAAGCTATTTTTATAGGATGATTATTCCTGGAATACATTCATTCTATGCTAATCAGTTGGCCACAATGTTCACAAAGGAGAAGCAGCAGCAATTTGCTCTCCTACCATCGTCGCTCTGAGTGCACGGGAATGTTCCTTTCCTCTGTGATGAATTGTATCAACAACAACAACAACAAATCATCAGTAAACACTCTGCAGATCACCTTTTTTTCCTTCCTTCCTAAAAACCAAACCATCCTCAAAACAACAGGCAATATTATATCCGGATGGAGTTACTTCTGCAGAGATGTTTTGCTTTAATTGCAAAAATAATCTCGCCACCGGGGAGGAAGTCAGTGGAGAAAATTGGTCTTTTGGATGCAGTACCAAGCTGTTCCATAAACAATTTCAAGAGGAAAAAAAAAAGAAAAAAAGGTCAGAGATTTTAGGAAAGCTGTTACATATGAAAGAAATGCTTACTGTTTATTTACTTTGAGGAAGCGATGGAGATTAAAGGCGAGTGTCCCATCGGGTAATGCTCCTTCCACAGGATTCCACCGGCTCCCAGGAAAATAAACACCAGGTAAATGCTTTGCCAGCTTGGGTAAATACCACTCGTAAGTCATCATCTAGAATAAAAGACATTATCACAATTAAAACAGGAATCAGAAGATTTACATCCACAAGGAATGGTTTCTGCAGGAGCAATGACCGTTCGCTAATTAAGTGACCCACCACGTCAGCAGTGACAGGAGACCACAGCACCAGAGTGGGTCACCATGGTCAGACACAGTCACTGTGACCAGCTCACAGCACCAGGCTGGGTCACCATGGTCAGACACAGTCACTGTAATCAGCTCACAGCACCAGAGTGGGTCACCATGGTCAGACACAGTTGCTGTGATCAGCTCACAGCCCCAGGCTGGGTCACCATGGTCAGACACAGTCACTGTGACCAGCTCACAGCACCAGAGTGGGTCACCATGGTCAGGCACAGTCACTGTGATCAGCTCACAGCACCAGAGTGGGTCACCATGGTCAGGCTGTCATCATGGTCAGCTCACAGCACCAGGCTGGGTCACCATGGTCAGATCACTGCACCAGGCTGGGTCACCAGCGCCTTCATATCAGAGAGAGGCATGTGGTCCTCACTCTAACACAAAATTTCCACTGCTGGTAAGACACACAACAGGGATTTGGTTTGGTTAAACACCAGGAATTGGTTTTTGGGGTTTGCCAGCAAGTCACAGACTCTTGTTGCAAAGCCAAGTGTGAGAACGATGTGGCAGCAGAATTGTGGGTGACCCATCCTGTAATGTTTTTTTACCTTTTCCCATTTCTCAGTGAAAAAGGAACATGCACACCACACTCCATCCCAGGGTTACCCACAATTCTTTTAAAAAACAAACCAATTTTATTTATTTCCACATCATGAGCTTTACTGAACAGAAAAACCCTCTCACGGAGATCAAAGAACAACTGAACTTCTGCTGCCCATGTTTAAATCTGCCTTTCTAAGCAGCACTTTCTGAACATACCTCCTGGTCCACCAAGGTGATATCTGGCCTCATGCCCTCACAATAATGCAGGTAACGAAGAGCATTCCCAGGCAGGTCTCCTCTTAGCAGGATCACTGCCCCTGCTGGCATGGAGGACAGCACGTTCCTTGCAAACTTATCAACAACGTAGTTGTTGCTCTGATCACAAGTGCTGAAGAGAACAGATGAAAAACAGAATCTCAGAACCAGGCATTTGCATGGCTTTGCAGAACTGCAGAACAATTTCATGCAATGGGCACCCACAGGGGAAATCCATTCTGGTGAGGCTGAAAACATCAGAGAGTCACAGAACGGTTTAATTTGGAAGGAACTTTAAAGAACATCTCATTCCACCTCCCTGCCATGGGCAGGGACATCTTCCACTACCCCAGGTTGTTCCAACCTGGCCTGGAACTTCCAGGGATGGAGAGTGTCAGCAACTTAATCACCACAACAACTTCATATCTCCATTTCCAGAGAAAATGAGATACAGAAACAAAGCATTTAAAGCACAGGCCCTCAGAAAGCACCACAGTTTTGCCAAAATACACACTTACTGCACACCTTCACCTTAATTCTGATTTCTTCTTGGGCTAAATCTAAAAACTTATTAGTTGGTGCTGGAAGTGCCAGTACTATGATGGTTCTGTAGAGCATTTGAAATCCTCCTCACCCTTCTATGCTTCCATTAAGATTGAAAAAGCCAAGTTTTTGTAGTGTCAGGCAGAAGTAGATTTACATGATCTGAGATTGGATCCTTTTCATTAAAGTTATGTGCACACACTCCAGGCATGGATTCAGGTGACACCTGAGGACAGGAGCTATGATTGGCTCACCTATGGACAAGCCTTTGAAAAAGGTGTGCCAGAAAAAGGATTCCTGAGGATGAAGCCTGCACTTCCTTGGTCAGCCTGTAGCTGAGCATCCCTACCAGGACACTGATTCCTGTCCAAGCCACTGCGTGTGGCTATGGGATAGGGAAGCCCCAAACTACTGATTTAACTCTCCAAAAATGGGGAAAAAATCAGAAAAAACTTCAAGGCACAAGGCAGCCTGAAGGAAAGCAAGAGAAGTTCAGGCCATATGAATTCTGCAAAGCTCCTCAGGAGAAAAAGCACAGACTTACAAGTTTTTTTACAAGTTTAGATATCTTTTTTTCCCTCAACCTCTGTGACATGCCCATTTACAGCCTGGAGCTGGTGACTCTGAGGGAGATCAAACCAGGGAGTCCTGCAGGCTGTGACCATGCAAGCTTAGGTGGGCTGTGAGAAGTGCCTTTCCCCCTCCCAGCCAAGGACAGAAAGCCCAGGAGCACCCCTGTGAGGTGGCACCAAGGGAACTTCTCACCTGTAATTTGCCCAAAGCTGAGAAGCAACAAGGACAAGAGCAGGAAGCCACTCCAGGCATGGCAGCAGCCAGGTGCCCTCCAGCACAGTGTTCCTCCCAAGGCTGGCCAGTGTGGCCAGCCCCAGCCCTGCCAGCACAGCCACCACAGCACTGCTCTGCAGCCAGAACCGCTCCACCTAGGAGAGAGAATCCCAGAACGGGGTTGGGTTGGCAGGGACCATAGAGATCAATCCCATTCCAGCCCCCATCTCACACCTTCCACTAGACCAGGTTGCTCCAAGCCCTGTCCAGCCTGGCCTTGGAGTTGTATTTTGGCACCTCCTGCAGCTTCAAGGCAACTGCCTGCTCCTGCTCAGGTGGATTTGAGGTTTTGAGTGTTCCCCTCAAAAATTAACATGCCAGAGCAACTTTCGGAGTGCAACTTACCACGCCTAGAAACAGAGGCTTTGTAATATCCAGATTTGCTCTCCAAGCAAAGAAAAGGGAATACAGGCAGAGCATTCCAGTGAAGAGCCAGATCACAGGTGATTTCTGCTGCTTTTTCCTATAAAAAAAATAATGTATCACTCCTGAGACATGATGAAAAACAAACCAAAAATTACATGTGCTTGAACTCCTTGCATACCTAAATGCATTTAACACAAGGAGCTGATGAGTCTTTCCTTACCTTTGCCATTTATGAAACTTCTGTTTTCAAAGCACAAAACCATCAGGATTTCAGGAGTTTTAAGCTTGCCATCTACGAAGCCACGGGATTAACCAGGAGTAAGGGATATTTTACTCTTAATAACAGATGGCCACGGCCAATTGCTGCAATTTCTGCAGCAGCAAGCAGAAGGCAAAGAGAGCTGCCCATGCAGGCAGAGAGAAAAATGAGCAAAAAGTGCACATTGAGGCAAATATTGTTCAACTTACGGCAGTGCTGTGCTCACACAGGCCACAAGTGCCAGGGCAAGGACGGGAAGGGAGAGCTCTGACTTCATCTGTGCCAGCTGGAAACTGTGGGGAAATGAAAGTGTGGATCTGTCACCCCCAAATCACCCCTTGCACTCGATTAAAGTGTCAGGAGAAACAGGGAATAAGCACACCAAGTATTCCCACTCTGCTGGGATTAAGTCTATCAGAAATGGGGACAAGAGTGGGTTATGTGGCAGGATTTTGAAGGGAAAATCACTGGGATGGGGGATCCAGTGTTTTTCCTTCAGTGGGGAAGACAGAGGGCAGGAATGCTGTCCCTGTGCTGGACACACACAGCCCCAGCTCTGGGCAGGATGAGGAAGGGAAGGACAGGAGCCACTCTGGCCCAAAGGACAGCAGCAGCAAGAGGTTACTCTGCACGGAAAGGCATAGTCAAGGTGTTACTCACAGCAGCATCTCTCTCATACTGGATCCTGTCTCAGACTTGGCCTAAAATAGAAACAAAGGAAACCCATGAGGAACCCACACACTGACTGGATATCACCAGGGCAATGAAAGTCTTCTCATTCTCTGTTTGCAAGAGAGGCAGAAACCTCTACTCAAACTTTCACTGCAAGATGTTCTCCCACATTCCTGTTTTATGTGATCCCCTGGATGAGCATTATTTCAAGGTGCTGACCACTCGTTACCCTGTGATTAGAGCATGGTTTAACCATGATCTCTGCTGTATGATGGAATCATTTGGGTTGGAAAAGCCCTCTGAGATCATCCAGTCCAACCATTCCCCAGCACTGCCCAGCCCACCACGAACCCATGGCCCCAGGTGCCACATCCACACAGCTTTTAAACCCCTCCAGGGATGGTGATTCCACCACTGCCCTGGGCAGCCTATTCCAATTCCTGACCATTCTTCCTGTGAATTTTTTTTCCTAATATCCTAATCTAAACCTCTCCTGCCACAACTTGAGGCCATGCCCTGTATCTTCATGGTGCAATTATTTTCTGGGACATCTCCCCACAGCCTGAGACAAGCTCAATCCCTCCTTGCTTACCAGACTTGCCCCTGTCTCCCCTGCCCTGACAAATGCAGAGCTGTACAAAATCTCTATGAGATAATGAGAATTTTTATTGCAGAGACCTGCAATCCATGGCACATGTCTGGGAAAAAGGGAAAAAGACATGCTGTGTGGAGATGAGGAATTACCTTCATTGTTGCTTGTTGGAAAAGTGGGGGCTACCAAATAAAAGATAAGGTAAACGGGTTCAGGAGGTCCAGAAGGAATATTTCATCTCAGTAAAAATGGAATAGCTCATTGCATTCAGGATTTGATTAAAGAGTTAGAGGATGGAGAGCCAGCTCACAGCTCCTGAAGCCCCACCATGCTGGCAGCTGACAGCCCTAGACACATCCATCCCAGAGATGGCATTTCTGATCCATGGCTTACAGGTGGAACCCTCTCCAAAATATTTTCTGGGCTTTTTTTTTTTTTTTGACCCTGCCTGCCCTTAAAACAGAGCTATGGGATGTAAAAGCTGTCTGTCCATCCAGCAGTGCTACGGCATTATCCCAGCTGGCACTGGGACCAAATGCTTGGATTTTGCTGTATTTTATTGCTCCTGCTTCAGACAAGTTCATCCTAAATGTGATTTGTGGTGTAGGATTACACACAGTCCATCCCTAAGCCTCCTGAACATCAACTTGAATTCATCACATTTGATGGAGAGAGGAGTTAAGGGATTTGCATGCCTTGGTATTGCTCTGCCCAGTGGAGGCTGATTCTCAGGAGACAGCTGGGAGCAGGACAACAAGGGAAGTCTCACAAGTCCTTCACAGGGTGAACCTGATCTCTGTAGGAGTTTTTGGACAGATTTAGTGGCAGCAGCAGGAATTATCATGTCTTTTGACACACATCCTACAGCCACTCAGCTCTCTGAGAAGGGTGGAATGGCACAGTGAAAGTGATGCATGTGAGGGGTGATTTCTGAGGATATGGGGCTCCAGGACTTCAAGGAGTGACAGAAGATGTAGACCACACCTTTTTATTGTTTTCCTCTCAGTGGTGTCATCTCCCAGCCCTCTGCCCTGAAATCTTTGAAGCAGGACAGACTCTGGGCTGATGGGCTGGTGATTTCCTTGAGTGGCCAGAGTCCAACATCCCAGTCAGGGCTGGAGGAGGCAGATGCAAACCCTACACTCTGAAAGCAACCACGGATTCTTCCCTCTCTTGGCAAGAGCAGAGACCTCAATAACTCAGATCAGAGGTTCCTGAGAACCCTCAAACCAACCATTCACTTAAACTCCACATTAGTAAGTTAAGAGGAATAATTTAGAACCCTCAAACCAACCATTCACTTAAACTCCACATTAGTAAGTTAAGAGGAATAGCTCTTAAATGAAAACTGCTTGTGACCTCTTTAAATGTTCTGAGTTTAAAATAGAAAATAAGACAATATTCATCTTAAAAACACCATACAATTTATGTCACTGACCCCCTCTGGCACAGTTTGTTATTTGAGCTCCTACATGAATAAGACACCCATACAGCTCCCAGGAAATAATATGGCTCACCCCACAAAGCAATGAGAATTATCTCTTTGCTTTCCCAGCTGTGTGACCCATTCCCAGAAAACCTGGCAGGTCAGGAGGTCGAAATCAGAAATGAGTGCTTAAAAAAACGAAGCATTTTCAATTTCCTTCCCCGCAAGCCCTTAATCGTCACAAACAGAACATTTCTGCTGTTGCTTACGTGGAAAGGAAGTAATTTTAGGAAATGACCCTTGTTTACCAGATTGAATGTCCCATATTCTTCCCTCAGAAAGTGGGTCAAAAACCCTTGAAAAGTCGTCTGGTCTCCCCATGTCCAGCGGGCTCGATTGAGGTAGGACGAAGCCGGCAGATAGAGATAAGGCAGCAAACCAGCCAAGAAGCATAAACCCAACTTCAGCAAATGGCCTAGGGACAATTCCTGCACCAAAATATGTCATATTGCATAACAATGTTTATTTTAGTTTAATCACGCTGGAACTTCAAGAACAGATAAAGAAAAAACATCAAATATATTTACACAGGGCTGATCTCTCAATTTATAGTAAGTCCCTACAAAATGCTATGTTAAACCTTACGATTTTGTGGATTACTAGGAAACTGCATCAAACTGATCTCCTTTGCATGGCAGGGTGAAATTTAAGTGAAGCAAATAATATTAGCTAGGACTCATGAGTATCATACTCATTGCATCTTTCACATTTAAATCATGGCATGACATGCATAGATGGCTGAAGCACTGCAAGGCTGAGATAACCCACTTTGCAGCGATTAAGAGTTGGCTGGTTTTCCATCTGGCAAAAAAAAAATCACATAAATGCTGCTCTAGTACAACTGCACACATCACCACCATCATCAGGAGTCAGTTTTGCCATTTACTTGATCGTGATTACGCTGGCTAAATTGGATAGGCCAACTTTTGGGGTGGGATTTTCGAGACTGCCTAAGGGGTCAGGGAGACAAGACTTTCAAAGGGACTTCTGTGCCTAACTCCTTTAAGTGCTTTGGAAAATCCCACCCTAGAATATTGCACGCTTGCTTTGTCGTTAGCCACTGCCCTGTCAATCAAAGCACTTCCTCAGCATTTGGGGTTACTGGGAGCCATGATCCATGGAGCAGTGAAAGGAGCTTGATAATGGTGGTGGTCAGAGCTCCTTCAGAAGAAAGGTGGCTCATTTGTACTTTAAAAAGGCACTTTTCTATCCCTTACCCATCTTGTTTCCTGCAGCAGGCACTACTGGGCTGTCCAAAGTATTTCCCAAGATTATTATATTGGCACAGCCTTGCCCTTGCTGGAAATCACAGAGGTCTCTCTGGGCCTCCTCGTCCAAAAAAAAAAAAAACCAAAAAACAACAAACAACAAACTGTTTAAAGAACGCAAATCTATTGCAGAAGTGATTCTTGATTGTGTTAATGGAAATACATGGTCAGAAAAGGGGGTTGCTGGGGATGCTGAAGAGATTTTGGAACAAGCTTGTCTGAGTTGCATCACATTTCTTGCAGCTCGTGCTTCACCAGGCTTAGTTAAGCCCTGTGCCACTACTGAGAACCACACAAGGTGGATGTGGCTTTTGCTGGTTCCCACCAGGGAGCCAACACACAGAAACTCATCTCCAGGTGAGCTGATGGCATGGGAAAGTCTGAGCTTTTAGCTCCAGGTATCATTTTAGCTCACAGGGTATTTGCAAGCAGCTGGGGCAGAGCACTCCAGGGGGACACAAGGGGGTCACAGGTCACTGATATGAGCAAAGGCCCTAAACTGTGATCACAGAATCCCAGAAAGGTTTGGGTTGGAGGGGACCTTAAAGACCATCTAATTCCAACCCCCTGCCATGAGGAGGGACATCTCTCACCATCCCAGGTTGCTCCAAGCCCCATCCAGCCTGGCCTTGGACACTTCCAGGGATCCAGGGACAGCCACAGCTTCTCTGGGTAACCTGTGCCAGGGCCTCACCACTCTCTCAGGGAAGAATTTCTTCCTAATATCTAAATCTAACCCTGCCCTCTATCAGTTTAAAGCCAGCCCCTTGTCCTATGACTCCATGCCCTTGTCAAAAGCCTTCTTGTAGACCCTCTTTAAATCAGACCCCCTTGAGATCAGGGGGTGTGGTGTCAGACTGTAACTTCAATGGGTTATGATTCATCACATACATCAAATTAGAAGTGGCACAAGTTCAGGGGGAGAAGAATTAATCCCAGCCTTAGAAAAACAGAGGTGGGGGTCAGTAAATACGTACCCTCTTTCTGAAAAGCCGTGAGAGAACCCAGGGCACAACACAGGCAACATAAAGCACTATGGTGTGCTGATTGCACAGACTGAGCCCACAGCAAAAGGCACCCAATTTAGAGACCTGAGAGGGGAAAAAATATAAAAATTCACAATTACTATTTGCAAGTTTGCAAAAAAATCCAGAGATCAAAAAGATTGAGCAGAGCATCCTTATGGGAGAAAGGCAAATACACCAGTGAGCGCTGGTCAGTTGTAACACAGAACTCAGGGGATTTTTTCTATTAGTTACAGGGAGATTCCAACTGTTTAACAGAAAACATTCTTCAGGAAGTGTCCAGCTAAACAGCTATGCCTCCATGCATACAGAGATCCTGTGCAGCATCATTACACCATAATGATGTGATGAGTCCAATTCCTGAACCCGGCGGCCCAGCAGTTCACTCTGAATGATTTTTTTCAGAAATGTCCTAAAATAAAGCCATTATTAATAGAAATCTAATTTTTCAGAACAGGAATGAATTTTTTCTTCATCATTAGACACAGAGGGCTAAAGTCAGGGCTGCACAAACTTCCTAAGCCAAGGGAATTACAGGTGACACCCCTCATTACCCTAAAACCTCAAGCCTGTTCCAGTACCCAACCACCCTCTGGGGAAAGAACCTTTCCCTGATATCCAACCTAAACCTCCCCTGCTTGTTTCAGCCACCGGTGAGGGTGGTGTGTGAGATGCAAACACTTGCCTTGCTGTAGTGATGGGATCACCTTGTCACTGTTAATTAACTGCTCAGGATTCAATGCTGGACACTGCCTTGGCATGGAAACACCTTGCTGTAAATTCAGAAAAACCTTTGTGGGTTTCAGAGCAGCCTGCCAGGGCTCAGAACCACCTCAGTATTTTTTTAAGTAGATTGATGAACTCCAGTATGATGTCTGTATGACCATCTGATTTATGGAAAGCACTGCAAGCTTGCTGTTGGCAGCCGGGCTTCTTCCAGGCGTGGGATGCCAGACACTCAAAAAACCATTGGAACAAGCTCCTTAACTGCTTCTGAAAATCTAATTTTGAAAATCCCATTGGAAACCGGGCATGGGAAAACATGGGAGAAGGTTGGAAAATGCCCAGCTCCATGTCTGTGGAGTTCAGGTTGTGGGGATCTTGGGATACTGCTCATTAGAAAATAATAATAATAAAAAAAAAATCCAATGGTGAAACAAGGTCTCTGTAGCCATTGATAAAACATGTTATTTGAGAACTCACGAAGCTGAGTAAACTACCACTGCAGACTCCTGAAATTCTAGCCTAGCCTGACTAAAATCCCTTTATTCACACAATTTACAGGAGTCACAGCAGGCAAGTCTGTCGGAGGAAAAGAGATCAGATGTTCGGGCAAACAAAAGTAGAAAGAACAAGACTGCTGAGCAAAAATATCATTTGGCTGCCTAGTCTGTTTATAAAGTAGAAAATACAGCATGAAATTTAAAGTCTCTGTGTTTAACAATGCCATTATTTTAGGGGCACATTTAATTTTGAAAGAAAAACTGATTGAAAATTTGCTCATTCCTGTTTCTGAGTCGAAACCTCGTTTCTGATTAGATGAAGTTTTCTGTAAAATATAACCATTTACCCCAAAGAAAATTACCAGTTCCTAAAATAAAACCTTGAACACCCCCAGCCTAGTTTGTGTATTGGTTGCAGGACGAACTAAAAAGTTTAGATTGAAATTATTTTGTTTTTCCTGCTCCCATCCTGTGAGTATTAGATAAATCAATCCCAAACCCATCCAACAGGTCCCAATTCAATGCTTAAGCAAAGTGGGCAGGGTTTTTTCTATGTTTGTCACTTTTAAACATCCAGGTAGGTCAGGGATGGACCCCACCCAGCACAGGTGCTGAAGCAAGACCCAAAATCTGGCCTTTTTATTTAAACAAAACTAAACCAGCAGTAAATGAACAGGCAATTAAACAAACAGGTGATAACCGATTACGCCAAAAATAAAGAACTATTCACTTTGCTTGAGATGTTTTACCTTTGATCTCTCTTTTGCAGTGGATGCCCCCTCAAAACGAGCAGTGAGAGCCATCAGCAGCCCCACAAACAGATTGTTTAAGCTGAAAACCTCTGCTGCGATGGACCACTGCCATGTTAGACGGGAAAATGAAAACACCCCCGCAGCAAGGATTCCTCCAGCATATGAGCCAGAAAGCCTGCAAACACAGATAACATGAAATCTTCTTTTCCAACAAAAAAAATTCCTACTTTATTGTCCTTCTTTTTTTAATTTAAAAAAAAAAAAAACATACTGTAGCAGCAGCAACGAGTGCCACCCAGCACCCTGCCAAAACATTATATGGTTAAGATCTCCCTAATAATTTCTCTGCTAAGGATTGCCATTGGAAAGAGCAGAGCCTGTTTGCCAGCCACCCAACACCAAAGAATCTGCTTCTTCTCGCCATGAAAACCTCCAGGATTGAATTTGGTTCAGAATTCCTGATGAGGGAAGGCCCAGAGGGCTGTGGTGCACCAAGCCAGGGAGTCATGGCTTTAATGG
>VXBQ01005799.1:127684-165348 GCA_013400175.1 Phainopepla nitens
CTCGCCTTCTCGCTCTCCTCAAAGCGCCTTTCGGGGCTTCCCTTATTGAAACTCCCAGAAAGAAACAGAGAGAGCCGCAAACCCGGCGAGGCGGTTCAGCGCGGTCTCCCGCTCTTTTCCATCCTCCCCCGCGGAGAGGAGTTGGTACAGCCCGAGAGGGCGCGGCGGAGGTGAGTGCAGCCGGACGGCCGGACGGGACCAACGCGCCCGGAGGGGGGGGATATGGGACAAAACCACCGTGGAGAGGCGGGGGGGAGGAGGGGAGCGGAGCGCGTCCTGCCTGTCCCTTGCTCCCGGGATCGTCCCTTTAGGACGAAGGTTTTTAAGGATCAGCGCCTTCTGGCTCTCAGACACATCAAACCCCTCCTCGGACAGTGCTGGGTGCAGGCTGCAGCCCCTCCACCACAGCACCAGCGTGCCCATACACAAATAATAAAGATTTAACCCCTGGATGGGGTGGCACGAGATGCTGGGGAAGGAAAGGATTGAAGGTGTCGGCGGACGGAATATTAAAAGCAGCGATTCCCGCTGCGGGAAGTAGTTAAGGAAGGCAAATAGCATCCCGAGACCTATCGATGGAGGACTAGAACACATCCGTGGAAATCATTATGGGATTGTACGAAAGAGCGGCGGGGCCATACCTGCAGAATTGAGACAGATTAAAGAGAGGCTTTTGAATACAAATGAAAAAGGTATAGAAGAGGGTAACGAGGATAATAAACAGCCTTATGGATTAGATCTAAGTGGAGACGTTAGAAAATTAGGTTTGCATTTATTAAGGAAAAAAGAGCAGGATTAAGGGCTGGCACAACTGAGGGAATGTACGTTGTGTTCTGGGGGCTGGAAAAGCTGCTGCAGAAGGGCTCAGCAGCACAAAACCTCTGAAAGAAACCAAGGAAAGAGTTCAGGAAATTCTGGGGTCCCCAGCACAGGAGGGACCCTGACCTGCTGGAGCAAGTCCAGAGAAGGCCACCAAGATGGCCAGAGGGATGGAGCCCCTCTGCTGTGAGGAGAGGCTGGGAGAGCCAGGGTTGTTCCTCCTGGAAAAGAGGAGGCTTTGGGGTGTCCTAAATGTGGCCTTCCAGGGCCTGAAGGGGCTCCAAGGGAGCTGGAGGGGGACTTTTTACAAGAGCGAGGAGTGATAGGATGAGAGGGAAAGGCTTCAAACTAAAAGAGAGTAGGTTTAGATGGGATATTGGGAAGGAATTCCTCCCTGTGAGGGTGGAGAGGCCTTGGCACAGGGTGCCCATAGATGCTGTGGTTGCCCCTGGATCCCTGGAAGCATCCAAGGCCAGGCTGGATGGGGCTTGGAGCAACCTGGGACAGTGGAAGCTGTCCCTGCACATGGAAGTGGTTGGAATCAGGTGATATTTAACGTCCCTTCCAACCCAAACCACGTATGATTTTATGAATTTAGGGAAGCTCTGTGCCCTCAGCTGAGCTGCTCAGAAAAGCTGAAGTTTTGACCCGCTCAGAAGTCACTGGGGCTGCTTGGAGGAAGGTCTGGACACCACCTGGAGAATGTCTGGGCCCAGTGGCTGCCTCCCGTCCCAAAGGGAACCTCCCAGCCCCGCGGGGACCCAGAGCTTCCACGGACTCCACTCCTCGGCGGGTTTCTGCCGTTGTTGGCTCCTAGAGGAGCTGGAACAGAGTTAAAAGAAACAAAGTGAATATTCATTGAGGGGCCTTCAAAGGCCACACCCTGGCAGTGCCAGTGCCACAGCCGTGGCTGTGCCCGGATGGCTCCAAGATGGAAGCAAAAGAGGGCCTGGCCACGAGATCTCAAACTTTTATATGCCCCAGTCCATTTGCATACAGAAGCCCTCCTCTTTTCACGCTGTTTGTACTTTGGGCCTGAAGTTTGAAGGAATGGTTGTCCTTGAGTCCCCAGCTGGAACAGGATTGTTTTGTCTTTACCGTCCTGTGGGAAAAAATCCCGGTAACCCTTAATGCAAAACTAAAAGCTACACACCAAAGCTGAACAGCAAAGCTTGGAACTCAAGGCATCACGCCATCGGGGAGAGGAAAAAGACATGTTCCAATCCTCCGCCAGCCATTGTCACTATGGAAATGAGCGGGGTCATTGTTCCCGTGCCTGTTGGGGCTCCTAAAATGTAATTTTAGCAGCAAAGTGCGCAGCCTGTGTGTGAAAGCTGGCTGGTGGCAAGGCTCTTTATCCGGAGCGTGGCTTTTTTCTTTGCCGTATTTTTCCTTCTTTGTGTTTCCCTTGGAAAAGGCATCCAAAGACAAATGTTAACCGTGGCTGATTACAATTATATTGATGGGGGAGGTAGCAATTTACGGGCAAATATCGAAACGTGGAAGAATGGCTGGTAATCATAGGGTGAGGACAAACTGTTCTTTAATTGTCCTGCAAGTTGTTTTATATCTTTGTCATGCAGAAACTGGAACTTTTAGGGTGCCAGTGACAAAGTACTTTGCTGTAATGTGGTAGGGCAGGCTCACAGCAGCCTTTATCTTACTGAATAACTACCACCATTTCAAAGGCTGGGATTACAGGCACACTTTATGTTGAAAAGGGGAATTTACATGTTTCTTCTGTAAGCAGAAATCTATTAATTCGTGAGATTTGCCTCCCCTTTCTTCATCAGCCATGACCCAGGGGTCTGGCCAAGACACGAAGAACATGCAAACCTCTTTTTTTTTTGGTTCTCTAGAGACAGGTAAGATATTTTTTGGCCATTTTCACCCACACTCTGGAAGGTAGGAGTTGTCCAAACTCAAGTTAGATTCATCTCACCACAGAGCGACCCTCCAGGCTTTCTCAAAGCTTTGAGTATGTGCTCCACAGCAATTATATATATTTAAAAAAAAAAAAAAGTATTACTTGGAAAAAACGAAACCGCTGGGACAAGTGGAAAGCATTGGAAAGACGGCCTCGTGCTACACAGAGTGATTGATTTCTAAAAAAATCCTTGGAACTTGTAGCACGAGAGCATACTCTAGTGGCAACCGAGCAAAGAAAGTGCTCTGGTTTGTGCACTGTCTTGATGATAAGACACCTCCCACCTTTCTTCGAGAGGCTTTTTCTCTCCTGTGTCCTCCAGCTCCAAGCTCGGTGCTCAGCCCGACAGGAGATACCCAAGGCAGGCAGAAAAAATAAACAGGAACTGCTAAAAGTAATTTTAAAAACACAGTTTGGGAACATATCTCCCCAAAATGACTGTGTACTTAGAGAGTTGTCTTTTCACCAGGCTCTGTTGCAGATTTTCTCCTGAGAGACACAGTTTAGAGGAGGCAGAAGATAGGAAAAGGGAGAATAATACTTAAAGCAAATTCTATTCACCCATGGCAGTGTCATTACAAACTTGAATGAGCACAGTTATTGCAAATAAATAAAAACAATAGACCAGAACCAGTTTTACATAAGAAAATACTGAAATACCATTCAATTAGTCCTAAGCTTTAGTTAAACCTTTTCTTTTGCCCATCAGGTGATAAGGTTAATACAGAAAGCACTCAACTGCTGTACTCGTGTAACAACAGTCAGCACCCATTTAATGAACTTACACGTACACACATTTAGCAAAGCTTCAATATTGTCAGCGCTGGGCTGGCACGGAATTTTAATGGCAAAGTAGCCAGCCCGGGCTTCATTCTAAACAAAATCCCGATGTGAGGAGAGCAGGTCCTCGTGGGGACCACCAACAGTTCAAATAAGCACAGCTCCTATATTTAAACAAGAAGTTTGGCAGAATTTGCACTGACAATGTATGGCCGCCCGCAAAGCACGAGAAAGGAGGTTGTGCTGCTTTTATTTGTTCTGAAGTTGCTTGAATAAGCTGCTTTTTATGACTTGCTTGTTGAGGGGGCCAAGACCAGGCTCCCATATCCCAGCTACAGCAGCATGGCTGCAGTGGATGTGGTGCAGAGGGAGTTTCCAACGGGAATAAATTGGAATAGAAGCACTCCATAAAGTGGAGCATCCTGTTGTCCCTGGACATGGGGTTCTCTCTGCCCCACCCTGCAAAAGCACATTTTCAAGGTACAGCCAGCCATAAAGGACATGGGCACCCAAAGCATGTGGGGAACCCCTGTGCTGGTTCCTTGTGTTCTCCCTGGCCACCCGAGGGCCCCAGATTCACACACTGCACATCCACCAGGAAACTCCCAGTGCCTTGTGAACCCCTCAAAATTCAAAAGAAAGGTAAAGATCCCCCAGGTGAGAAAGGGTCAGAGGTCTGGGAGAAAACAGGGGCTCAGTTCCATAGGAAAGCAGACTTGGTTCCACTGCTGTCAGGACAGCTCGTTCTGTGTTTCAAAGCTCAGCTTCATTTTAGTCCCCAGATAGGAAAATGGACTGAACTAATTTCCCCATGGTTCTTGTATCAATTTTTAATTTTAATTTCCCCATTTCTTGTTTCCCACAGTTTTGCACCTTTCTCTGGAAGGCTTTATTGACTCCTGGAAGATTCCAGTCTCTTCCTGCACCAGTCTCAGTGGCCTTCCAGCTGATTTTCTGTCACACTGAGCAGTGACGGGTCTCATTTGTCTCAGCTGGTTTTCCCAGAACTCTGACAGTCACCTCTGTGTTTTCACACCTGATTTCCTTGAACTAATATTATTTATTTATTTATCCCCATGCCTTATTGGCAGACTCAGGTCTGGTGTCTGATCTGCACAGTGACTCCACCACCACCTCCCAGACCATCTCCTCTGGCTGCTGCACCACTTGAGGCCCTTGTTCCCTTCATCCCTGGGCTTCTCCATTACTCTCTGGTATGTGTTTGGAGAAAGGGAATATTTTTTACTAATTTACACATTTTCATCCTTCTTTTAATTGCAGGTGTAGGACATCAGTTCCTAGCCCCATACCCTTGTGGCCAAACTCACAGCCTGGCCCAAGAAACGCCCACACACAGCACGTGGCTGAAAATCTGTACCAGCAGTTCAGGGGCCTCCAGGGTTTAAAACTCTCATTTCTTCACCTTTGCTCACAGCTCCAGTAAAGCTCATCAAGGAACCCATTCAGGTAAGAATTTTTCACGTTCTGTCAGTCCTCTCTGTTTTGTTACCATTTCTTTAAGCTTCTACCAGAATTGTGTCAGCCGAGGATCATGCTCAGGGAATTTGCACAAAGGATGTCAAGTAGGACAGGAATTGTACCCTCCAAAATTGCTCTCTGTACCTGGTTTAACCTGTGTTTTCCTACCTGGTCCCACCATATCTTTGATTTGTTCCTGCATTGAACAAATCCTTGGTGCTGCTACTCGTGGTTAAGCTACCCCAGATTGTCTTTTATTCCAGCTGGAAATTGATGCAGCTCCCTAGTCAGTCCCAAAAACCTGTGTTATCCCACAGGCTTTTTGTATTGATCTCATTCTGGTAAGATTGTGATAGGAACCTTTTCTCCTCTTCCTGTTCTGCACAGATGAGGTTACAGACAAGACTGGGGTGTGTTGATACGTGGCCAAAATGAACTTGTGGAGATGCTGAGAAGCAGGTAGAGTTGGAATAGAGGAGAGATGGGCTTGCCCCATCTTTGGAAGTGTTCCAGGCCAGCTTGGACAGGGCTTGGAGCAGCCTGGGATAGTGGCAGGTGTCCCTGCCCATGGCAGGGGGGAGAAAGAAATGAGCTTTAAGGTCCTTTCCAGCCCAAACCATTCTGTGATTCCATGATTCCCATTTCCCTGGATCCAAGCAGCCCTGCTGATTGCCCTCTAACCTCTTTTAGGACGTGCCATTTTGTGGATAATTCACATTACCTGGAGAGCTGCAATGTAATAAATCCAAGTTTGGAGAGGAGAGAGTTTTGAGGTTAACCCATGGATAGGATTTCTGGGTTAGGCTGAGTGGGCTGGTTTGCTTTTCCCAGGCTGATCTCTGGCTCAGCCCCCTTAGTTCCTGTCCTAGGGGGTGACAGTCCCAGAGCTGGTGTTTTTATTACACAGAAGCAGAACACAATATTCCTCTCTTCCACTCACAGTAATGGCTGAACCATTTAAGCATAAACCTCACAAAAAATTCAGGCTGGCACAGTGGGATTCTCCATAGCTTCAAAAAGCAAGCCAGACCTCAGGCACGTTTCCTTCAGTATGTGGTGGCTGACAGGAGCACGCCCCAGCTCAGCAGTATCCCCAGAGCTCAGCTGGAATTTTACCCTCCACACATCCAGGCAAATCTCCTAAACATGCTCCATCCCCTCATTTCAAGGTCCACACAGGTCCTGCAGTTATTCTCCTTAGAGGTCAGAAAGCACAAAAACAGAATCAGGATACTTTGGCTCCATTTCCTGTGGAAGACCAGGCTAGGAAACAGATTAAATGGATTACATTAAACCCAGATTAAATCCTGGCGTATTCCCAGACCTGGCTTGCCCGTTCACATCACCGGTTGCTCAGCACCCATGTGGCCAGAGCACTCCATGAGAAGTCCATGCCCAAAGCAGCTGCCTTGGGGGAGATGTTGTGGGAAGGACCCCAAAATCCTCATGGAATGGTTTGGGTTGGAACAGATCTTAAAGCCCATCTCATTTCTGCCATGGGCAGGGACACCTCCCACTAGGCCAGGTTCCTCCAAATCCCATAAAGAGACAAATCTTCCAATCTGGTACAACCCAATCATGGTTTTGAGGTGAAATGAGCCTTCCCTGAGCATCTTTTTAACACCAAATGCTGACAATCACAAGAAAACAACATTTAACATAAAGCCAAGGGCAGCTTCTACAGGACAGTGCCTGAAGTTGCCACAGCTTCTAATTTAGGAGCCTCAGATTTCTTCTCCTCTGCTTTTTGTCATCTGGCATTTGCAGGCTCCTCTCAAGCCACAATGAGAAAAATGCATCTCATTTTTCAAAGGCCAGAACTGCTGGTGCAGAAAATAGCAAAGTGCAAGGGGCTGAGCTCTGCTTCTGCCTCCACTGGGATAAATCCAGCTTCCCTCACTGCCTTCAGCTGATTTACTCCCCTTTTGGTGTAACCCAAAGCAGAACTTGCCTCTTGATGTTTTTCTATGGCATTAAGGCCTTTAAGGAAAATCCTACAAAAATATTTAGGCGCAAACAAAATCTCCTGCTTTCCACAAATCTGCCTGAACTTACACTGCGAAAGGAAGCACAGGGGAACTGAAGCCTCTTGCAGGGGACAGGGGACTCTCCAGCAGGGTCAGCTGTGCATATATTTACACATGATATTAGCAGGAAAAAAAGGCAAAATGGGTGCATGGTGGCCCAAGGTGGTCCAAATGTTCTGTGCTATCATTCCTGCTGGGGTCAAAGGCCTTGTGGGTTGGGGCCTTGATAAGCCTGGTGAGCTAACGAGAGACAGCTTAATCAGCACAGATAATTCTTCTGCAATACAGGAGGCAATTGCAGCTTTTTTTCCTGTTTTCTAGGAACCTTGTGGATTTTTTTCACTCATAAATATGAGATAATGCTGTACAACTTGACCTTCCCAAACAAAGCTT
This sequence comes from Phainopepla nitens, assembly GCA_013400175.1. Lineage (NCBI taxonomy): Eukaryota > Metazoa > Chordata > Aves > Passeriformes > Bombycillidae > Phainopepla > Phainopepla nitens. The sequence continues at coordinate 135,110 of VXBQ01005799.1, forward strand.
TTGCAGGATAATATCCACTGGTATTCATGAATATCAGTTTATCTGGGCTGGGTTTTTTGTCCATTGTAGCTGACCAGCTGAAAAGAAAACCAGGAAAACTAAGAAAAACTTTTAAAATTCATTTGATTTCTCTACATATGGATGAAATCCATTGGGTGCTGGGTTCAAGGAGTCACTCCTGTTGTGTGCTGGGAGACATCAAGCATGGAGATATCTGTGGGGTCTCATCTCTTATCTACCCAGAAATGACCCAGCTCCGCAGCACTTTTGGGGAAGCAAGCTTTCATCTGAACACCACGAGCTCTGCATAACTCATCCTTTCACCTGGAACATTTTACCCCTGTGCAGGCCAAAACCACACCTGTGAGAGGCTGCCAGGAGGGCCCCCTGAAACAGCTGTTGTGTCTGGAAGCTGGAGACAGAGAGGCTGTGCTCAGACACCCCCTCAGAGGTAGAAAAGGCCGTGGCAGAGCAGGAGGAAGGCAGGACAGTCTGCGGAGCCCAGGGTGGCCGCTGTGTTCCCTCAGACAAAATGTGTCACCAGTCCAGATTGGAGGGTGGGGGATATTCTGTCTCCCACCTCCTTTGGCTTGCTTGGATTTCCCCCGGCTGGGATTAAAATAAAGAGTCAGGATGGTGTGCTGCCAAATTCCCTCGGTGGTGGTCAAACAGGAGCGGCTGCCCATCCCCGCCCCTCGCTCGTTTGTTTGTGCCTGTAATCACTGGATTTCCCAGCTGGTCTCCCAGCCCAGGACCTGCTTAACTCCAGTGAGCAAACAGGAGTAGGGGAATTCAGTCCAAGCAGGCAGGTGCAGTGGCTGGATAGCTTGTGGATTTCCCTTCTGCCACCAAACACCAGTTACTGCACATATGTTGGGAAGATAAAGCCTTGTTTGCCGTTGGAGGGGGAAAAGCCAGAGGCTCCCTGCAATTCCTGCTGTCCAAGAGGTGTGTGAGAGAAAGGTGTGTGTGTGAAAATAAGGGAGGATGCTCTCCCAGCAGCTGAGGGATGAAAGCTGAAGCATTTTGATCTCAAATTCTTGCCAACAGGAAATAGCGGAGTTACATCTGCATCCAGCACTGATGGGAGCATTAGGCTGAGGTTAGGCTTCCCAAGGAGGATTCTTAAAACATAAGGCAGGTCCAAAATTTTCTGTGAGCACCAGTAGGGGTGCAAAAAAACCCCTGTGTAATTCCACTGAGCAATCCACAGCTTAGCAGAGAGGAGGGTGGGCAGTAACATGGCCCTGGGCCGTGAGTGCCCCATGAGGAGAAGATTTCTGACTCTGGGAGGATGATTAATTGAAGTGAGCCCAAAGTGCTAAAAGCTGCAATTAGACAAACAACACCTAGAAGTAAGGTTCTGAGTGGAGGGAATTAAACACTGCAGAAATCTGGCAGGGATGGCAGATCACTCCTCTTCATGGTCATGGCCACACACACCTTTTTTTCCTCTTGGTGTTCCCTGTTTTCTTCCCTGCTCCCTTTTGTCTTTTCCAGGAGATGCAGAGGACATCAGGGCTTGAGATGATTTAAATGTCCCTCCAACCATGAGTGAAGAGAGAGAGAAGAGATCCAGTCTAGCAGGGTTCACTGTTTACCCACTCAGACCAGCTGGGAAGATTTGGCTTTCCCCTAAAACATTCAGTTTAGGGATAAAGACTCCAAATTTCTTCCCCTGTCCCATGCAATGTTTCCAAGGGACTAAGACAGGTCCAGCTCACGTACAGATGAGCTGTAGATAAAACCAGGGCCACCAGTGCCTCTGGTCTTATTCCACCCACTCCTGAAGTCCACAGAGCTCCAGGAGGCCAAGGCTGAGAGGAGAGCAAGACCTCCTGTTCCTAACAGCCTCTAATCCCTGCCCTCCATAATCAGTTTTAAAATGGCCATCAAATCTTCCCTCTGCCTCTAATTGAAAAAGTGATGTCAACAGTAATCTGCTGCCCCAATTTATCCCCATATATTTGGGGAGGTTTTGGGCTAATGCATTGTTTCATAAACATATGTTTTAGCCCAGCCATGTGTGCACACACACAAAGAGAAAGCTCTGAACACACTGCACCAGTTATGGATCCTAATGCCTTAAATATTACTTTTAATACTAATGTCAGATTATTAAAAACATAATCCATTCTCCTGATTGGACCTAATGTAAGCAGGAGGATAAGAGGACTTCTATCCATGCATTAACACATTTCATGTGGTGTAAAGCCACTTTCTTCCTCTTAAAACATAAGGTCAGAAACTAATAGAATCTGTACTTGAAGTGGGTTTTTAAAACAAATTACATAGAAAGTTTAGTGAAAGTTAATCTGTCGATAAGTGTTGGCTGGAGCCGTATGGGTAAACAAGAAATAAATGTAATTCACATGCAATTTTTTCCCCTGTTAAAAAGCTATCTGTGCACTTTAAAACATTTATGTTTAAATAGAGCAGAGACCAGCACTAAGAAGCACTCAGCCCAAAGCAGCTTTATATAAATGTATTGCAAGGGACTAAAATAAAGTAAGCTACACAAATCTCCCAAAGATAAAGGGAGAAGGGCTCTGACCCCATGTGAATTCTCCCCTCATCCCAACCCTGTGCTGTTCCTGGGCTTCATTCCCTGTTCTTGTGCACCTCTCTGTGGCAGCATTCCCCATCCTCCCACATCTGCTCCCTGCCTGAGCAGGGCTGGGGCTCATGGGCAGCTTGGCAGTGGTGGGGCACCGTTCCTGGCACCCTGGTCCCCACCAGCGGGTCTGTCACCTCTCCACGGTGCCCAGCCCCTGCCAGCTCCTCCCTGCCAACTGCAGGGCCTCCTCAGCCACACACCCCACTGTGGAGGGCTGGGTTGTTCCCCAGACCAACCCCCTTTGCCCATTTCCTTTGCCCAACCTCTGGAGAGGAGTTTGGAAAGCCCAAGCTTGGCACTGAAGCAAAGATGGTATCAACAAAGAGCTGATTTTTGCCCTCAAATTTGGCAAAGCCATCCTTTTTAAGCAGCCTCAGCTCCCCAGTGCTGGTAGAGGCCAGGCAGCTGACCCTGCTGCACTTCATTTACTGCTTTTTTGGCGGCTTGAGGGCTGGCAGGTGGTTTGGGAAGCAGCCTTTGGAGCACTGGTGATGCCCTCCCGGGGGAAAGCACGCAGCCAGCTGCCCAACTCTGCCTCCTCCTTGCTCCAACAGCACATCTGGGCTGCTCCACCACCAGCTTTACACAGGAACCATTTGGTTCCCCTAAAATGGATCCAGGAGTCGCTGCAGGGGGTGCTGGCTGCCAGGGGAGGGAGACGAGAGGGCAGCAGGAGAAGTGGGAGGTGGAAGCTTGCGCTGGCAGGCACCAGGACTTGGCCCTCGTGCTCCCAGCCACATGCCAGAGATTTAAGCTTCATGAGCAGGCTCCAGCCACCAGAAAGAGATTGATGACATATGGATTTTGTACATCCAGCAAATGGGAGAAAAGCTCTCTACGGCTGCATGGGATTAGCAGAATTTCCACGCCGTTCCTGATAGCCAGGGTCCTGCAGGAGGGGTGGACTGCTGAGGGGACAGGGAATGGGGGGTGTTCAAACCTTTCCACCATCACTGCAAGTCACTGCTGGTCATCCTTATCTCAGTGGCATTGGACAGGGCTGGCACCATCCAAGACCCAGGCAGGAGGTGTAGGGAGAGTGGCAGAAAAGCCATGGGAATGGGCACCTGGAAGGAATTCCAAGTGGGACCAGACCCTTCCTAGAGTAAAACCAAGCAATTCCTCCCCTTCCCTCTCCTTCCATAGGCAAACGTTGTGACTGGTCTTTCAGGCAGGTGCCCAAAGGTGGCTGGGGGGTGGCACAGGGCCCTGTCTGTGTGGAGTGGGCGTGTGGCCTCTTCTCCAGTGCCAAAATGAAGGTAGTGCTTTGTGGGGAAAGGCAAAGTGGAACCAAGGTCCCAAAAGGGAGGAAGGCCCCACCCAGTCTGGCACAGCCTCCTTCATTCAGGTCTTAAATCTGCTGTGTAAAGCCTGGGGGAGAAAGAGAGGAGAAGGGGGTGGATAGATCAGAATAAGTGCCAAAAGTTTGGTTTTCCTGCACTTTGAGGGGAAATGTGAAACAAAGTGATTGCCCCATCCCTGGAAGTGTTCCAGGCCTGGTGGGAAGGGGCTTGGAGCAGCCTGGGATAGTGGAAGGTGTCCCTGTCCATGGCAGGGAATGGAACTGGATGATCTTTAAGGTCCCTTCCAACCCAAACCATTCTGGAACTCTGTCACTCTATGATTTGGCATTTCCCACCCTGTCACACAGTTTGGGCAGCCCTTCCTGGTATGGACGAAAGATGTGATGCTGCTTTCAACACAGCAGCCTCAAGCTGCTGCAAGTCCTTTGGCCAACTGCTCCAGCACCACAAAAGTCAAACAACAGGTCCTTTCACTCAAGAGGCTCAGTTTTCAGAATGAAAAAACCTTTTTGCCTTCAAATATCTTCAGGACATAACCCAGTCAAACATCTTGCACCAGTCCATGAGCAAAGTCAGCAAAGAAGGAAGAGAAAAAAAATTAAAAAGAAAATTGAGGATGCTGGGTAGTGAGCCCCAGACATTGTGCTGCCATGTTATTTTGAGAAAATAGTAGGAAAACTGAAATAAATGAAAATTAGTTTGTGAATCTGATGGTGTTGGAGGAGGAGGGAGCTGCTATCTAAACCCTTTACGTGGCTTGAGTCCTTAGCAGAAGCTGAGCATGCCTCAGGGGATCAAAAATCCCTACAAATGGGAATTCCTTGGCCATCTCTAAGGCTCTGATTTTGTCGTGGCAGCCACAGGAGCCGTGCAGTCGAATTAACTCCATGAAATCTTGCAAGTGGATGGAGAAATACCTCTAATGCAGTAGGTTCTTTCTTTCGCTTCCAGAAGATGGTATTTTGCCACTGACAGCAATTCAAATCAGAGCAGATATCACTCAGCAGGGAATTACCTCCTGTAGCTGTGCCTGTGTCCAGCACATGGAGCTGAGTGGGGATGTGGAAGGAGTGAGGGAATGGGACCAAGGTCGGGACGAGACGTGGAAAATTCGATCAAGAGCCGGCCTTGGGCAGAGCAGCATTGCAGATCCACGGCAGTACTGGCTCTGAGCACCAATTAAAGAGGAAGCAGAAATCAGAGCTAACGAAGAGGCAGCTGCTGTGGCACGGCCAGCTGGGCAGTGTCCCTGGTCACAGCGCTGAGTGCTTTTCTGTACTGGAAAATTTACTGTGTTTGGTCAAATTCAGAGACTTCAGGGGTGCAAATTCCAGTTAAATACTTGACACCTGTGGAATTTCAGTGCTGCTGAAGCCATGGCATTCCCACTGTGGCCACTGTCCCCCAAAGATGCTGGCCAGTGGCCATCAGTGCCCTGGTGGCATGGTGGTGGGTGTGACCTCGTGAATGGCAACTCCAGCTCACCTCCACCAGCTTCTCTGCAGAGTAAATTATCACCTCCTCACGCTGATAGTGAAAGATGGAGCTGTCTGTCTGTCTGTCTGCGTGAAAGTGCCCCAGACAAGTGATCAGGAGAGATATTTTACTATTTAAAAGCACCTTTAAACCAAGTTCCTCATTTGGTATCAGTCCAGGGAGTTTCCCCCCTCCTCTAATCTCCGTGATTAAGCTCAAAATTAATACTCTGAACCCACAGACACATCATCTGCTGGGAACTCCCTTCCTGTTTATATTTAAGTGTCCCTTAAGCAGTGTCACTTGTGGCAAGCGCTGTCACCAGCAGGACAAGCACTTGTGGGTTGCATTTGCAGCTTTCCTCCCTTTTGCCAACATGTCAACGCCACAGCCTCTGGGTCCCCTGACCCTTCAGGAAGATGTTATCATGGCAAGAGTGAAAAGAAGAGAAGCAAAGGCCTTCCCATGAGAGGAGTCACTTTTGGGAGGCTGTCAGGTGAGGCAGAAGGTGGACATTGCGTTAAGGAGTGGTCTGTGTGGCCATCACACACCCAAAATTATGGCAGCACCTTGGCATGAGGCGCAGGGAAAGCGGCAGCTCCTTTATCCAGGTTGGGAGCAGCACGCTGGACAACACAGGGAGAAGAGGTAAAAATCACCTGGGAACACAGGCAGCTGAAGTTGGAAACATTAACAAATTTGGCAATGTCTCCTGTTCGGCAGAGCAGCGAGTATTGAAACAAAATGGGGCCAGGAGCTAATTATATGGAAATATTTCTATTTGCACATTTCACTGCAAGGCAAAGCAGAGAGTATAGCTAATGTATCTCCACCACTGACAGGAATATTAAATTTTCTGTCATTTTGCTACCACAACTACCTTTCTCAGCATGCATTCTGTCCTAGTTCCTATTAAGGTGAGAGCAGAATCAAACTCATTAATTGTCTGCATTTTAGATATGATAAGAATTTAGTGGCTGGTGTTAATTAAACTACAAAACAACTCCTCTTGCTGCGGTGTGCATTCCAAGTTGGAGCAATTAATTCACTCACTTAAACTGATCAAGATTTAATTACCATCACTCTGTGCAATTACTCCATAATTAAAGTAATTTGGTTCATTCCACTCGCTGACAGTGTCATTGAACAGCCATTCATAGTACCAAAAGAAGTGATAATTAACTTAAAGAACAGCTCAAGGCAGTTTTACACAGACTTTTTGTTATTCCTAAATATACCTATATGGGAGAAAGAAGCCTATCACATACTACAGGTGCTTCCCTTGTAAAGGGGTTCAGATTTTTGTGTTCAATTTTTTTCAGCAAATGCACTGTAACAAACCCGATTTTAGGGAAGGCTCTGTAGCTGTCACCAGATAACACAGCATTTTGTAAAGGCAAGCACGATAAAACCTGGATCCTTCCAGCAGTACAGGCATTCCCTGCCTGTTTCTGGAGACTCCTCATTAGGAAAGAAAAAAATCCTCAATTAAAGTTACCTTCCCTCCAGATAACACCGCCAGATCTTCGATCTTATGATTTTTTTAACACAGCAAGTTGATGGGACCAAGGGAAGGCAGAGAAATCTCAGGTTTTTTAATGATCAGTGTTCTCAGTCCCCAGGTTGTTGACAATCATTGAATTATAGAATTACTTGGGTTGGAAGGGACCTTAAAGCTCATCTTGTTCCAACCCCCTGCCATGGGCAGGGACACCTTCCACTAGACCAGGTTGTTCCAGGCCTCTCCAGCTTCCTTGAACGTTGCCAGGGATCTATAAATAAATATCTGGTCTAGGCGTTCATTTGGAACCAAATTTTATGCTTATTTTATTCCAGAAAATTATTTTTCTGGTAGAATTATCCCTCAAGGTTTGGAAGTGAATATTGCTGCCTGTTTTCAGGCAGTGTTTTTTGCACTCAGAAGTACAAAACTGCCACCAGAAATCTCTGTGCTGAACCCCCTTCTAAGAGGCCAAACTTATTAGACCAGTCTAATCTTTCCCCAGTAACCTTGTGAAATGCCCATGCCAAGCTCTCTGCAGGGTGGGCAAAGAAAGAGCCAGATATATCACTCTGTCCTTACTTTTGAAGGGTGGAGTGGCAGTGAGGACCTTCAACACCCATTGCCCACCCATTTCAGAGTTCAGTCTTCTCAGCCCACGCAGAGAAATTCAGAACATGACCTGTCACAACCATTTGGACATGAAATATGCAATGTTTGTGCTGATTTTTTTTTTCTCTCCATAAAAGTGATGTTGTTTTAGAGAATCATCTCAAACAAGTAGAAGCAGCAAACTTGCTTTGATCTGATGGACAAGCCAGGTTACAATGATCACGAATCAGCATGGGGAAATGAGGTTTTGTGATTACCAGGGCTGGTTGATTCTGATCAGAGGAAAACATAGAAGTTTAAGAAGAATGCAATGGGTTTAAATTGAAAAGGGGGAAATTCAGATTAGATATACAGAAAAAATTCTTGCCTGAGGGTGAAGGTGGTGAGGTCCTGGCACAGGGTGCCCAGAGAAGCTGTGGCTGCCCCTGGATCCCTGGAAGTGTTTCAGACCAGGTTGGACATGGCTTGGAGCAACCTGGGGTAGGGGAAGGTGTTTCCATGGCAGGGGTTTGGAATGGGACGGTCTCTAGAGTTCCTTCCAACCGACACCATCCTGTGACTCTGATTCTAGGGTAAAATTAAAACAAAATTGTTTAAGCAGAAGGTGAACAGCTCATGAAGGGGATTGTGGTCCCTAGCTCCATGTGGCAGCAGATCCCAGTGGCCCTGCACTCCTGTGACCCACTTTGGAGGTGGCAGGTTCCCTGCAACTCCTCTCTTGGTGCTCTTCCATCAGCCAGGAAATCCACAATCCTCAGCAAAGCCAGACCTCCCCAGAAAGCTGAGCTATGCCATGAATTATTCCTCCACCTGCAGCATCCATAAATCAGAGCCTTTTGGTTGGGCTCCCAAACGCTTGTCAGCCTTCCGTGACTCAGCAGTGGCTAAGTTAATGTCAGCTCTACCCAGGGGAAAATCTTCAATATTTCTTTTTACTTAAAAAGAAAGAGGAAAAAAAAAAAAGAAATCTCAAACATTATTTTTAAGCTCCTAAAAGAGCATTAGGAAAGAATGAAGGGGAATAAAAAAAAAGAGACTGTGTAAAGATTGCTTACCGGAGTCCTTTTACAATAGTCAGCCACACAACAGAAATAGGTGGACATTAATTCATGCTAACCTTGCACACCTAAATACCATTAATTCATCAAAACTAATAACATTTATTCCTTCAAAAATGAGATTAAAGACAGGCACCCCTTGCAGTCATAATCTGTGGCTGATGACTCTAAAATGAAACCTCCAGTATACAAAGCTACCAGCAGAGCTTGCAGAATCTCATAAATTGCATCTGGCAACACATAAATCCTCAGGACAATGTACATTATTTTCTGGGGAGCGGGAGTTTGCATGCCAATTGCCAAGCAAAAAGCAAAGCAAAGCTGTAAAACTTCTCCCCCAGCCCAGGAGCTGTTGCCAGAGGTGCCAGTTGATGTCAGATGATGCCACTCGGAGCAACGCCCACCTAAATCCATCAGGCTGGAGCAGGATTCAGGGCACACGTCCTGAAAAACACTTTTGCTTTGAGTTTGCAAACCCAGGGAGCAGAAACCTCTGAGCTGGAGGTGCCCAGGCCCTCTGGCAAGGCATGCAAGGCTTTGGGTGCACACCCACTCTCTGGGGGATCCTGGAAGAGCTGGGAAAGGTCTTTAGCAGGACCTGCTGATGCCTCTGATGGGTGCTGAGGTGGCTGTGGGGTGGATGAGGGCTCAGCTGTACGCTGGCTCCAATAAGGATGTTATTTTTATTAAGTAACTTTTGTTTAAGTTAGTTTTGCTCTCACTGGTTTTTGGCCGTGAGAATGGCACCAGGCTGAGTCAGGGCAGGTTTAGGTTGGATATCAGGAACAGGTTCTTCACACAGAGGGTGATTGAGCACTGCCCAGGGGAGTGGGCACAGCCCCGAGGTTCCCACAGCTCCAGGAGTGTTTGGATGACGTTCTGAGGGACAAGGTGGGATTGTTGGGTGTCTGTGCAGAGCCAGGAGTTGGTCTCAAGGATCCTTGTGGACCCCTTCCAGCTCAGGATCTCCTATGAATTTATGGACTTCTGTGGTGGGAGAGCCTCTCATCTGCTCCTGACACAACCTTCTGCTACTTTTGCTCACGTTTGAAGTGCCAGTGTCTGATGCTGGTGCTCTGCTGAGCCCCACCAAGGTCCTGGGCTGCCAGTGTGGCCCTGTCCCTGAGGTCTGTGACACTTCCTTCCCATGCTCCCTGTTGTACCCATCGCAGTTTCCTTTCCTTCCAGGCTCAGGTGAATGGTTCCACCTGCATCCAGCAGGATGGGCAGCTGATCCCCAGCCTTTATCTCAGGGCTCATTTCCCTGTCACCACTGCCTTGAGGGGACCCTGACAGCAAGTGCCATTCCCAGGTGCTGGGCCCACAGCTGTGTGCCACCTACAACAGCACCTGCACTGGTTTAGGGGTTCCACTCACTCCAGGGCAGGCCTGAGAGGGCCTTCCCAAACCTACAAACACAACAAATTTCTGTCTTGCACTCAGAAGTCTCCCGTCTGCAGAGGGTGGTCAGGACAAGGGTGTGATCACCACTACTGCTGGTGGCCACAGAGACCCAGAGATGGTTTCAGGAGGCAGCAGGGTGCTGCTGTCCCAGCCAGCTGGCCTGGCAGCACTGCCCAGGGCTCGTGAAGGACAGTGGCTGGTCCCACCAGCCCTCTGCCGACACATCCAGAACACCGGAGGTATTATTTCAGATTAAGACCAGATTAAGCCCATTTAATTTTAACTCAGATTAAGCCCCAATTTAGAACCTGGCCCTGTTTCCCATGCAGCTGGGCTGACCCCTCTCAGGGGGCTGTGAATCACCATGGGGGGGGTGTGTTGGGTACAACCCAGGCTCTGCCCCATCCTCCTGACACAGCAGCTAAAGCCTGGAGTTACTAAAATAAGGCTTTGCTAGTGAACACTCATGTCAGAGCAGCATTTTGGGGTGGGGTTCAATATTTTGTGGCTTCAGGAGGGACCCCAGTGCCTGCAGCCCACGGGGGTGTTGGGCAGACGTGAGCACTAAGGAGCTGAACTGGTTTAATCTCTAAATAACGATGGAAGTGCAAGTGTGTGAATTACTCCAAATGAATGTATCACCCACACACGCTACGCTCTCTGCATATCTAATTACACAGCACTTGCTCCTGCCCTGCTTTTGAAGAAATACTCCACAAGCCACCAGTGCCTTTCAAACAAGTGATTACAACGCAATTTCGGGAAGGAAGAGTTTGGGACCCTGTCAGACTAGCTGAAAAACAGCAGTGGGGAGAACATAATCAATCTCATTGATTTTTTTTATTCCTGTTTGTGTGAAGAAGGCACCTCCAAGTCCAAATCTGTGAGGAGATAGACCCAAGACAAGCAAAATCTCTGTTTTTCAAGGTTTCTTAAGAACCAGGCTCAACAGCAAAGGCAGGTTTGGCAGCACTTATTTTTTTTTTATTTGACAGCTTTCTGGAGTAGCTGTTATTCTGACTTTACCAACACATCCTTCATCCTAACCCTGCATTGGGCTGTGATATTAGGTGACTGTGTGGTGTGTTTTCACTTCCTATTGACTGGTTGTGTACTTCCCTCCCGCTAATCCCTTGTTAATGGACACTTTCTTTGAGCCAGCTGAGATCTGAGTTATGTTGTCTTTGTGCTTCTCGCAGATTTTATTACTTGGATATCTTTGTTTTCATTATTTCGAGATTTGGGGATTTTGTCTCTTGCCTTCAGATGGATTCACGCAGTTAGAGACGGGCTGGCCTCCCACAGCTCCTGTTTGCATTTGATCTGGGAGCTGTGGGAGAGCAACTCCTGGGATGGAAGCAGCACAGTCCCACACTTCAGCAGCCAGATCAAGGCAAAAACCCATTTTTGGCTTTTGCTAGAAACCACCTCTTACTTCCAAATAAAGCAAATTCCACCGCTTGCTCGCTGAACTGGGGTACACTGGTTTTAACTGGGCTCTGCTGGAGGATGCACACCCAGAAAGATACAAACCACCCCGAGCTGCAGAGAGGTGGCAGATGGAGCAGGAAAGGAGGGGACAGCCCCCATGCTCTGGTCCTGGGATGCCTAGGAGCTTCCGAAAACGTGGAGCCTGAGGCTGACAGAGCATGGCTAGGTGCAAGCTGTCGTGGAATCATAGAGTCACAGAATGGCTTAGGTTGGAAAGGACCTTCAAAGATGATCCAGTCCAGCTCTCCTGCCATGGGCAGGGACACCTTCAACTCCCCAGGCTGCTCATGGTGTGGGGAAGCCAGCGGTGACACCCCTGGACACGGTGCCCATGGCAGTGAGGTGCACGGGAGGTTCAAGGAGACCACCCTGGCCTTCAGAGGAGGGGAAAAGCACAGTCCATGGTGCAGCAAGGACAGATGGAGAGCCCAGAGTCCCCTGGCAGCAGGCTCCCTCCTCCGGGAGGGACATGAGACTCACTGGGCAAATCCAGGGCTGCAGGACAGGCTTGGTGGGAGAGCAGAGAGGTGGAGACCCAGCAAAGCCACCGGCAGAAGGGAGACACAGTGTTAAAGACTTATTCCTCCCAATCAACTTTTCTCCCTCTGCCAGAGCCTCAGACAAGGAGCAGGGCTTTACAGCCTTTTTTTTTCCTTTTTCATTTGTATGTATTTTAGCCCCATCATCATTAGGATGGGCACTAAGCCAGTTCAGTGAGGAAAGGCAGAGCCATCAGTGCTGGCATAACCTGAGCAGTCCCTGGAGAGCCAAGGCTGCCCATGGGGACCAGACAGGCCACCAGGGGCAGGTGGGAACTGGAGCAATGCTGAATTGAGTTTTCAAGATAAGCAGGAAGGTATTTTTTTGTGGAGAAATCAGAAACTACCCCACAGTTTCGGGAAATTAGAGAAAAACTCCTGAGAGTTCACCCAAAGGAATATGGTTGGAGGGTGAGTTTCTCAGCTGGGACACAGGGCCTGGTGCTGGTCATGGCAGAGCTTTGCCCATGATGTCCCTGGAGCTGAGAACCTGCTCTTTGCAGACTGGGAGCTGCTTCCAGCCAAATGCCACAGCCCAGGAAAGTCCTGGCACGTTCAATATCCCCACTTTGTCTCCTTAGTGCCCTCTCCTCAAAAAAAATCAAAAACAAATCTGATATTTTGATGCTTTCTGATAAAAGTTACTTCTGTCAAAATGACCTTTTGGTTAAACAGCACTAGCTGGCATTAATCTTATTATTTCATCACGATTATTATTTTTTTATCAATCCAGCACAGCTGCCATTTCATCTGGCACTAAGTGAATTGAAGTTCTCAGCTGGGGCACTCCTTGCTCTCAGATGTGTGAAACGCTGATAGCCACAACATGAATCACCCACCCCTTCCCCTCCTGCCACCCCACACTTGGCTCCAGGTCTACACCGAGATGGTCAGAAAAGTCAGCTCAGCATTGAGAAAAATAATCTCTTTCCAGTTTGGGGATGCACCAGATGAAATTCCCAGCTGTCCCTCATGGTGCCCTCAGCTCCTCACAGCTGGACGATGCCACAGCGTTCCTCAACTACTGCAAAAAGGAGGAAACCTTGATGGGATTGCTGATGTCTTGAAAGGAATAACAAATCGAAGACAGCCCTTATTCCAAGATTGATTTTAAGGCAGATAAAGATGAGGGCTAAAGCATTTCAAATCCAATCCACCAAAGTCCTTAAGCGCCTGCTTTAAGGCAAGCAGAGGAATAATGCCACAGACTCAAAGGGGGTGTTTATCTGGTTATATTTACGAGGGCTCTTAAGGGCTTTGCTGGATCAGGGTGTCAGGTGTGAGGGGAGAAACGCCCCACCCGCCGTGACCTCGGCACATGTGGCCCCAGCCGCACACAGCTTCCCAGGAAAACACATCCAGCGGGAGCTGCAGCCAGGACAGAGTCATTGGAAGGGCAGCAAAGCCTGGCTGGTGCCCAGGGGATGTGCTGGGGTCTCGTGAGCCAGTTAGGCAAACATCTCTCTAGTCTGGAAGTTGCTGATCCCACCTGAGAACCAGGCATGGCCCTTTGAGGTCTCTGTTTCTGTGCGAGGGAAGGGTTGGAATCACAGGAGGAGCTCGTGCTGAGCTGCTCCTGCTGAGCCTGACCCTGGATAGGCATGGGAAAGGGCTTGGATGTAACCATGAGCATGGAGATGAACATGGAGAGTGACTTTTTACACGAGCAGACAGGGAAAGGACAAGGGGGAATGGTTTTAAATTGACAGAAGGCGGGTTCAGATGGGTTGTGATGAAATTCTTGCAGGCTGAAGACTGGTAGAATTGGGAATTCTCAACCTGGAAAAGAGAAGGCTTTGGTGTGACTCAGTTGCAGCCTTCCAGTGCCTGAAGAGAGCCTTCAAGAGAGATGGAGAGGGACTTTTTCAAAAGCATGAAGTGAGAAGACAAAGGGGAGTGGCTTCAAACTAAAAGAGAGTAGGTTTAGATGGGATATTGGGAAGAAATTTTTTCCTGTGGACAGGAAATTTCCTGGGCACAGGTTGCCCAGAGAAGCTGTGGTTGCCCCATCCCTTGAAGTGAATTCCAGGCCAGGTTGGATGGGGCTTGGAGCAACCTCATCTAGTGGAAGGTGTCCCTCCACATGGAAGTGGTTGGAATCAGGTGATATTTAAGGTCCCTTCCAGCTGAAACAATTCTGTGATTCTGCAATGAAATTAGGTCTGAATCACCAAAAGGACCCTCTGGGACCCACCTGAGACCAGATTCCTGCTGCCAGTGGGAGCCTCTGTTCCCAGCCCATGCAGTGGAGAAGGGACAATTATTTACCAGAGTGGGCCCTTTCCTCAGCTCTTCCCAAGGACCTCATCTCCAATGAGTTCAGCCCATGCAGCAAATCCCTTCTCCTGCAAGCCTCCAAAGAACCAGGCCCCAGCCTCTCTCCCAGCACCACAATCTGGTGACAATCCCAGGAAGAGAAGCAGCCTTAGAAGATCCCTCTGTTTTTAGGAGACGCTGTTGGACGGTGTCTGCTTCTTCTGCAACTCTCCATTTGTCCTTTACAAGGTTCCATGATTTAAGAATGTGTGTTAAATCTTCTGCAACAATCAATTCAAATATACAAGTTTGGCTATTCAAATTACTTTTCCAAAAGTACTTTAAAATGCATTAAGTTATTAATTGCCTGCTGGCACTTTAATCAAACGGGAAAATTGACATAGCCAGAGGCATGTATTTTTGTGGAAAGAAAATTTATTTAAGAAGAAACAGCGGCTCTTACTGCTTAATTTAAACTGAGAAAACTGTGGAAAATCAACTGCTATGGAAAATTAATAAAACATTTCCAGCTGCAAACAGTGACTAATTGTACAAGATGAAGACTGCCTGGAATTAATAACTTGCAATCTTCTGTGTGAAGAACCCCCTACCAGTTCAATTTACTGGGAGATTAAATTACTTCTAAGTTTGCCATATTAAAACAGAACATGAATAAAATGTTAGTGAAAGCACATCTATTATTTACCGTCTGTGATATGGATATAATTATTTCCAAACAACCACAATGTGACGTGACTGGCAATATTTAAATTATTTGCTAGCGATTGTAGTTTTACTACCTTGCTTCCTATAAAAACAGCCCAAATGGGTTTTTAGAGATGGCACATTCCTGCCATGGGGAATTATCCCCTCATCCTGTGCCCTGTGGTGCCCAGCATCCCTGTCTTGCTGCTCTTTTAGCACCACCTCTTGTCTTCCCCCACTGCCCCGTCCTACGAACTCCACTTTGCTCGGTTTTTGTGTTTTTTCCCCCATTTTCAAGCTGACTGCACTGAGTACCCGGTGCCAACAAGAGCTTTGGCGGTGGCAGAGCGTAATCAGGCGAATGTTTTCCCCGTGTGTGAGGACTCCTTGCTGATCCCAGCACAGAAAGCTCACCTGTGGAGACACAAAATTCATGCTTATCTTTTTCAGAGCGTGCCAAGCTCGCGGGGCGCGCAAGCTCCTTCCAAGGGAGCGGAAAATGGGGAGGCGAACGAGAAAACCCAGGCGAGAGGGTGTTTGCAAAAACCCAAACAAAACCCAGCGGGATTTCCAAGAATCCTGCAAAGGAGCAGGAGGTGGGATCGCTGCAGAGGATGGAGGAGTTGCCAGCCCTCAGGGGCTCCTGCTGGGACACTGTGTGGTGGCCCCAATGCATTGGTAGGTGCTGAGATAATGCAGAGGAAGAGGTTGTGCAATAGTGGGGCTCAGGTAGAGGGGATTTTTTAAAGCCTGGAGTGAGCTGGGAGTGAGGAGAGACCACCTGGAACATGTTTGGGGCTGTTGGTGTTGACCACATGCCCACTGCCCTGCCACGAGGTGCAAAACTGGAGAGAAAGGACAGTGAGGAGCAGCTGAGGGAGCTGGGGGGGGCTCAGCCTGGAGAAAAGGAGGCTCAGGGGGACCTTTTTGTTCTCCACAACTCCCTGACAGGAAGGGACAGCCTGGTGGGGGTCAGGCTTTGCTCCCAGGGAACCAGTGGCAGAATGAGAGCAAACAGCCCCAAGCTGCACCAGAGAAGGCTCAGGTTGGACATCAGGAGGAATTTCTTCATGGAAAAGGTTGTCAGGCATTGGAATGGGCTGGCCAGGAGTCACCATCCCTAGAAGCGTTCCAGAAAAGACTGGACATGGCCCTCAGTGCTCTGGTCTGGTTGCCAAGGTGGTGATCAGTCAAAAGTTGGAGTTGACAATATTGGAGGCCTTTTCTAACATAAGTGATTCAGTGATTTGGTGTGAAAAGACTTCCAGGATCTCAGTATAAAACTGAGACCCCTAAGAAGACCCCAAATATAAAGTATTGCAGAGGGATGGTGTGGCAGGATGTTAATGGGCCAGAGGGTGTCTTGTCCCCTGCATGGAGAAGGCAGCAGGGACTGTGTGGCAGCACCCCCACTTTAGAGGGGAAACTGAGGCACGGAGAGACCCGGACCAGCTCAGCTCTCTGGAGAGTCAGGCTGTGTGTGGGGCATCTTGCAGTCACAGGGCTGGCAGAGAGACCACTCCATGTCCCTGTCCATCCATCCAGCCACCAAAGGGAGCTGATACGCCCAGCAAAGCTCAGGGGATATAAGGACACGATGAAGTACTTTCAGAACCTGCTAGAAAGGGATGAGAGCCATGGAGCTGGACAAATCACAGCAAGAATCAGTCCACAACTCCTTCAAACAGAAAGAAATTATTCTGTCATTAAAGCTTGGCACAGACATGGTTAAATACAAGTGCATTTAGCCAGAGCTGTCCAGGTGGCAGTGTCAGAGGAAGACAGGACCAGCCACCCTCTCCAGCTGTTGCTGGAGGTCAGAAGAAGTTATGGAGTGGTGCCTTCACACCTTTTCTTCACCTCCACTGCTCTGCCAGGCCACTGCTTCCAGCCAGGGGTGGTCCTTTGGACCTGCCTGTGTTCCTGAGGTGAGGAGACCCACAGCTCCATCATTTGTCCTCACCTCAGCAGGAACCATTTACTCTTGTGCTTAAAGGGATTTGGTCATGCTCTGTGGAAATAACTGTGCTGCAGAAAAGGGAAAGGGGCTCTGTGGTAACTGTGGGCACCTTTATTTGCTGTTCATTCCCATCTGTCCTCCAGTGTCCTTCCCAGCTAAAGGTGATCCCTGTCCCTCACACTCTCTGAAGGTCTCCTGAGGAAGATGCTCAGCCCAAGCAGAAGGCCCTGAAGAGATGAGTCAGCCCACCCCTAGATACTCTGGGAGAAGGAGCTCATGTTCACAGAATCCCAGAATAGTTTGGGTTGGGCCTTACAGCTCATCTCATTCCCACCTCCCTGCCTTAGGCAGGACACCTTCCACCAGACCAGGTTGCTCTAAGCCCTGTCCTTGGACAATTCCAGGGATGGAGCGTCCACCGATTCTCTGGGCACCCTGTGCCAGGGCTGCACCACCCTCACAGGGAAGAATTTCTTCCCAATAGCCCATCTAACCCTGCCCTCTGCCAGTCTGAATCCATTCCCCCTTGTCCTGCCACTCCAGGCCCTGGTAAACCCCTTCTCTGTCCACAAAGCAGTGAGAGGCAGCTCAGACCTGTTAGACCTGATCACAGAGAGTGTGGGTGGAGATGGAGTTTCCCAGAGATGCTCTCACGTGTCCATAATTAAGCGTGGCACATTTAATCACCATAGTCCTGTTGCTGTGCAAACCTGGGGACCTCTCCTCTTGATGTCAGCTTAGACCTGATTTTCTAATTGCATTACCTGGGTAATTAGATAGAAATACAACAACCCTGTCCTGCACCAGAGCGAGGAGCCACTTCCTAACAGAATTACCCTGGCTTCGGTATGGAAAACTTGTACACATACTCGGGCACACAGACACATTCAACTTAACACAGGTTAGACCGTGGGGCTTGTTCCCTTCAAGAAATAGCTCAAAATAACACAGGTTTGGATCCAAAGAAGCTGTAGTTGGAATTCAAGCATTTAGAGGTACCAGACAACATGGAAGCCACCAGGTTGCCACCATCCAGCCCCTTTGCAGGATCACCCAACAGCTCTGTCCAGCCCAGCTTGAGATGCTCCAGATTTGGGTGCACCAAACATCAAGAAGCATTTCAGGCTTTGTGGAAGCACCATGCCAGGAAAGCTTTGGAGTGTTATGGGCTTCCTTGCTGAGTCCTGACGGTGTTTGGTGACACAGCGTGTCCCCTGCAGCGTGGCAGGACCTGGGGAAGAAGGAGGGGATGTTATTGCAGGCAGAAGGACTCACTGCAGCCATGACTGGTTGCCACCATGCCCTGCTGTCACCATGCCTACTGCCACGGTGCCTTTTCCCAGCCAGGAGGAGAATTAACTTCGCCCTGGAGTGGGTTCAAGAACAAGAAAGAAAAGAATAATCCCCCCACCACTGGCAGGGTGCAAATCTTGTAAAAACAAGAGGCTCTAACGTTCACCTGGAGACCTGGTGAGATTTGTTGGCCTGGTGAGATTTGTTGGCCTGAAGGTCCCGTCCCCTTCCTCGTGGTCCATGCAGAGCTGGATTTCCACGGCTCAGGGACAATCAGCAGCACCCTTGGCCATGGTGTGACCAGTGAGGAGCAGGAGGGAAAAGGCATCTTCGTGCAGAGGATGGTTGGTATTTAAAACAGGACCAGCCCCTTTTCCAGCCCTTCACCCCTGCCTGGGACAACCTGGTCTCTCTTTGCTCTGAAACTCCCATTTCCCATCGCACCTCACCCCTGCCTACACTCGTCCCACCTGTCCCCACCACCCTGAGCCACCACATCTCTCTGACACGCCACCACCCCTCCCTTTCTCCCTCCTTTTGTTGCTCCCGCCCCGCCCTTTCTTTTCTTTTTTTTCCCTCCCTTTTTTTTTTTTCTTCCCCCTTAAAGAGCGAACAAAACAAAACAAGAAAAAGCGATGCCAAGCCGATCCTCTTAACCCAGCGTTCTTACCCCGGGGAGGGCCCCGGCAGCGTCGAGGAGCGCGGCGAAAACCCCCACGCATTTTGTCCTGTTCCTTCAGAGCAACTCGAGCAAATTGAAAGCCGCGGAGGGGTGTGTGCCCCCAGGCACTTGGTAAATCCACTTCCTTTGTCATAACAAGAACAAATCCCACCTTTGAAGTTTTTCCTTCTTGTTACAAGGGGAATGTCTTTTGTTTAATCCATTTTAGCCTTTAATGCCTGACCTGGATCAATCCTGTTGGGTAGATTACACACTACTCATGCCGACTTTAAACTACCCTACAGGGATTTTTATTCTTCCCCCCTTCTCCCCACCGCATTTGTGTGAGAATCTCAGCAATAATCGGCATTACGACTTTAGACCATCACTCACTTTGAAGGAGGAGACTGTCCTTTAACAAAGGGGAGGGAGGGGGAGGAAACCCACAAATATCAAACAGATTTAATCAGCTTTGGGGCCTTTCAATCTCATATTCATACCGGATCTTTATTAGTTATGAAAATCAGTGCAAAACTTGGCTGGGCTCTGTGTCTCCATGTTCTCCTCCCCTGTTTCATGCTCTGTTCAGGACTGAACATGCCTTTGCAGCCTTCCCAGTGCTGGTCTAGGGGAAATCCAGGGAAATATCCACCCAGAACTGCTGCAAACAATCTGCCAGGGTGTCCACCACCCACACCACACCTGAACTGCCTTGTTCTTCTCCATCCCATTGCTCATTCCTGTGGAAGAGGCTGAAAAGTGCTGCCAGGAGGACCCAGGTGACCCCCATGGTGACCATGACTTCCATGGTAGATGGATATCAGCACAGAGGATAAATCTGTGTATGAGCCCCTAACCTTCAGCTCCTTAAACCTTTCTATTAGAGCTTGCTGTGGGAAGTGTTGACCCTCAGTTCTTGTCATCTCCTCGTTTTTCAAGACAACCTTTAGCATGGGCTTCCTGTGTTCCCTGGTAACTACTCACAGCAGGAGTGTCCTGTTCCAAAGCCTTCTCCTGCTGGCAGCTTCTCCCTTCTCCTGCAGCACTGGGGCACTGCCTGTGCTGTGGGTCTTGTTCACAGATTAACATTGGCTTCACTGCTGTGTCCCATGGTTTAAGGCCAGCCACCAGCCTTGTGCAGAGCCACGGGGTTCAGGCACACACAGAGCTGCGGGAGAGCTCCAGAGGGGATCACAGGGAGCATTTCCCCATCCTCCCCAGCTCTGGCACCAGGATGGAGCTGGTAGCATGCCCACCGCTCTTGCTTTGCTCCTGGTGGCCACAGAGTGGAGAAGATCTGAATGACCCAGTCCTTCCCCAGGAGCTCCCTGCTCTGGAAACTCCTGGGCAGAGCCTGCACGTGCTCCCCTCATCGTGTCACTGCTCTTCCAGGTCAAACCAGTTTTTCCTTGAGTGCAGCTTTGACCTTTCCCCAAGGACCAGGAGAGCCAAATCCTACTCCAGGAGGCTCGTGGCCCATCTTCCCTCACCAGCTGTGGCCCAGCAGCACTTCTGTTCCTTCCCTCTGGACTCCCTACAAGTTGCTCACAAGGTTCTGAAGCCTTGAGCTGGACAGAAGGCTGCCCTCATGCCTGGTAGGAGCACACAAGGCAGGACCACTCCCTGCCAGGTCTCACATGTGACTTTCTTTATAATAAACATCCCAAATAAAAAAATTTTCTTTGCTGTCCCATCAGCCTTAGGCTGTAATTTGTTCTGCCTTTCAACCCAGCCCCCAGTGCTGCTGCTTTCCCATCTCTTTTCTATTTCATACTTGTATGCCTAATTTTGCTCTCCTAAATGTCCCCAGAAGCTCTGGGCTTCGAGAACTTGTAACTGCTCATTTCTGACCTTGGTTCATCCAGGTCTATTTTGGATTCCTGCAGAAAATCTCTGGTCTCTCCCCATCTCCAAGAGTCACAGGTGCACTAGCTCGGTGTCTCATCCATCCAAGTGTGGGAAGTCAAATAAAAGGGATTAAGTGACCCAAATATGCCAGCAACATCTTGTATTGCAGTCCTCAAATCCCCCACACCTTGTGAATGGTTTTTTCTGAGGGATTTCTGCTCCTGCCTCATGGGTAGATGCCCTCTTGGAAACTGGGAAGACTGGGAACCTGAGGACATTGAGGAGACTGATGAATGCCAAGACAAGATTTGGCTGATTCAGATTCAGTGACATCTCCCACCGTTGCCCCTCAAGCAGCTCCCAGCCAGAAACCAGCCAAGGTCACCACAAAGACACATCCCAGAAGAGGTGGGAATTGTCTGTCCCTGCCACCACCAGTGGCCACATTTGGGGCCACAAAACACCCGCCAAGAACCTGCCACCTCACCCTGGGGGATATAGCAGAGAGTGGGGCCATTTTACAGCAAAAATACCACCCTGGGTTAGGGTGACTGGGTCAGAGCACCAGGAATAGAGTACCCATTCCTGACAGCATCAGCCTGGGAGATAAAGTGGCTTTTCCTTGGCTTCCAGAGGGCCAAGCCTCAGCAGTGGATGTGGCAGAGCATTTTGGCATGTGGAGCCAGCGGAGGGCTCAGGAAGGGGCCCCCCCAGACATCCCCCAGGACAGCCAAGTGAGGAACCATCTCCTTTCACTTTTTATGAGATTGATATGCTTTGAAATTAGTAACCCTCCATTAGCTCTCCAAATAGCTCTGAATCATTAGGGTCAGTACGTCTGCACTCCTCAAAATGAGCTTTTACCTGAATTAGCATCTCAAAGAGGCAGGACTCCCTTCCCCGGTTTTAATTCCGCACATCAGGATGGGTCTGGTGGCCAATCCAAGCCCCGCATCCCAAATACATTCAGGGGAACCTGCTGGCTTGTTTAAAATGTTCTTTTCCCTTCCCATTCTTTACTAAATACCTATTATATTAATGTTTAAAATCCATTTAAGTTCATCATGGGTGGCTTTGTGAAAGGACAGCGGCTCCATCACTGTAATTAGATGATTTATTGCCCTCTCGTGGTGACACGCGCTAGCTCGAGAAGCTGTGATTTAAATTGGATGATCCTTCCAAGAGTGTTTGAGTGAGAAATAAAGGGAGAATTATTAATACTATTAGAGAGCAGCGGCGTGTTGGTGCAAGGGAGATGCTGTGCTAGGAGAGGGATTAGCCAAAACTTGCTGGTTTTCATCTGAGCACAGCTTTCCCCCAGTGTGGGACTGGCACTGCCCTCAGCCAGAGCTCTGAGCAGGGTGAGGTGCTGGCACAGCCATGGGCACGGTGTTACAAACCAAGTGTCGGCCAAAATCACTGGGTTTAGAACTGGAAACTGTGGGGAAACCACCCCCCAACAGGAATTGCTGCTCCGTCCCAGCCAAGTGTCCCTTCTGCCCCATAAATAGGGATATCTCTGTCCCCTCTCCTTTTCAGAGGCTGCTGACCACAGGAAAAAAAGTGAAGGAGGTTAAATTTTGGTTCCTTTCTTCTCCCTGATGATTAAAATATTTTAAGCACTACCTGGGTTGACAGACCCTCTTCCCTCAGAGCACACAACCCTCCTCATTCCCACTCTTGGGAGAGCTGGATGACTCCCAGAGCTGTCCCACTGTAAGACAATTCCCCACCAGTGTGAGTGAATCCACATGAACATTTCTCACTGATGCAATTAAAACACCAGGCAGGCCTGAGCTGCAAAAATTTGGTATAGAAACCAAGTATAGACCTAGCCTGGAGCTGTTATTTAAAAGCCTGGGTTAATACAGTGTAAACCCATGAGCACATCCTCTTACGATGGAGCTTAAATCTTTTAAGAGTGGCTTATATCAATCTAGTTTAAGTCAATTCCTCACCGAGTTAAGCTAAATTGAAAGGAGCACTCAGACCCCAAACATGGAGCTGGTGTTACCTAATCCCTCTGCACACAGCCATGGCTTCAGCCAGTGCCTGCAGGGAGGGGACAGGCACCAGGGAGCCTTGGCCAGGCCCTGGGGAGCACCAGAGCACAGGGTTTGATCCCCACAGCCCCACCCAAACACAGCTGCCCCCTCTCAAAGGTCCCCTTTGCTGCAGGACCGTGGTGTGGCCCTGTCCCCACAGAGGATGAGGGTCTCCAGGTTGACATTCCTTCACAGTGAGCTTCTTCCAAAAAATATAAATATCTGCTCGTCAAGTTCTGGAGGAAACCTCTTTTTAGGTTGGGCTTACCCAAAGCGATGGGCAAAGGTAAAAATAAAAAAAGGTTTCCTGGCAGGAGGTACGAGGGAAGTTTCAGAAATGTGGATGGATGTCCTGTGACCACCAAAGGTGTGTGAGCAGATGAGGGCTTTAGAGTGGTGAAGGAAAAAATAAAGGAAAAAAGCTTTTCTCCTGCTTGGGAGTAAGCTTGCAGGCCACAAACTGTTTCAGTGCCCAATTGCATGATTTTTGGGTGATTTTGGGGTCACCTGGCTGGCACAATGCCCAGGAGCTCCCACCGGGAGCACCATGACCTGCACACAGGTAAAATTCTTCAAGGCCGCTAAAGGAAATCAGGCGTTGATTTTGGGCATGGTCGTTAGGAAGTTCCTGGGGTGGGTCCCATGAGCCCATGGCCTATCAGCCCCAGATGTACCAGCAGCCTTCATCCCTGCTCTCCTCACCCTCCAGGGTGAGCAGCACCTTTCCAAAAGACAGAGGCCACCTTGAATGTTGTGACCTCCAAAATCTGTGATTTTTTTGTGTCCAGCCACAGGCTCCATGCCCTCTGCATCCTTGATGGAAATGTGAAATCACCAAAATCCCTGGGAAGGTCCTCAGGAGAGTAGACCCCACTCTGAGGGTCCCTTTGGGAAGGACAAGAGCAGGTTTTTAATTCATTTCATATCCACTCACACTCATTTTGGGGAGTGGTGATTGTGAATATAAAAAAAAAAAAAGAGGCAAAACAAATAAACTTTCTGCAGAAGTGACACGATGAAAGGAACCTGTCCTGAGCACTTCAATGAGTAGTAAGTAAATAAAAAGTAATCACAGGCAGCAACACTACTCAGATACAGAGATTAATGAAGATATGACTTGAAAAAAACTCCTTTCTTCATACGTAGATCTCCCATCCAGCCCATCATCCCAGCCACCAGCCCATGGCAGGGGGTTGGAATGAGGTGTTCCTTAAGATCCCTTCCCACCCAAATCATTCTGGGATTTTATGATATGATTTTATCCAAGAGATCATCTCTCCCTCCCTAGCAGAAAAAGGGCAGGGGGGAGCAGCCCCAGCAGGACTGAAATCCTGGCCATGGTGAGCTGGAGGGTGTTTTTCCTGCGATTTTTAGCTCAAAAAATTTTTAGCTCGTCAGCCAAGAGGACCAACTAAAAGCGCTCCAGGCTACCCTGCATCCCTGCTCGGATGCTCCCGCCCCTCGCAGTTACCCATAAGGTTGGTACCTGGCAAAGGAGCATCATTTACCCGCACAAACAACAACTCTTAAAGAAGGAGGATCGTTTTTCTTGTCTCAGGTCCCAAAATCCTGCTGCCGGGGGTGCCGGCCGTGGGCTTTAGATGGCAGCAGCGCTCAGGGATGGAGCAGCAGCAGCCGCAGCCTTCCCAAGGGCCGGGAGCGGCTTTGGGGTCATCGCTGCAGAGGAGAAGGGCTCGGCCCGGCTGTGCAGCACCGCAGGGCTTGGGAAAACGAGGGGAAAGCGTTTTGGAAAGAGCTGTGGGTCTGCAGCCTTGTCCTGGGTGCGGACGTGCTGTCGACCGTGGCTCCAGGGAATGTTTTGAGTCAGGAGCAGCCTGGGCAGAGGGAGCAGGGCAGGGACTGTCCCCTGGGCTGGGGCACCTCCGGCCCTGGGGACAGTTTGGGGTTCACAAGAAGGACATTGAGAGGCTGGAGCGTGTCCAGAGAAGGGAACGGAGCTGGGGAAGGGTCTGGAGCACCAGGAGAGGCTGAGGGAGATGGGAAAGGGGCTCAGCCTGGAGCAAAGGAGGCTCAGGGGGCCCTTGTGGCTCTGCAGAACTCCCTGACAGCAGGGCACAGCCAGGGGGGGTCGGGCTCTGCTCCCAGGGAACAGGGACAGGAGGAGAGGGAACGGCCTCAAGTTGCACCAGGAGAGGTTTAGGTTGGATGTGAGGGAAAATTTCTTCCCTGAAAGGGTGGTCAAGAGCTGGCACAGGGTGTCCAGGACAGTGGTGGAGTAAAACACCATCGGGACACACCAAAAGTAAAAGTACACACCAAGGTAATTCCCAGGAGCCAGGCAGCCAAAAAGGAATGTGCTGAGAAGGTTCAGGCCTGAGCTAAGAAATCCCCTCAGCTTCTCAGCTTCAGGAGATGCTGGGGGTCCTTCCCTCAGGTCCAGGTGTGGCAGAGGTGACAAGGCCACCAGCTCAGGGTGGCAGCAGGATGTGCAGCCGCTGCTCGGTGAGGATGACTGAGCACATCCCAGTGCTGGGAGCTGGCTCGGAGCTGCAGTGCAGCCCCAGACAAGAGTGCCCTCGGCCCCAAACACCTGGGCAGGAGCCAGAGAGCAACTCTTGGGTGGGTATTTTCACAAATAACCATGTTTTCATCCCCAGCTCTCTGTTTCTGGGCCCATCAGGAACAGATCATTACTTTGTAAAAAAATTGGAGAAAGGGAAAAAGTGTCTGGGCTGTTGCTGCAGCAAACTCATGGATGAAGGAGGGTACTTGCAGAGCACAATATTTATATTATTTTTATCTGACATAGCCACTCTCTCAGCCTCACATTATCTAATCTGCCATCCTGATAAGGGCCCCAGAGAAAAGCTCAGCAAAGAAATTAGCAATCACAGGGCATTTTATCAGGTCTGTGTGACAAACCCAGGGACAGGGAGCAGTGTGTCCTTTGGCCCCTCAGAGATAGGGGTGCCTGGAAACCACATGGCTGTTTCCAAAAGAGGTCAGAGACAGGAGGTGGCTTTCAGTTTTATTTTTCCTGGTCCCACCTCTGCACACAGCCAGCACACCCAAACTCCTGCAGGGAGCAGCAGGTTCAAGCCCTGGGTGCCAGAGGGTGCTTGGTCGTGAAGTGAATCTAGAAAGTCTTCGCTTCATCAAAAGAAAAATCACCTTTTTTTTGGAGCTGGATTTGAAAGATGCTGATCCTCAGTGTCTGCTGTATTACCAGCAGAGAATCCCAGAATGGTTTGGGTTGGAAGGGACCTTAAAAACCATCTGGTTCCACCCCCCCTGCCGTGGGCAGAGACGCCTTCCAAACCCCTTCTCTGCAAATGCAAACCCCTCATAGCGAAAAAACCCACCACAAACTGGAGATATGGCAAAGGAAACCACAGAGGAGCTGACCCGGCCTCCCAAGCTGGGAAGCAGCCCTCTCCCAGGCCAGGCTGGGGTCTGGCATCAGCTGCCCCCATCCAACGCTGCACCTCGCAGAGGGAAAAGCCAGCAGGCTGCAGAGAAGTCAGCCGGATCAATACTAACCAAATTTATATTAAAAAAAATAATAATAATAGAGAGAAAGAGAGAGAAGAGCTTGTTTGTAACCTTGGGCTGTGCCCTTTCTCCGCCTGGCTGATGAGATTGTGCAGCCGAGCTGCCAAGGAGGAGTGGCAGGACGTGCCGAGCTCCAGCCAGCCCCGCGCCCTCCCGGCCTGGGGACATTTCGGATTTCGAGTTTTATCTCAAGAGCGCTGCGGCCGCTTCCACCGGCAGCGGGGCGAGCGCGAGGTCACATTCACAAATGTTGGAGGGGGAAAAAAAAATTAAAAAATCTTTAATTACTCCCCCAAGGGCCGTTTCAGAGCTGCTGCCGGGCCAAAAGCGAGATTGAAGAGGTTCATTAAGGAAGTTGGCAGACAGATGTGCCCGAATCACGGAGTCACAATATGGTCCCTGACCTTAGAACAGGGAACCTGACCGCCACGGGGTGAAAGGAGGGGTGGGAGAGCTTCAAACCTGCCCTTCTCCAGCAGGGAGGGAGCTGCAGGGAGGAAGATGCTGTCAAGAAACGTGGAAATTTTTTTTATTTTTTTTTTTTTCCCCCTAGCTGTGGGTTTTGCCCTCTGCAACATTCGGCAGTGCCAAGAGAGGGCAGCCCAAGCCACCACATCACTGCCTGGCTTTTCCCAAGGCTCTACACCCAGGTGTTGGGAGCTGGGAGCAAGCAGATTAAAAAAAAAAAAAAAATTAAAAAATTGGGGAAAAGGGGGGAAAAGGATTTAAAAAAAAACAAGGAGAGGAAAGAAAGAGTGGAGGAAAAAAGAAGGGAAAAAAAGGCAGTCAGAATAATGGGAGAAAAAATATAGAGGACATAGCAAAAGGAGACCCCTGTTTCGGAGGGATGGAGAGGCCGACGCTGTAAAATTGCAAATTTTGGGCAAGAAAATTGTAAAAGGTGTGAGGTGAAACCATACCCCAGCCCTAAGGGGAACGTGGGATGCAGAGGGGCTCCAGGGATGCAGCATCTGCCCTTCAGCCCTGCCATGGAGGGGGAGTCCGAGGTGCTCGGATGATCCTGTTTTGTTTCCAGGATGTTACAGGGAAAAGAGAAACTGGGAAGTTTCCTATCCAGGCCATAAATGTGGTTTTTGTGCTGACAGGAACAGGTCCTGGCTCCCTCAGAGCAGCACAGGGGTTATCCATGCAGGTCATTGGGGTTTTGCTCTCCCCCAGGTCCCTTCCTTGTGGAAAGAGGCTGGTTTGCACATTTCCAGAATTCTTAATAACCGTGGCACTGGATATTTTCTTTTCTGAAAGAGAACAAATCCTCAAGTGTTGGAGTCTAGGACATAGGGAATATTTTTTTTTTTTGTCTGTCTTGAGAAGTTTTGATTTCTAGGAGAATATTGGTCTTAACTTTCATTCATGGAGAAAGCTTCTAAAGCTTTAGGATGAGTTGGAGTTGACTAGTGTGTGAAATAGATAATAATACAGTTATAGTTTATTATAGAGTGAAAAATTCAGGGTTTTTTTTTAATATGGTGGTAGATGGGAGATAAGATGGAGGATTCTGAGTGTTAACTTAGTTTCTCTCTTTTTAAAATCTATTTAATTTGTTTTCCCTTCTTGCATTTCCCAGCCCAGTCTGGACATGGAGGATATTGAAGGTGGGGTGGAACTGGATTTTCCTTTTTAGCTCTCTTCCAACCCAAACCATTCCAAGATTCTACGACTCTGCACCCAAGGAACTGTTTGGAAATGGCCCTGGTGAAAACCCAGGGCACTGAGATGAGGATCTGTCCCCCAGCAAATCTGAATTTCACATGGACAAAGTCAATTAACCAGAAAGAAGAAGAATTGCCCAGGAAATTCCTTTGCCTCATCATGGCAGTTGAAAGCAGCGTGAATGTTGATTTATTGATTAGGAAAGGTACTTACATTTATAAAACAGCAAGGGGCTTGTCTGCAGTGCCAGTGATGTAACACACACCTGGTGGCTCCAGGATGGCAAGTCCCTTATCAGCACCTAAAATTCATCATGGGGGAAGGATGCAAAGGGGAAAAAAAAAAAAACAAACAGGAAACTTTATTTTTCTGGCAAAAATTAAGCAGAATAAAAAAAAATTAAGCAGGCTAAACCTTCCAGCAAAGGCTGGGACATCACAAGCCCACCACCCTGCAAAGTGCCAAGGAGTTAACCAGGCTGGGAGTCGGAGTGGGGATCAGAGGGAGCAGCAAAGTCTCTGGCACATCTGAGGCTCAGGGATCAACACCAACACCACAAATCCCTCAAATACCCCCAGAAGCAAAAAAAGATCCCTCAGGGATCCAGGTGAGCAGCTGGGAACAGGCAGCATTTCCCAGCAGGAAAGGTGGGAGCAAGGAGCAGATCACAGGGGCAAGGGATGGTGCTTTAGGGCTGGTGAGGAAAAGCACAGAGGGTCTGTGAATAAAGCTGGAATGCCCTTCCCTAGACCCAGTGGGTTTGGGTGTGTGTTTCGTGGCAGAATTTGGTTTCTGGAGAGCCCTGAAGGCATTGGGTCAGAGCTGCTCAGTGAAAAGATACTTTTCAGAGAGAAGAAGCAAGGTTTGCTCCGGGCAGCTCAAAGTGAAAAAAAAAAATGGGTCAGGAGCCAAAAGGCTGAGAGATGCCAAAAGCCTGGGACAGACAGAGCTTTTCCCCAGGTCCCTGCAGCTCCCTCTGCTTTGTGGCTTGTCCAGGAGGTCCAGCACTGGATCAGAGGAGGAGGAGAATCCCCTTGCAGGGCAAAGGCAAACCAATAACCTGCTCAAGGCTCACTCTTCAGACAGGTGTGGGAATAAAGGTACTTTTTCAGAATAGGATGCAGAAAATGAATCATTTCTGATGAATCCATCGTGGCCCAGGCCAAATAGGCAGTGTAGAAAGGACGTGCCTGGCCAAGGAAATCCGTGTCATCTCCCCACACAGATCCAGCTCCTCACCAGATTTTCAAAGTAAGGAGGGAATTGAGCTTCTTGCACAGGATTTTCCCCTGGGATTATTCCAGGCTGGACCAGCCCAGAGAGCAGAAAAAAGCAAGAAAACCAGTCAATTTTCTCAGCCTGGACATCTGCCCTCTGCATCCTGTGGATCTCCTGGATGGAGTCCTAGATGGACTCTCAACCCAAAATGCATCCCTGGAGGATGGAGTACCCTGTCTGCCACGGAAAAAAAGGGATGTCCTTGTGTCAGCAGGCAAATCACTCACAAACTACAAGCCACAGTTACTAAATGATTGAAGGTGAGGGTGAAAATTGTTTGAAAAACAGGATATTTGGGCGGAGACAGAGGGCTCCTCCAGCATCTCTCTGGGGGCTGGGCCCTAGGAGCCCTCCAGAGGAGCCCCAGATAAGTAAGACATCATTAATAAATCAATGACAGGGAAATGAAAATGGAAGTAGATGAATCAGCGAGCGGATGGGGTCACGGATGAAAAACAGCGCATCTGCCGCCGCTTGCAGTACATTAACAAATAAGGCCAGTGGCTCAGACACGCTAATGCTGGGAATAATGAAGCTTCAAGAGCGATTAGAGCATAAATCACTTTTTTAAAGCGTGGCCAGGCCCTCCCCGGACATTTGCTGAATCCCACGGGCTTCCCGGCAGTGCCGCTGCCCTGCCCCGCTCCCGGTGGCCGCGGGGCGGGCTCCAGCCAGCCGAATGCACGGAGCCACCCTTCATCCCTGTGTTCCATCCACGGCCAGGCATGCCCGAGCCTTCCACACCGGCTGGATGGCACCCACCCCTGCCCTTCCTCCCCTCTCCCATCCCTGGGGGGGTTTATTTGGACCAGAGAGGGCAGCGAGCGCAGCCTGCCAAGAAATCTGCTCCGCGTTATCCATGATATCAACGTGGACGTGGATTTTGGGAAGGGGACACAAAGCAGCTTTTCCCTGGAGCTTAAAAACGCCCAGAGCTGGGAGCAGCCGCAGCCTTACCCCGCAGGATGTCCCTGGGGACACAGGGGTGGGACACAGGGGTGGGACAC
>VXBQ01005799.1:165375-185286 GCA_013400175.1 Phainopepla nitens
GGGGGTGGGACACGGGGGTGGGACACGGGGGGATCCACAGCACTCAGCACACGTGGCAGGCTGGCGCTGGGCAGCCACAGCCCGCAAATTCCTGCATTTGTTATCCTTCCCCCCGTGTCCCCGTGTCCCCGCCATCGATCACGCAGCCCAGCGCGGCGCCCGCAAGGCTCCCGCTCATCCATCAGCTCCAAAACCAGCCAAAAACCACCCTCCGAGGGCCTTCTGGGGACAGAAACACGGAGTGGCCGGACACCCCACACCCCAAGGATGTGTCCCGGGGGTCTCCCCTCCTGGCTGCTCCCCGATTTCCCCCGGCACATCCCCACCTCCTCCGTCCCCTCTCTGGGGGTCACTCTCACGCAAACGAGGAGATCCATGAGCTCATCAAGCTCTTTCCCCTCCGGGCTGGATAGAGAGACGGACAAATCGTTATTGGTGCTGCTATTTTTAAGTTCCCGAGAAGTGCCTGGATCCCGCAGCGATGGGCTCGTCTGCAATCCCCATCTCCCCGCGCTGTGACCCCCGGCACCCACAACCGGGGATGGGAAAAGAGAGGCACAGCCTGTCCGTGGAAACCCAGCACCCAAAATATCCACGGGAAGAGGCAGCTCTTCATGCCCCTGGAGAGCTGGGCTGGAAGGAAAAAGAGAGGGAAAGAGGAAAAGGGGAGCTCCAGCTGCTGGGATGGGGATTCAGGCGTGGAGCACTGAGCTGCAGCACCTCCATCCCAGCTGGGAATACTCTGGAGCTGCCCCTGAGCTCATCCTGGCACTGAGCTCCTCCACTCAGCCCCAAAACATCCCTCAAATTATTGTTATGGCCCCACGGCCTGCTTGCAAAACCCAGAGCAGCCAGAGCTCCTCCAGCCTGGTTAAATGACATTTAAAGGAGGGCAGCCCCAGCTCGGGGTCGGGGCTCTGCAGCTCCGCGATTATCGCAGGACAAGATTGCGGGGGCAGACCCCGCCACCACTGGGGGCTGGAGCACAAAGGCTCTGAGCTGCAGCCCCTGGTCCCAGCAGCAGACAGGATTCCAGGGGCTGGTCCCTGCCAGGGGAGAGCACACGGGAATTTCGGTGGGCAGGGAGGGCTGTCACGGCCGCTGCCACTGCCAGATGGTGACAGGAGGGTGCCAGGCTGGGGACTGGCGAGGAGATGGTGCCAGATGAGGCAGAGGCCAAGAGCTGCTGGGGGATTTCAGGGAGTCTCTGATCCCAAAGGAAGAGCTTTGCTTTGGCTGTTACATCCCGTTGTGCTCCCATGAAACGGCAAAGGACCAGCCAGGCACTCTGGCTCATTAGGAAGGACATCATGGAAGAGCCTGCTCGGGCTGTGATCACCTGTTTGCAAGTGATATTAATCACTGAATCAAAAACTAATTATGTGGTTCAGCAGTTTTCCCTTTTTCTCCGACAGCTCCGCTGTGAAAGCCCTGGACTTGACAAACAGGGAGCCACAATCTGCCACTGTTCTGTGGCACAAAATGCCACCTCCTTCCAAAAAGGGAAGGACCAAGGGATTTAGGACAACCCTGGAGGAGTTGTGGGAGCGTTCCAGGGTTTCTATGTCAAACACAAACCTCTCTGTGATGACTGGGACGTGGTGGGAAGTGTTTAAAAATGTATATTCTGACCTAAAAAGAGCTCCCTGGGGGTGCTTTCTAAAAAAATGTCCATCGCTGGAGTCTAAAGGACCCCTCTGCTTTCCTGGCGTGGCAGGGCAGGTGATCCCAAAGGGGCTGGGGGCTGCTAGAGGGCAGCCCCAGCAAAGCAGCAGAAGGGGAAAAATGGGAGAGAAAAAATGAGAAAAGGAAGAGGGGAAAATAAGAAGGAGGAGGATAAAGGTAAGGAGAAGGGGAAGGGGGAGAAGGAGAAGGAGAAGGAGAAAAGATGAAAAGGAGAAGGGGAGAAAAGAAGGGGAATGGCAAGAAGAATGGGAAGGAGAAAAAAGAAAAGGAAAAGGGGAAAAAAGGAAGGCTCAGTCATTTTGCAGTCCTGGAAGCAAGGCAAGGGTGGGAGCAGCCACAGGAGCCGCTGGGGCCCAGCAGGGTCTGTGCACTCGAGTCACCTCCAGCACTCACCGCGGAGCCAGCCCAGAGCAGCGCTGATTCAGTGGGTTAATTCCCATCCCTAAATGATTGTTTTATCACAGCAGCAGCAGCAGCAGCATTCCATGGCAAGGCACAGGCCCTGCCTCCGCCGGCTGCTCCCCAGCCTTCCCCCAAAGAGCTCCAATCTAGGTCAGAGCCACGCTCTGTACGTCTTTCAATATTAAACAAAACTGAGGCGCTGCGAGTAACTCATCTGCAGGGGGGTGGGGGTGGCTCCTGCTCCCATCCATCAGCTCTCTTTGAAAGGCAGCCTGGAAAAAATATGGAGAAAAGGCTGTAGTGCTAGCAGGGTTCTCCAACCTGGCAGGACCCGGAGGAGTAATGACCTGCCCGGCGAATATTAGATATATATTGGAATCATTAAGGGAAAATACCTCTGAGATCAAGTCCAGCCATTCCCCCACCACTAACCCATGTCCCCAAGTGCCACATCCACATGGCTTTTAAATCCCTCCAGCCATGGTGGTTCAATTTTGCTCCACCTGGTGCCATATGGTGGTGGTTTTGATGGCAGGAAAAACCCAAGAGTTCATTTTGTTCTTGAGCTCCATGGGCTGAACGAGGGCCAGAGCCCACTCCCCCTGCAAGACTTTCCTCACTGGCACCAGCGTGGTGGTTCCAGCACTGCCAAACCTCCAGGAATCACAGGTAGGATGGACCCCCAGAGCTCACAGGGCTTTGGGAGCATTGACCACAGGGAAGAGCATCAATTCCCTGTTCCCACGAGCCATGGCTCTGGAATTGCTGTGACAGGGCTGCTGGAGAGCGTGGCTGGGGTCCCCAGGGTGTGGCTTTGCTGCTCAGTGCCCATTCCCATTCCAGCACCTGTCCAAAGGGGTTCCAGACCCGATAAATCCAACCTCAATTTACACTCTGTTACACTCTGCAGGGAGAAGGACGCTCCTGTCCAGGAAAATGCACTGGCTGGTTTTCATCCTTTTGATTTATAGAGCTCATGGTTTAAGAGATGTTCCTCTCCTCTCCAAACGGAGCGGGCGCTGACAGCTCCATCCATCACCCAGCCTGTCAGGAGCCCAGTGCTTTAAATAAGCTATTAAAGTGAGATCTAGCTGGTTAACAGTCATAACAGAGCGGGAATCGGAGAGTTTACTTACGTCAGTGCCTGGTGAAATTAATTTCCTTTTAATGACGGGGCGCCGGAGGGAGAGATCACTGCAGGCTGGAGATGCAGAGATATCCCTGACACGGCGGTGGCTGCAGCATCAGCTGTGAAACACCTTCCTGTGCTTGCTCTAGAGGGAGAATCTGTTTTCATACTCTGAAATTAGCAGTCTCAAACACCCACTAGTGCTGGGCTGGGAGGGGGAAGCGGTGACATTTTCACTGGCGTCCCCTGGGGACCCTCTGTGACACAGAGACACATTGAAACTGGACATGGGCAATTTATCAGATTTAAATATCTCCTGTGATGGGTCAACACCATCTATTTGGCTCTTTCTTTCTCTGAAATAGATGTTCACTGCTTCTAAAATGAATGTTGCCAGCAGTGTTGAAGAGTAAAGGTTTTTTTGCATGATTAGCCCTTGAACTTGCCTCTGTAAGCCTTGAAATTCCAGTGTTAAAACAATTAGGGCTGTTATCCAAAGTTTATTGAGTATGTACAACTAAAGAAAGAAACACAATTTAAGTGTGATTATCTAAGTCCAACAGAAGACTGAAATTTAATGTAGGAACTGTAATTATCCAAGAGGAAGTCCATTACTCTAGGATAAAACTGTCAAAACAATGATGGGAGCTCCCACAAATCACGCAGAAAATCGATAAAGCAAATTCTGCATCATAGCTTGAGAATTTAGAAACTCTATTTTGACCTTAATTTTTGATGCAGCCATTCAAAACACATTTTAAAAATGGGCTTTAGTGCTTCTTCTTAATTAAAATTTGAGCTGTTCCTGCTGGGTTGGGACCACAGGAGGGCCAAGCAAAGCCCATCCCAACCCAAAAGGCCCACCAAAACAATCTGTTTTGCCCTTATGGCATTTTTTACCCCAAAGTGGCCAGTCACCAGTGGTTCCCAGCCATTAAAATGCTGCTTTTCAGCAGCAGAGACCCTCGTTCGCTGCTCAGTGAATATTTAATTCCTTCAGAGCAGCAAAGTCCCTTCCAAGCTGGCCCTGTTGGCCGCAGCTCCATCGGGATGTTGGGATAGGGATGCCATAACCCCACAGCTAAATGCACAAGTGGTGCTGAATCCCCAGCCCAAAACCCCCAGAGATTTGGTTCCACAGGCACAGACTGCCAAAAGCTCTTGTGGAGGTTTTGGGATCCACAGGTGAATATCAGGATCTGCAGCCTCCATTCCCAGGGGCTCCAAGAGAGCTGGAGAGGGATTTTGGATAAGGGATGGAGGGACAGGACACAGGGAATGGCTTCCCAGTGCCAGAGGGCAGGGATGGATGGGATATTGGGAAGGAATTCCTGGCTGGGAGGGTGGTGAGGCCCTGNGTAAAGGACACAACGTGAGGGCAAACAGCTCCTTTTGGGCAGAGGGATGGGGCCAAGTGAGGGGTCAGAAGTGGGGAGCAGTTGGGCACTGAGGGAAGCTCGGGCAGGCAGTGATGGATGGCCAGGGGGATGGAAAGTTGCAGCCCTATTTATTACCAGTGGTCATTTCTGACAGCAGAATGTTGATAAGAACACTAATAGTCAATATTTCTTCGGGAGAGGCTCCATCCATTTTTAGCAGCTTGCTGCTCCCAGCAGATGAGTTTCTCATGGGCTGCTCCTGGTGGCTGCTGACAGGATGTGATGAAATCTGAGCTCCTCCAGAGCAGTGGCACAACTTTATTGGGCTTTCAAAAATCCAATTTCTCTGCGCCCAATATTGTGAGTTGATTAAACCTGATTTGAATCGACAAACGTCTGTGAGGGCGGGTGGTAGCTCGCTGTGGAAGAAGGGAGAGAGTTTAATAAACAGGCTTGGGAGATAAAAATCTGCTTTTATTCCAATAAAACCCCCATGTCAGAAAGCTGATGGCAGCACGAAGGGTGAGAGAGAGAATTAAAAAAAAAAAAGAAAGAAAAAAAAAAGACATTTCCAAGCCAGTGAAGGCTCAAAGGTACTGAGAGTACGAGAGATTAAAATGGAAAATCAGCCAGGATGGCAGGACCTGGGTGCAGGACTCGTGGGCAGAGTTTGGGGACAAGGTGCAGAGCTGGGGTTGTTGCAGGGGATCCCAGCAGCACTAAAAGCAGCACACCAGCATTGCAGTGTGCTCAGGGAAAAGGCTAATCCTGGGAGAGAGCAGCCTCTATTGAGCTCAAGGCAAGCTCAGCCTCTCTCCCCAGCTGCAAAAAACCCAGAAATGGGCTGCTGCTTTGGTTTGAGGGAGCACAGCACTGCCAGTGCTAGGCAAGGCTCAGAGGGAAATGCAGGTGCCCTCTGCTCCTGTCCCGCACCTCCAGCCAGCCTTGCTCAGGGTTGGGATGCAGCTCCTGGGGTGCTGGGCACCAAATCCCCCCCCAAAATCCTGTCATCCCTCCCCTCCTCCCCAGTGCAGCTGTCTGGCACCAGAAAATTTTGCTTTTCCCCTGGATGTGCCCTGCCTGGCCCCAGGAGGGGAGGGGGTGTCTGTCCATCCCTCATAGCACTCCCTGTGCCCCTGCACCAGCCCTAAAAGCCTTCAGTCCTGCAGGTTAAACTGCTTGATCCAGGAATATCCCCAGCTGGCTCCTGCCTTGCATTTGTTCTCCCTCTCCCATAAATCCAGAAATCCTTCACCACTCAGAGCCCTGCCTGAATATTCACTGGCAGCAGTGGGAGCACGATAAATTCCCTCATCCCTCTCTGTAACAGCCAGGTATAAACCCTTCCTCCATGATTTAGGTGGAGGTGGGAGGGATTGAACACAAATCGAGCTCTCTGTGAGGGATCCTCTTTCCACAGCTCCCCAAAACCCGCCGGGCTCTGCAGAGCATCACCTCGAGGAGGGGCTGCCAGGAATGTGCCCAGCACAGGGATACTGAACCCATGGAATACTGCACCTGGAGGTGAGGAGGGAGAAAATCAGAGCCTCAGCTGCTGCCAGAGCAGGTTTTGCTGCCCTGCAAAGATAAATTGTCCTGTCCCCTGCAGCCGCCGAGCCCTTGTTATTCCGCCGGCATCCGCCTGCCGGTGGCTCTCTGGCAGGCAGCTCGAGATCCCAGCCAGGGCTGCTCCAGACAGCTGCTGTGGCTTTTGTCACCAGCAGCCCGTTGTCAAAACCTACAGGCTCTTTGCAGAAAGGTTTGCAAGGGCGTTTAAAGGGAGCGAGGGTAGGATCTGCTGTTCCCAGCCCTCCCAGAGAGGTGGCGGGCGATGGATCAGGCTCCGGGAGGATGCTCCTGGCTCCTGGGACGGGCTGCAAGCAGTGGGTCCCCTCAGGCCACCAAACACTTGGCTTTCCCCAATTCCTGTGCCTTGGCCTCTGGTTTGATCAAAGAGGAGGCGTTTGGCTGTGTCCTGCCCCTGGGTCTGGGCATCCCTCCCACATTTCACCGAATCACAGAATCGCTGAGGCTGGGAAAGACCTCGGAGACCATAGAGGTCAACCTTCGGCCAAACATATTTGGTGGGTGCACGGGGGTCCTGTCCCCCCAGTGCCTGGCAGAAGGGCACATCTGCCACCCCAGTAATCCCAGTCCATCCCAGCCTGGCTGCTTGCCATCCCACCTCTGCCCAAATTTAAACTGAATGGGAATAGCTTACCTTGCATGGACCATAAAGCTTGTTCCCTGTGAGGGTGCTGAGGCCCTGGCACAGGGTGCTCAGAGAAGCTGTGGCTGCCCCTAGATCCCTGGAATGTCCCAAACCAGGCTGGACGGGGCTTGGAGCAGCCTGGGATGGTGGAAGGTGTCCCTGCCCAAGGCAGGGGGTGGAACTGGATGAGCTTTAAGAGATCCCCTCCAACCCAAACCCAGCTCTGGGTGTGGAGGGATGCAATTGGTACAAGCATTTTTTTATTCCCCCTCCCCACCTTTCCCCTTGGCTGGGCAGAGTCGAGGCCACAGAGCCAATGGATGCATCAACATCTGGGGAAGGAGATCCCAGCCACAGGCTCCCCCCAGCCTCACATTTGTTTTATTGTCCCTGTGGTTGTCCTAACCTCAGTGTCCCTCCTTTCCCATCCTCCCCTGCCCTTTTCCCTCAGCATCACATTTTCCCTCCATCACTTCCAGCTCCCTCCCCTCCTGCCACGAAGCCAGGAATGTTTCCAAAGCCCTCAGCCCAGGAGTGTGATGTGCACAATATCCACCTGTATCTCACTGAAACACATCCAACCCCTCCAGGTACAAATCCACCCAGGGATCTGGGCACCCACCCTAACAGAAAACAGGAGAAATGATTGCCAGGAGCTCAACCCCACAGCTCAGGCAGGGTTAAATGTCCCTGTGCCACCCCTCCCTGTCCCCTCTGGTGCTGGGGGTCTCTGAGTTAACAGGATGGACCAGAGGAAGATCTCACTTTGGTTTAGGCTTCACTAAAGCCCCAGGGCACTGGATGAGGGAATCCATCCCCAAAACCCAGCACAGGTGTGCAACAGCTCCAGATCTCTGTGTGGTTTTGAAGCCCTTTCAAAAAAACCCAAAACATTTGTTGCCCATCTCCAGGGCAAACAATTAGCAAAAGGCATTTTCAACACCACCACTTTTCAAACTACCCAAGCTTTCCTTGGTGGGGCACAGCTGAGGGCTGTAAATCTCAAAACTTCCCTCTGTTGTTTTCTCTAACACGAGGCTTGAGCAAAACTTGATTTCTCAGGGATAAAGTTTCATGTTGGAATCATTTTGCTGCTTTAAGTGTTGCATTTTGGAGGGTCCATAACCAAATCCCTGGCAGGGAAGGGGAAAATTAAATAAATCCCCTCAGATTTTGACCACAAATGCTCCAGGGCTCAGATTTTTCACCTCATCTGAGAGCCAGCCCCTGTCCAAACACATCAGGTTTTCCTGGGAAAGCTGCATCTTTACACAGAGCACTGAGCCAAAGCCCCCAGTCCCTTGCAGCAATCCCAAATCCCTGCAGAAAACACAGATTATTTTTTTTTTTTTTGTCTGGCAGGGAGGATAAAGAGGGAAATGACAGAATTAGCAACTCTTCTGGCAAGAAGGAGCTGTGGGGGTTTTTTAGGGAACCAAACAGCATCCCTGGCTCCAGCACGGGCACGGGACACTCTGCCTGCAGCCAAAATCCCTGCCCTGATAAGGAGATCCCCTTTTCCCACCAGCACCCCCCTCTTTGCTGAGTCCCATCTGCACAGAAGGTCACTCAGTTCATATTTTTTTTGTTGTTTATTCCTTCATATGATTTTCCTGTCCCCAAATCCCTCAGCCTTTTTGAGCCAAATCAAAGCGCTGCTATAGGTTGGGCTATTTTTTTTAATTACTCATAATTAAGTGATTCTTGGCAGGGAGGATCATGGAAAGAGCATTATCCCACAGACAGGAATTCAGCTAGGAATTTCCTCTTAGCCTCCTAACCCTAAATACATCTGGAAAAACCTATAATCACTTTATTGCAGCAGCATTTCCTTGGGAATAGAGCACCCCAGGACCTTTGTCACAAAACCAGCAGCAAGGCCTCGAGCTGCACCTTTGGCTCATTATTTGCTCAGCTCCACTTTTTCTCCTGCCAAAGTCACCAGGAAAAAGCCTCCAGATTCTTTTTGGGAGGGGAGGTTGAGCAGCCTGGGGTGGTGGGAGGTTTCCATGGCCATGGCAGAGGGTTTGGAAGGAGATGAGCTTTAAGGTCCCTTCCAACCCAAACCATTGTGGGATTCTCTTCCCCCATGCTCTGAAGGGGAAATGAACCTCAGATTGCTATTTCCTCACATCTCACAGACTTTTAGGAAGACCAGGTTGGTCTCCTGAGGATGCAGGGGGTTAAACCAGCCCCCAGTCCCCTTTCCAAGCTCAGGGCCATAATCCAAAATGCTCAGAGGAGCAGGTTTCCCAGGGTGGGCTGCTTCCCAAAACCTCAGGGCCTCTGGGTGGCCGGGCCCTGGCACAGGGTGCCCAGAGAAGCTGTGGATGTCTCATCCTTGGAAGTGCTCAAGGCCAGATTGGCTGGAGCACCCTGGGACGGTGGAATTGGATGATCTGTAAGGTCCCTTCCAACCCAAAGCATTCCATGATTCCATGGAATGGTCAAACATCGCCCTCCCTTTAAATCCAAAAACAAAGGAGCTGAGTTCACACAACTCTGACACCCTGAGTTCTCTGAGCCCATCACTCACTGGAGTTTAGCACCACTTTCCCAAATAAGCTCAGGGAAAAGCCTGTGTCCAGGACTGTCAGCTCTAAATATTCATAAGTCATGAGACTGCCTTCAAAGTCAGCAGATTTTTTTAAAAATCTCACTCATGCATTGCTATTATTCAAAATTGTCTTAATTTTTTTTTTTAACATTCTATGTTTGGCTTTCTTTTGATGTGCATTCTCTTTGGGGTTGTGTTTCCCTCTGCAACCATGTGGGCTTTAAAAAATGGAAAATAAAAGACAGCTGCAATTCTGATACATTCACACAGCTCTAGATGTTAATCCTTAAAACAAAGCAGATAGGAAAAAGGAAAAAAATGATCAGGGTGATACCACAATAGCTGGCGGGGAGCTCCAGGAATCAGCCCTCACATCCAAAATCCTGCCTGCAATCCAGGGTGCTTTGGGGTGCTAAGAGCAGGGACAAGGACCAGGGTGGAGCATGTGCCAGGTTCCTTTTTGTTCTGACAGATTTGGATTTGCTAGAAAATGAGGAGTTGGCCATAAACCTGCAGGTGAAACCCTGGAATAAATCTCTTTGGGGTTGACAAAAAGATTGTTCGTTTGTGTGAAACAAACCAGGAAGGAATGAGTACCCCAGGATAACAGGGAGAACCCAAATTTCCCCCAGCAGCATCCTGCACCCAGGAGGAGAAAAAGAAAAACCGCCCTGATTGCTGCTCCCGTTGCCGAGGGAATTAAAGGAAATCCCCGGCATCCCTGACGAGCATCGCGGGGAGCACAGCCGTGCCCCCCTCCCGCTCCATCCCAAATCTGGGCTCATCCCAGCG
The DNA here is from genome assembly GCA_013400175.1 of Phainopepla nitens. Taxonomy (NCBI): domain Eukaryota; kingdom Metazoa; phylum Chordata; class Aves; order Passeriformes; family Bombycillidae; genus Phainopepla; species Phainopepla nitens. The sequence continues at coordinate 175,533 of VXBQ01005799.1, forward strand.
CCGTGCCAGGTGTCTGCCTCCTCCGCACCGCAAAACACTTGGCATAATCCGATTAAACGGGGTGGAGGAGTTTCCTGGCACGGCGGGAGCTCCCAGCTAATCACCAGGGAATAAAAACCTCCCGGGCTTGGCAGGCTGCTGGGGATTCTCCAAGGAGAGGATTTACCTTGTAAATCCTGGAGTACAGAGTTTGGTGTTGTCACTGGGGAAAGGAAAAAAGAGAGGAGAGGAGAGAGGAGAAGAGAGGAGAGGAAGAGAAAAGAGAAGAAAAAAGAAAAAAGAAAAAAGAAAAAAGAAAAAAGAAAAAAGAAAAAAGAAAAAAAAAGAAAAAAGAGGGAAGTGAAAAGCAAATGTTAGGTGCTAAGTGAGAAACCTCCCAGAGCCAACACGGTGCTGTTAGTGACATCTGATTAATTGTGGACAGCAGGTAAGTTCTGGAAAAGTAGAAAGATGGTTCAGTGTGGATCCAGGGTCAAATAAGGCAAAAGGAATGACCCAGGTTGTTTCCCAGCAGATGTCAGTCCCAGGTGGAAAACCACAGGTATTTGTGCAAGACTCAGCTCAATGGATAAAGAAATGCAAAAATAACTGGTTCCACTGGGAGGATGTGCAGGAATAAGCACCAAACACAACTGTTCTCCTTCCTCATGAGCTAATGCTGAGCTTCACCAACAGCAGGGAACTCCAGAGAGGAATTCCAGGAGAATTTTGAATCGAAAAGCCCTGACATTGGAGAGCAGAGCTGCAAAATCATCACACTCAATGATCTTAGCGGTGTTTGCCAACCTTAGTGATTCCATGAGGGAATGGGGCTGATGGCAGGAGGGGGCATTTGGCATGTGGGGAGGATTCTAGCCCCAGGAGAGCCTCAATCCCAGCAGGTTCAGCTCAGCTCAGCAAAACCAGCAGCTCCCAATACGTCCCAGCTGCCCCGTGGGTGGGAGCAGGGGGCTGCAAGGCTGGGATGTGACCTGACACCACCGTGTCCCACTGAGGAGCTCAGCAGGAGAGCCACATGCCCAGATCCAGTAAGGGAACTGAAAAGGCACAGGAAAAGGACAGAAATTGTCCTAAGGGCAGGGGAAAAGCCCTGTGGGAAGGACCATAAGGACCTCATCCTGCTTAAGGGAAAGAAGATTGGCAGTGGCTGGGCTGTTCGTGGGGAGCCACAGGCACAGCCCAGAGGAGCTGTGGCTGCCCTTGGATCCCTGGAAGTGTCCCAGGTCAGGCTGGACAGGGCTTGGAGCACCCTGGGATCATGGAAGGTGTCCCTGGCCCCTGGCAGGGGGCTGGAATGAGGTGGGCATTAATGTCCATTCCAACCCAAACCATTCTATGAACTTCTGATCCCTCATTTTCCCTTCACCTCCCAGCACTAATTAACACACTCATTTACCCAGGGTTGTTAATAAGACACACTCAGCAGTGAGAGGCAGGAGACAACTCAAACCTGTGCATAATCCTACAGTGATTCTCTCTAAACAGGAACAAAAACACAGCAGAAACTGCTGATTCCAGTGGGGAAAAAAAACCATCATGACACCTCAACCTTTGAGAGCCACGAGCTGCCCCTGTCACAGCTTCACAAGCAGTGAGGATGTGAGAGCTCAGCCCTCATCCCACCCCTCCTGAAAGAAGAGTTCAGCCAAGCCCCAGGGCTGGGAGCTGTTATTTAGTGCTGCTGGATGCTCTGCAGGTCAGGCTCCCAGAGGAAACCCGTGCTCAGGGCAGGGCTCCAAGGTGAACCCCGGGCTGCAGCATCCATCAGATGCTTTGCTCCCCCTTTGTGGGTTTATTTGCCTCCAACCCCAAGATATTTGGCGTTTTTTTCAGCTAAATCCATCAGTGTGAGCGTGTCACAGTTCAGAAGGGCAGGACCTGGCTGCTTTGATCCTTGCTCATGGAGACACTGATGGTGCTTTTTCCTCCAGGCTAAACACAGACATGCCTCACAGATCTGCCAAAGCCCCAGTTTCCAAAAACTTCCCTTGAAAAAGGGCAGCTCCAGAGCAGGGAGGTGCAGCAGCTGCCCCCACCCCTGCAGAGGACAGGGCCCAGTGTGTGAGCTGGGCTCGCTCTCCTCCCAGGCTCCCGTTCATTAATTGCAGACCTTGAATGCAAAATATGCCAAACCCTCCACATCTGCAGGCAGGGTCTGGATTCTGCTCCCAGGCAGTCTGGCACCCTGAGTCACTTGAAAAGACTTTGGGCTTTAGAGGGAATTTCTGGTGTGTTTGCTGGCACCTGTGATGTCTCCAGCAAACAGAACCACTGGGGAGTCATTGAACCCCTGAATTTTCCTGTAAATGTCACCTCAAGGATGTTCTGGGTGTTTTAATTGATTTTGTTCTTCGAGATAAAGGTAAAAATGCTGGGAGTGGCTGCAGAACAAACCACTCCCAGCACTGGTGTTTGGAACCTGATGGAGGAGGGACCATGCTCTTTGTGGAATTTACTCACTCCCAACCGGTGGTGGTTTTCTGGGTTGGGAAAACTTTATCCAGATCTGCAGTTTTTTCTATTTAAAGCAATCTGCAGCAGTGGAACTTCACATTTTTGAGCAAAGACCAGCAAGAATTACCTTCCCTGGGAGGTGGATGGGATAACTTTTAGGATGCAGACAACAAGTTGCTCATTTGAATACAACACCCTGACGCTGACTGCAGATCCTGCCTCTTGACTGGGGGCTTTGAATTACTTACATTTAAATAGGAATCTCCTCTTCCTCTGCCTGAAAATCCTATCCAAGCAAAGAAAAAAGGGGGTTGGATATTTGTGTGCTTCCACGTGCTGGAAATTTCAGGCTTGCAATGAGTCTGTAGGTGAGACTCAAAGGACCTGAGCCGCTGAGCTGAATCCTGCACAGACAGATCAAACCTGGAGTCTCTCAAGTTCAGGTTCTTGCTGCTCCACACGTGTCCAAGTCCTTTCTGCACCCACTGGACACTTTAGAGTGAGGAATGTCCCAGTGGGAAGGAGCTCACTGTCACCACTCGCTGCCCACGAGCTCGGGGTCCTGCGGTGAGCACCAGCATCTGTCCCACATGTGCTGGGGAGGAAAGATTTGCCCTGCTGCTCCAGGGACTGGTGGAAAACTCACTCACTGCTCCCTGCACTGCAGGCTCCTGGCTGTCTAGACAGGTTACAGGCACTCAAATCCCCAAACTCCTGATCTGGCTGGGAGTGACCCTCCTGGCTCTGCTCCCGAGGAGGGCCCGGCACAGCTCCCCCAGCCAAGGGAGAACAGGAGGGTCTCTGTCCCAGAGGACTCCAGGGCTGGGGGGTGTATCCTGATGAGAAGGGAGAAAACAGATCCTGACAAAGGGACAACACTCCTGGGAGCAGCCAGAGGGTGAAGAAAGAGCAGACACCTGAAGGAAGCTGCTGGATTCTGCAGAGAACATTCCCACTGACAAAAGGGACATGTTTATCAGCTGCTTGCAGAGAGGGGATAAAACCATTTAGCCAAAAGCCAGATTGTTTTTTAGAAAAAACCTCAAATTTTAGGCAGTGCCAGGTAGCCTTGCAGTTCTTCTTCTCTGGATAGGAAAGGGGAAATGAAAAACAGCCAACCCAAGGGCTGAGCAGGGAAAAGCCAGAAGTCAAACCTGCTCTCCTGTTAGCTCAGGCCGTCCCCTGGGAAAGGGGAATTTTTTGGCTTTAGGTGCCCGTGCAGCTCCCATGACATGGGATGGCTGGAGCAGCACCCCTTGGTGCCTTTCTGTCACTGAGAGCTGGAGAGCAACTGGGGACAAGGCACAGAGGGACAGGACACAGGGAATGGCTTCCACTGCCAGAGGGCAGGGATGGATGGGTTATTGGGAATTCCTGGCTGGGGGTGTGGGCAGGCCCTGGCACAAGGTGCCCAGAGAAGCTGTGGCTGCCCCTGGATCCCTGGCAGTGCCCAAGGCCAGGCTGGATGGGGTTGGAGAAACCTGGGATAGTGGAAGGTGTCCCTGCTCATGGCAGGGGGTGGAATGAGGTCCATATAAACAACTTCAATGAGGTTGAAATTATTCTTGAGGTCCCTTCCAACCCAAAGCATTCCATGATTCCTCCAGGCCCACTCACAGGTGAGGTTTGCTAAACCACATCTAAAGCCAAGAGAGACTCACTGTGTACAGACACAGTTTGGACAAAGCTCAGCTTAATCCTCATCTGGACCCTGTCATCAGGGGAATTACTCTGGCCCATTCTCCCTCCCTCCAGCCCTTCCCTGGCTCCTCTCTTCCATTTAATCAGGGAGGAATAAAGAGGGGAGGGGATGCTGCACAGACCCAAGATGTGCCAGATGCTGCTCCCTGCCCAGCTGAGCTGGATTTGTGGCCTGTGCTCCACAGGCACCTCGGCCCAAATCCTGTCCCCCTTGGGGCTGTGCCTCCTGTCCCTGATAACACAGCTGGCTGTGCACAGCCACAGCTGGATCCCAGCTGCCTGGCAGGGACAGAGACCATCCCTGAGGAAACCCAGAAAGCCACCAGCATGGGCAGCAGCACATCCCATTTCTGGCTCCCTTTCTGTTCCCCTTCTGTCCTTGCAGAGGACAATTCCTACCAGGACCAGCAGATTTTGACTCAGTTGAGAGGCCAGGCCTTGCAGTCTCCTTGAAGAATACAGCATTTAAGGCCAATACTCCCCAAAGAGAATTTCTATGCATATATAATTATTTAATTCTTTACAGGCACATCTAGGATTTTAAGCCCTGCTGTAACTGGGGTTCTATTGAATTCATTTCTGCTGTGAAGTCTTTTCTCATCTCAAGCCTGTCTTCAGACAGGAGTTTTCAGTGAGTGGAAAAGAAAAGAACTATCAGGCTCAGACTCCTCTGTCAAACTTCTGTCTGCCTCAGTTTTACATGAAAGAGATTTCTTAAGTTCCTCCTAAAAATATGCATCCATACAGCCATGCCTTGAAAGGCAGGAAGAAAAGCAGGAGTCTCAGACGCCCTGGAAACCTCTCACAAAGATGATTTCCCAGCAGCACAAGCTGCAGTGAGTAAGTAGTGAAATTTTACAGCCAGGTAACACAGATAGGAATCGATGCTCCCTTCAGAGAGGAGTGAAAAAAAAAAACCACCACATCTTTAATCAGGGAGCTGGAGGGATGAGGAGAAAAGCAGCAAGGGAATGGGATCATTAGGATGATGTGTGGCCCTGTTGTTTTGCATAAAATGAATGGAAAATAGGCTGAAAGCTGAAGGTTTCAATTAAAAACCAAGTCTGTGACAGAATTGATAGAAAATCCACACAATCTGCAAAACAAGCTCAGAGAGGGTCGGTCCTGAGGGGTACTGAGGATTGCTTTAGCATGAGCTGGGACACTTCTGCTGCTCCAGAGCCAGCTGGGAGAGCTGGGGGTGCTCACCTGGAGAGGAGAAGGCTCCAGGGACAGCTCAGAGCCCCTGGCAGGGCCTGAAGGGGCTCCAGGAGAGCTGCAGAGGGACTGGGGACAAGGCCTGGAGGGACAGGACACAGGGAATGGCTTCCCAGTGCCAGAGGGCAGGGATGGATGGGATATTGGGAAGGAATTCCTGGCTGTGAGGGTGGGCAGGCCCTGGCACAGGGTGCCCAGAGCAGCTGTGGCTGCCCCTGGATCCCTGGCAGTGTTCCAGGCCAGGTTGGACAGGGCTTGCAGCAGCCTGGGACAATGGAAGTTGTCCCTGCCATGGCAAGGGGTGGGATGAGGTGAGTGATTCCCTGAACTCTCTCCCCAGGCTGGGGCTACAGCAGCAGCAGCTCAGCTTTGAACTCTCCTTGTTCCTTCCTCAGCCTCTGTTCCTGCCTTGAGGCTCTTCCCCTGCTCTGAGGAGCAGCAGAAACTTCTCCCTTAGCCAGATTCCCAGCAGAACTGCTCCCAGGCTGCCTGAGAACCCTGGGATGGGCTGGAGAGAACCTCAAAGATCCTCTCATTCCAAGCCCCAACCCACAGCCTTCAACTGCTTTAAACCAGCAGGGCCCTGCCCTTCTCCAAGCACAGAATTCCTGCCCAGAGCAATCCCACAGGAAAAAGGGTTCACTCTCCTTGGGAAGGTGGGAACAGTTACACCCAAACATCCCAAAGCTTCAAACTCTCCCAGGAGCATCTTCCCTGGAAGAGATTTAGCATTCCTTACTTCCATGGAAGGACAAGAGCCAGCTGGCAGGTGACCACATCTAGAAAACACTGCAGATATCTTTATTTCCCTTCTCTGTCCTCATGCCAACACTTTTGTTTTCCAAATCCCAAAAAAAGGCTGACAATTCATTTTAGCTCCTTGTAAAAAATGAAGCTCCTGTACTCACGGGGGCTCACCTGCAAAAAAGGGATACAGAACACACAGATGGAAAACAAACCACTGAATTCCCATTATGGAAATTAATTTTAAGAGTCACAAAGCGTATTATTCCTGGAAATTGCTTTTATTTAGCAATTACGTTAACACTGCAAGAAAGCAGCTGGCACTGAAAACAAACAGTTCAATTTAAAAATCAGGGAAGGGAATTAACTGAAATTCCAGGGCACTCACACCTGAATATGCTCCACTACCTCCAATATTTAAGAATCCTCAATCAAAGGCTTCGGGTTTTGTTTGCTGAGTAGAAAGGGGATAAAAGAGTAAAAGAAACCGTTTCTTTTTGCAGTCGTTTATATGTTTTTTTGCAAATCAAAGTCAAGCTCTGACAACCAACCAGCAGGCAAAATAAACTGAAGGAGTCAGTGACAATACTGAGATAATATTTTAATCTGTTTTATAATTTTTTCCTGTAAAATGGCTTGTACTTCCACAGGTACAACAGCAAAAGAAATTATTCCAGTCCATTTCACACGGCGTATAAAAAGACCAATTTTTACAAATATACCCAGAAGTTGAACAGCTGCTCACACTGTTTTCAAGGTAAACATCACCCCTCCATCACACAGGGCTCACTGTGGGAGAGCCTTTTCCAAGGACTCTCCATCGTGGATCTAATCCCATCCCCAATCCCCAGGACACCAGCAGGGGCGACTTCAGGTGACTTGGAGACTGACTTGCCCACCAGAAAAGTGTGAATATGCCCCCAACGAGGGAATCTGGACAGAAATCTGGTTTTTTTCTGGTGTTTGGGTGTTCAAGCAGCTCCTATTTTTGTGCTGCTGCCAATGAACAAAAACTGAGTGACAGAGACAGCAAAGTTCCATCTTTACTGCCAGCCCAGGGTCACTGCTCTGCTCCTCCAAGATCCAGTGTCCACTGCCCTCAGTGGGACACAGTTTGCAGGGCCACTGTGACTCCATCCTAGGAACTACCCCCTCTCCACCCCCCAGCCCCCAAAACCAGCCTTACCTTCCACGTTTGTCCTTTCACCTCACAACCCCGAGTGTGCAGACTTGTGATGAGTGCTTAGAAAACCCAGAATAATGAGAAAAATAGGTAAAAGGACACTGCAACCCCGGGTTGTGTTTTCCTTCCAAGCTGTATTGATTTATGTACCTGCAACTGCATGGATAAATAGAAAATGAGGAGCCAAGGGCTCACAGGAGGCTGAAAAGCTGAGGAAACGAGGAGGAAGAGCCAGCTGAGTTTTCCTACCAGGCTAAAAATGGATTTAAATGCCTGCCAGTCCTCACCACAGCCAGGGCCCTACCAGTGGTTCTCCAACCCCAGGAAAGAGTCAAGACTGTGGGATGGAGGAACAAAACCATGATGGTCTTGGAGAAGTCTCTTTCCACTTCCAGAAGAATGAAAAAATGGCAAGGAGGTCACCAGCTACTGCAAGAGCACTAAAGGGAGAGTGACCATAGCCAAACCACATTTCCTTTGAGCAGTGTGAGTACTAAAATAGAATTAAGTTCACAGTTCCATTGCAATTGCTCACTATGCCACACTCAGCATCTCTGGCTCCTCGCTCAGGCTCCGAAGCCAAACCCCCAAATTCCAGGAACTGCCTCTAAAACACCAAGGAGCGTCTCACCGGGAAGGTCACAGGCTTTCCACAGCATCCCAAAACTTCCTGACAAACTGAGGAGAATCCTTTCCAGAGCCTGGATAAGGTCTGAAAGCACAAACAGCTCCAGTCACATTTCCAAGGAGCTGCGTGCCAGCAGCTTTTGCTGGCCTTTGCTTCAAGGTGGATCTGTCCCTACTGGAACCAGCTCAACCATGGCTTTCATCTCTTCTGATCCCCATTCCCACCCTCACAATAGAAAAAAAATAAAATCCTCCTTTAAGTGACTGTACCTTGGTGCACAAAATGACAACATTTGAAAAAAAATTCATGAGTAAAAGACCAGTGAACTCTCCTGTATAACTGGACAACAATTCCTAGTAAGAACAGCGTTCATCACTCATTTTACTTAGACTTCAGGGCTCTCCCAAAAAGCTGCCAGGAAAAAGAGAAGTGTTCCAGCTCCAGCATGCATGGAAATGACAGATATAATCTTCAAAAAAAAAATTTACTAGAAAAATACTTTTACTTCTAAGTTATATAGTCAAAACTGCTTTTGAGGCATTCAAATAGAACCAACAGTAACAGGTGATAAAAAAATCCTTATGGAATACATTGCCAGCACTGGGAATGAGATGAAAGGAACATCATAACACTGAAATAATGAATAAACTTGAGAGTGGGTCTCAAGCTTCTTCACTCCAGTTTTATTTATCCACAAACTCCTTTTTCCTGTTGAGATACCAGAGCAGAGGAAGCATTTATGGAGCTGAGGGAAGGCGAGGGCTAAGAGCTGAATACACCATCATTCCACCAGAGCAGGGTTTGAGGAAAATCATGTCACAAACTCTTCTGCCTCCCCAGCAAATCCAACTCTGCAGGACTGATCCTGGATTTGAGCAGCAAAGGCCCTGAATTCCACACAAACCTTGGGAAACTGCTTCCCAGAAAAGAATCCTGTCCCTCTGCTCAGCCCTGCACACCCAGAGTGCTGTGCCCAGTTCTGGGCTCCCCAGGACAGGAGGGACACAGAAATGTTGGAGCAGAACAGCAAAAGGCAAATCCTCCCAGGAGGATGAACAGAGTGGAGCCTCTCAGGAGGAAAGGCTGAAGGAGGTGGGCACATTCAGCCCTGAGAAGAGACAACAGAGGGGACCTCATCAATGTGTGTGAATATCTAAAGGGGGTGGCAAGAGGATGGACCAGGCTCTGCTCCGTGGGACAAGGGAACCAAGCGGGCACTGATGCCCACAAGTTCCACCTGAACATGAGGGAGAACTTGCCTGTGCAGCGACCGAGCCCTGGACAGAGACCAGACAGGCTGTGGAATGTCCCTCACTGGGGATATTCCAGAGCTGTCTGGATCCTGTCCTGTGCCCTGTGCTCCAGGACAGCCCCTCTTGAGCAGGGAGGTGGGACCAGATGAGCCCTGTGGTCACTTCCAGCCTTGCCCATTCTGGGATTCTGTGTTTTCCTTCCTGCAGCATTCCTTGTGTTATACAGAACTGCCGACAGCAAAAGGGAAAAAAAAAAAAANGGACAAGGGAACCAAGCGGGCACTGATGCCCACAAGTTCCACCTGAACATGAGGGAGAACTTGCCTGTGCAGCGACCGAGCCCTGGACAGAGACCAGACAGGCTGTGGAATGTCCCTCACTGGGGATATTCCAGAGCTGTCTGGATCCTGTCCTGTGCCCTGTGCTCCAGGACAGCCCCTCTTGAGCAGGGAGGTGGGACCAGATGAGCCCTGTGGTCACTTCCAGCCTTGCCCATTCTGGGATTCTGTGTTTTCCTTCCTGCAGCATTCCTTGTGTTATACAGAACTGCCGACAGCAAAAGGGAAAAAAAAA
>VXBQ01005799.1:185309-251028 GCA_013400175.1 Phainopepla nitens
AAAAAAAAAAAAAATCTTGTTTAAACAGTTTCAAACAGCCACTTCCCTCGGATACAAACCATTATGCAGTGTTCTGCTTCACACGAGCCAAACACACCAAGCCTGACGGTGTGCTGCGCTTCCAGTGAGGATCCTTCCAGCACCCAACATTCACTTTCCCCAGGGAACAGCAGGGATCCGAAGCCCTGAAGCAGCACCGGGTGAAGGGAAGCCGTGAAGCAGCAGGGGAGGGAGGTGGGTGCCCGGGGGCCGGGCTGTTTCCAGTCGGTGGGGCTCAGAGCAGAGCCCACGGCCGCTGAGCCCGGCCTGAGGGCTCGGGGCACAGCCGGAGCCCCCGGGCGGGCGGGAGCAGCTCCGAGGCGAAGCGTTCCCAGTCCGGCAGGGAGGGAGCAGCCAGGCCTCTCCCAGGTGAGGTATCTGCCAGCCAGCAGCGACGCTGGGACCTGAGGAACCCGCACGGGCTCAGGAGCGAGGAAAGAGGCACCTCCACGTCCAGAACTGAAGGCCAAAGGTGTTTGTTCCCCATCTGGCCGGGCTGCCGCTCTCCGGGGAGACGAGCCGCGAGGCTGCCTTGTGACAGCAGTGTGGGATCACGAGAGGATCTCTTTGAAAAGGCACTAGGAAGAAGCATATTAACAAGGTTTATCCTGTTTCCAATCACTGAGTGGGACGAGAACTGTACAGTTTGGGGCTTTTAGGGAAAAAAAAAAAAAAAAAAGCTGCGGAGTTATATATTCTTTTTAACAGCAAAAGCATAAGAAGAAAAGTAAAGCTATTTTCAAATTATTAAAATGCTGAACATGTATACAGCGAAATTATATTAAAAACAGCAGCAGACAAAATCCATCCCATCACCATTGGCAAGGGACATGTAAAATGTTTATAAGGTTAACTATAAAACAATTTTACAACCAAAATATGAACAGGACAATTCAAGTATATATATACAGAATATATTAAAATCATATAAATTATATATTTATACAAAGGGCACAAATATAGCAAAAAGCTATAGCTGATTAAACAGAACTGAGCTTGAATGATCAATTTCATCTAGAGATGTTATATCCACAGATTTCTCACAAATTCTTGTTTTTTTTTTTTTTTAAACCTGGATAGATTGATACCTCAGATACCAAGAGTACAGAAAGCATAAAGAAAAAAAAGAAAACCACAAATCAAAGAATTATCATCCTGCATGAAATGAGCCTAACAGTGGGCAGGGTACACCTCATATGAAATTCTGATTTAATTATTTCCATAGTAAACATTTATCAGCTCTCTTAAAAAAGTCACGAATTTCAAGTGATCCACTTCAGATGTACCACCCTGGTGCATATATTTGATTACATTTGAATGTTGTTTGATTTGCAAACATTTGTGGAAAAAAAAAGATACAAACACAACTCAATCTGCAAAAGAAAAGGTGACAGATGGCAGCGAGTGGAAAAATGAACAAAAATGCTCAGCTGAACTGGAAGTGATGCTCTCCCTTCTAGTGAAAATGCTTTAAGAGTGAGCTTAAAAAATAACTTATTTTAATTGCTTTTATTTCAAAACATAACAGCAAATAACCGCAACGCACTGAAGCTCTTGAGAACCTAAACAGTCCCAGCCGTGGGTTTATATTTAAACACAGACTAAGTGCTTTCCTGAATTCAGGTTTATGTAGATGAGCTCTGTACCAGCTGGACCTAAACCCTTTTGTCACTGCAGTAAAGCCTGGACACGTCTCTGGCTGCATCAGGGTGCCCACAGCAGCTGTGGCTGCCCCTGGATCCCTGGCAGTGTTCCAGGCCAGGTTGGACAGGGCTTGGAGCAGCCTGGGACAGTGGGAGGTGTCCCCTGCCCACAGCAGGGAGTGGAGCTGGGTGGGCTTTCAGGTCCCTTCCAACCCAAACCATTTGGGAATCTGTGGCCTCCACTCACCCCAAGGTCCTGGGTAAGGAGCACTGAGGGCAAGCAAAGCAGAAATTAAAAGGCCAGATTACACATACACAGAACATCAGCTTAAACCCCAGAGCTAAGTATGGAAAAGGGTAAAGTGGTTTCACCAGATGCAGGTTAAATGGAGGGGAAAAAAAAAAAAGACAGAAAATCATCAGCCATCTCCCATACCTAATAGCCAGTGGATATCTACTACACTGAAAGGAAATCAATGCAAACAGGATTTCCTCAGTTTCAAGTAATCTTTGATGCCTTTTTGGCCAGCTGTGTTATACCATAATAGATATTTTAATAGCTTTTATCCTCTACACTTTAGGCAGCTAATTTTTCTCTTACGTATCCAATTATCTCTAGTGAACATTCACCTGTGGTTGTCCACACATTCTGTATTTGCTCCTTGAGAAACTATTCAAGTTAAATTATATTGCAAATTAAAGACAGTTACATTCTGTATGTTCCTTCTAGATTTGAAAAATAGGTTTTAAAGGCTTGTCAAAGTTTAGAAGAAAAAACCTTTCCATTAAAAAATCTTAGCTTAAAAAAATCATTTAAGACACCTTTTTCTGATCCAGGGTACTAATAAAAAGATTACAAATATACTACAATTTGACCGAGAAGACTCCATGAATATGCTGCTTTTGAGCATGCAACACCACTGATATCTGTCAAGTTCCAGGTATCAATGTATCCCAATTCCACCACAGTCCCTCCGTTTCCTCATCGCTTCCCCCATCCCCGCCCTAACCGCCCCTTAACCAACAACATTATAAAAAAAGGTAAAATCTAAGAGTTAGTGGCAAAAATCTTCACAGTAAACCGTCAAAGAAAACTTTTATTGTGGTCACGGCCGAGTGGCTTCTCAGTCGATGGGGCCCTGAAAGATGAGCTTGACGCAGTTGTGCTCCCCGGAGAGCTGCGTGGCGCAGAAGGGGCAGGCGGCGTGGAAGGCGTGGGTCCCGTGAGGCAGCGGGATCTGGGACCAGTACTTGGCGGATTTCTCGGAGCACACGTGTCCGCAGGGCGTGAAGGCGTGCGTGGGGGGCCCGGCGTCCACGTAAAACCCGGCCTCGCAGCCCAGCCACAGAGGCACGTAGGGGCCAACGGTTCTGCACATGGGGCACTCGCGCTCGTTGGCTTCCGTGTCGCTGCGGTGGCCCCAGTTGTGGTAGCCGTGCACGTGGCCGCAGCTGAGGTAGGCCCAAGGCTGCTTCTCCTCCACCACGTCCTTGCGGTTGATGCTGGGGAAGGCCAAGGTGTTCAAGCCCACGGGGCACTGGGGCCGCGCGGCGTTGATCTCCTGCCGCAGGGCCTCGATGTGTTTCTGCGTCGGGGTGTGCAGGAGCCCGTCCGCCGTCCTCCACAGCAGCGTGGCCCCGCACAGGTCGATCAGGGAGCCGTCCTGCAGGACGTTGGTCTCGTTCTCTACCTGGTGGCAGGACACAAGGGGAGGCTGGTCAGCCTGAGAGCTTTTACAGACACCTTTCTCAGCATTAACCTCCGAGGATGCTACTTAATTTTGTCTGGTTGTTGTCCTGAATCCACCTGACCTCCTAACCTACATCTAGGATTATAACCAGCACTGGGCTCTTGCTCTGTGCTTGTACAGGGGATTTGCGTTTGCAGTTGCAATACAAATTGTTATACAGAGTCTTTGGGCCCCTGAGCGTGCATTTTTTTTTATCCAATATTGATTCTCTGTGCCTTTGTCGTGTTCCAGGAAGTCCTGATAGACTGAAGGAAAGATGTGCCATTCCCTGAGGGCTGCATTAGCAGATTCTCTCCTGGAATCCTCTGCCTGCACAGACTGACAGAAGCTGCTCACACAGTTAAAAAAAAATAGTCCTTTTTGGACTAAAAACTGCTACCCAGGACAGGCCAGCTGTCATTCCTCTCAGATACCATTTTTTCTGGGGTTGTGGCAAGGCTCAAGCATTTTGCAGAAGCATGAGCTGCCAGAGTGTGCCTCAGCAGCAGCACAGGTACCTACATGGCACAGCACTGCAGCAGACAGAATTACCAGTTGAATTTCTCAGGTGACAAATTTGAAGCCACAGAGGCTCAGCTTATGAACAATTACCCACCCCACTCATTAGGCCTTTTATTTAATGAGGTATTCCAAGCAAACACAGCCCCAGTGTGCACTGCCTAAAGGTTCCTCTCTGATTAAAAGCAGGTACTTAAAACATTTTCAAGGGATTATGCCAAATACACATTGTACTTGGCTGAAATATTCTTTATTTTAATGTCACAAACATATAAGCAACTCATGCTTTTGCTATCAATTCATTAATGATGAATATATATTAAAAAGGCTCTATAAAATTAATGAGAAAAACAGACCTACTGCCTGCTTTATGCTCAGAAAGTATGCAAAAAATGCCACTAATGCAGAACAAATACAAACAAATACATTAAGTAGGTCACATGAAATCATCACATCTGCCTAAGAATACTATGAATGACAACCAATTTAGCATTTACATTTTAATCCAGTTTAAATTCGCAGATTAACTGTGGATCATCCTTGCACAAAACACCTCCGTGGTACAATACAAACTACAGATAAGAGGTCACCAGTGCAAAGTAATTCCAGCAGAAAAATGTAGTGGTTGGAGTAGAGATGAGAGAAGCCTTGATCTGATGCTCTTTTCAGATAATTCCTTCACAAACAGCAAAGCAAAAAGCTCCCTCATATGCAACGTGTTCAATTCATTATACGGCCTGCATTTGGTTTTATGAGCCCAATCAACGAATACTGATCACATCAATACCAGTGTGCCATGCAATTTTATTTAAATGAGAATTCAACTCATTTCGGATGCAGGGAGGGGCATTCATTTGTTTTGCTGTGCCTCTCTTTAGCAGCACTAAAAAGGTGTTTTGCTAACCACGTACAAAGGCTGCAATTGCCACATCGTCTGTCCAGGTCCCCAGGCAACATCTGCCTGCCACCATCAGTGTGACAAAGCAATTTATGTCCTGCAGGGTGTCTGCTGAAAGCACAACAGGCCCAACTCCATTCCCCAAACTCTTTCAGCAGTCAGTTTTCTGCAATGCCAATGGCAGACTCGCAAAGTCAGTTCATTGAACTTCTCTCCTGGTTTTATGTGTCACAGGTCCTTGGCAGCTGAAAAATCTCTCTCTTCTGGGAAAGGCAAAGCCTGTCCTGCCTCACAGGAGAAAACAGGGGTATACTTCCAGGGCTCCTCTTATCTTCCCAGTGGCAGGTAAATCAAACAGAAGCTGCCTTACCCAAACTGCTTTTGCACTCAAGTGGACTCTTCCAGCAGTACAGCAAAAGACACTCCCCGTGCAGCAACTTCCAGACATCCCCACATCCCAGGAGCACATTTCAGATATAGAGATTCCAGAGCAGAGTTTATTTAGCATTTACACTCCGTGCTATTTCGGTTGGGAAAAGTGGCATTAGCAGGAAGTTATGAGTGTTCTCCCACACAACCAGTAACAACAGCAAGGCAAAACCTGCCGCACACACAGACTTAGCTGCTCGCAGTGCCCACCGCTCAGGGACAGTCACCCTGCACCTGCCTCCACTGAAAGCCAGGGACACAATTCCCCCCTGAGGAATGTGAGTCAGTCCCCACTCACCAGCTTGCCCCTCTGCTGAGCAGACCGGGTCTCCCGGAGCGTGTACACGTCCCCGCAGACGGAGATCTCCCGCCACACCCCGGGCTTGGACTCCTCCGTGAAGCCTCCCTTGGGATGCATCACCAGCACCCCGTTGGTGGTCAATCCATCCATGTGCCCATCGGGGTTTTTCCACTTGGCTGCTTTTTCCTATCAGAAATACATCAAACCAACCTAAAGAAGATCCACTAACAGTTACTAAAGTGCAGCTTCGTTGTTAAAGACAATTATGACCACGAGTGTCTGCTGGTGATAACTCAGGCACATAAAACTGCAGTTCCTGCTTAACACTGCAGCTGGTGCATTGGAGTAATAAAAGTCTAATGACAGTACAAGTTATCAACCAGTACAAGGAGATTTGGGGGCTTGAAAGTAACAGATTACAAACCAGAGCTGGCTCGTAACATCATTATTAGCAGTACTTACACCAAGAAATATATTTTTAGACGAGTCAAAGCCAGCTGCAAAGATCCTTGCTGTGTATGGTGGGCTCCTGTCACAAACAATCCTGCAGGCAAATCGGGAGATGGTGCTCTGGGTAATCTGGGTTTCATCATTATTTTGATTTCCTGATATAGTATCTGTTACTACAAAGTCTATGGGGCTTTCTGTAGACCTCCCAACCTGCAAAAAAAATTCAGATAATGGTATAACTATAAATACCCACAGAAATATGAAGCATTGAGGACACAGTTTTGCCAGGTTAATACTAATTACATCAGTAAACTTCTGTCTACTGAATTTTTGGATGGCAAGATCCAATCAGAGACTAACCTGTATTTCCACATTTGTCTAAGCAGATCACAAGACACGGAATGACAAATTTTCGCTTACCACAAGTGATGTTCATGCTTGCTTGAAATAAATCAACACAGCTGATCTGTTTGATAGGAGTATTGTCACCAAAAAAAGTATTATCACCTTGCTATTTTCTCATCCAACCACAGTAAATTGCCTGCCACTACAATCTGTCAGTTAAGAAAACACTAGCTTGGATTGATGAGTTTTATTCACATTTTCCAGTTCCAAATACATTTGCCACGAAACAAAGAACTTTTTTTAGACCCAGAACTTGGTTATTTTGATATGTCATAACAAAAATCTACCCACCTTCATGTTTTCAGGATTTGTAGTCCCAGAAAGAAGAGTTTTCAGGCAAAACTCACCATATGATGAAATTTATTCCTAATCATGCACATGCATGACTAACAGAACTAAAAAACTTTCATGAGTAGAGCAGAAATGAAACACTTTTCAGCAGACAGGAAGATTTTTCTGTCTTGTCAGCTAAAATTTTTAATTCTAAATCTGGAAACATCTGGGACAGAAAACTTCATGACTGCATGGATGGAAGGATCTGACTGCCAGGCAGTCAGTGAGGCTTTATCAATATTTCTACAGGCAAATTAGTGTTACACCAACTTTGAGCTTAACTGAAGAAGTGGAGCTGAGGAACAAGAAGTGGAACAGAATATTAATTTTACAGACACTCTGTGATCAAACAGAATTAGGAATACTCTTCACATGAAACTACCTTCAGTATCAGGTATCTACATTGATATTAAATAACCTCCTCACTAAACATCATCTCACTGTCCCCCAAGAAGTTCCATTCTGCCCAGATCCTGCTCCTGAAAGCCAGCTATGGGGAGCCATGTGTGGTTCCACCACCAACAAACATCTCTGCAAACCAAACCTGCTTTAAAGAAACACTGTTCCAGAGTCAAGGAAATTAATATGACCCACACCTAAGCCTTGTCACAACTGGACTGATAGAAAGAGTGCAGGGATCTCTCCTGTACTTCTCTCCTGCTTCAAGCTCTGCTTTGCAGGGTTTCACTCTAACACATGTCCAAATTCATGTCTCCAATGACACATCCAGTTACTGTCTCCACACCACAGGGCTCAGCACAAGCAGAAAATGGGATGAGCTCCCTGCAACAGGAAATACTCAACAAGGCCTAATCAAAAGTCTACATTTCAATTTCTCACAGAAAGTGTCTACTAGAATCCCCAGGAGACAGAGCTGAGAAACTATTTCATATGGGATATTTCTGATTTATGTAACTTGACAACTTGAAGCTAAATCTTACAAAGCAATATTCTTCTCCCTTTTACACTATTATTTCTACCAGGCTTCTATTTCCCATCCAAACCAATTCCTGCTAAGAGTCAGCACTGAGCAGCAGCAAGCTCATGAATAACTTCTGACTATTCTGTACATGGAGTCTCTAAAATGATAATCAATAACAAATATGAAATTAATTTCTTCATAACTAGTTTCTGCCTCTTGCAGTCTCTGAAATAGATCATTCTCTCAAAGCTTTTAGATGCAATTAAAGAAAAATCTGCCTCATTTTTCCTTAAAGGATGACAAAGCACACAAGTCTGTGCTCCCAGCCTTTCTTACATCGCACTAATCAATCACCATGAAATTCAAATTTGTTTGGCTGTAACCATTAAGATCTATAAACAGTGCATCTATGTGCTTTTTTAAATTTCCAGAATGATATGTAGTATTTTATATAAACACTTAAGTACTTATCTCATTTGTGTCACAAGTATGTCTGTGCAAAATCAAATATTTTCAACATTAGGTTTTCTTCCCTTTCCAGTTGAGAAAACCTTCTAGAGGATCAGTCTCAAGTATTGTGCTACTTTGCAGTATTTGAATTTATTTGAAGAAGTGGCCTTCAAAGTCTGGCAATTTTCTCAAGCTCTGTATTAAATCAAGAATTTGGGTTTGAGATTACCTGAAAAGCAAGGGCCTAAGGAATAAAATGAAAAACTTGATGCTATCAACATCCACTCTCCAAAGCTTTTAACTCATCTGGCTGTTGCAGCCAGACTACAGCCACTACAGAACGAGTCCATTACTCAGAGCTGCTCTTTACACACTCCATTACTCATTTTTCTCCTGTTTTCCTCCACAGCACAGAAGGCTTTCTTCTTTCTAGCAGTTTCAGGCTGCATTTTGGGACCCTTCTTGTTAACTGTGTCAATGATGTCCCTAAGTTACTTCCAACACGAGCCCATGACTGTGCCAGGTGCTGCAGAGGCAGCGAGTGCTGTGTCCTCTGCAGGCCATTGCTAAAAGCTGTGTGAGAGGCAGGCAGATCCTGGGTTTGCTGCTGGCTGCTGTCACTAAAACACTGCTCCTGACAAGGCAAAACCTGCCAGCATAGAATTTAACAGCTGCAGGTTCTTGGGCTTCAAGAGAATTTCACTCTGGTGAGGGCGAGGATTGGATTCTGCATCTTCTGAAGGGCCATTCTTGAGGGAAAAAAAAAAAAAAATCAATGCTTCCTATTGAATGTACCTGCTCCTTGTATAAACTTGTGGTTTTTTAGGGTAGGAGCTGCACATTTTGGTTCTTTCTAGTGGCATGAACAGGTACAATCAATCCATTCTCACCCCATCAAAAGGAACAGGTTCAACTCCACCTTAATTATCATCAACAGAATGGTTAAACTCTGAAGAAAATCTTCATTTACAGCAGCACATGGATGCTGGAGCACATAGAGTCTGGGAGATGCCAGAGGAGCACATTTGTACATTCTTTTTGTAATTAAATGAAGAAATCTGACCTGGATGTCACTAAGACAAAGGTGCATAGCACCATTTGCACACAGATTTCATAATATAGTTACATTAAAAAAACAAACAAAAAACCCCAAAACTACAACACAGAAGAACAACAGCTCAAGAAGCACAGTGGGAATAAAGAACAAAAAGCCAAGTGATTTGCCCAGGATAATATATGTTTACTGCAGACAAAGTGGGGCCTCAAGGCTCAGGATAATCCTGTGGTCCAGGAATTATCCTTCTCTTTTCAACTTCCACATCCTACACAAGCCAAGAACACACATTTGAAAAGAAAACATCAAACTCCAAGGATTGTCTGACCAAGTGATGCCTGACCAACAATGAAATTCTACTCTGTGGATCAACAGACATGGATTTTGTCATCATGTACCACAGGGCTGCACTAAACATCCTCAAGTAACCTTTCTCTAGATTCGTGAGAACAGCTAAAATCTAATGGCTCATATAAATAATGGAAACCTCTTCAACTGCTCTGGCACTGTTTCAGTGGGGAATTATTGCCACAGTCCACCAGCCCACTCCTGTCTCCATCCTCCCCAGCAGGTCAATGCATGGAGTGCAGAACTCAGGAAACAGCCAGAGAGCAGAATCCTGAGCCAGGACACAGCACTTGAGGGAGGTCACACTGAGATCCAGGCACAGCAGGACCCCCACACACCCCAAGACTGAAATGGTGCCTCACCCCCTCAATAAAAGCTGCACCCACCACTAGGACATTATGCAATAGATGTCTATACAGTGTGCCCAGAAAAAGCAGCTGTTCTGCAACTCTTTATGAATTTTTTCCTGTACTCAAGAAGGGGAAAAAATCGAGCTTTCAAATTTTTTTTTCAAAACTTATACACAGGAAAATTTTACTATAGCTACTCAAGAGCTAAAAAAGCATCACTCAGTAACCCCAATGGATGGGTTACATTTTTCTTGCACTAGTCAACACAGAAAAACCTATTTCAGTTCACCCTGGCTGTTCAATCCTTCATTCTGCAGCAAATGAATAAGACTGGGTTTTAATCAATTTCTATTTGGACCTAATAGTTTCAGTCACACTGGGAAAATTTAATATAGAGCAAAACACAGAAGTCAAGAGAAGCAACGACATCTCCAAAGAGTCATTTCCCCTCTGTCATCAGCACTCAGCTGCTGACCCTTCTAAATATGAAAGGCTGAATAAGGAGTGAAAACAATTCCTGGTGAGGTGCTCTAATTAGAGGTCAAATATAAAAGAGACCTGACCAGTCCAGAATGAAAAAAGTTGTTTGGCATGTTTGGGTTCCCCCAGTGTGAAGTCTAAGTTTGCACAGAATTTCTGCTCTCTCTTATTATACATAAAAACAACCATGGCACAAGAAAATCCCTCAGGTTACCAGAATGGTAAATGATGCAGAAAAACACAAATGCAGACAGAGGACACTGAGCACGTGCTGGACAATAGATGGGAGCTTAGAGAAACTCAGCCCAGTCCCCTACACCACCCGAGAGACCTGCACACCCCTCAGGAGCAGTTTGTCATTTATCACTGGTTTGTCTCCTCTGCTGCCCAGCTCCTTTCACCTTCCTCCTTCCCCATCCCACGTCCCACTCCTCCCTTTTTACTCCAGCTGTGTGATTAACTGGAGGGTGGTGGGTGTAATTCTGTGCCCATTCATGAATCCAAACAGAGCACACATTTCTCTCCAGCACTGTTTGTCTTTGGAGAAAAGGCAGAGTACAACTGAAGGAGTAAGGCAGTAAAGAATATTAACAGATGCTGGTGTGGGTTTGCAAAGAGCAGAATAATGCAGAATTTCCAAGTGCTCCCATATTAATGCAGCTGGGTCAGGCTGTGGAAATCCCACAGGTCGTGGAGAATACCCAAAGGAAAACGCAGAACTGGAGTTTCTTATGTTGCTTTTAAAAAACAATCCAAGTATTTCAGAGCCTTACCTGAAACATGTCTGTATCTTTATCATGAATATATTCCACTATAACTGTCTGGCTTCTGGATAATGTGAAGGAGATACTGTGGTGACCTTTTGAGCTGATAGCCTGGTGGATAAAAAAAAGAGATGTCTATTACACACAAAAATATTGTAATCAAATTCATTTTGCTACATAAACACCTCTGCTATGATCAGGAAAAGCAGTGTATCGTAACATGTTATTACAAGGTTGGGTAAACATATACAATGGGATTTCTTTTGTTTGTTTTTAATGGAAAACACCAAGCTCCACTTGTTTGTTTCTAGTTCAGAAGTATCCAATACGTACCATTTTTACAGTTTAGACTCTAAACACCTTTTTTTTCTCTGAAATTATATTTATTGTAACAACCTGTACCCTAGCAAAGACCTGGAGTTGAGGGAATTTTGGCTTGTTTGTTTTTGAAGTAAGTGAGCAACAGAACTGATTTCCAGTTAAAACCCAGGACTTCAGGTTAAGTAAACTTCTGGTTATATCAGAAAGAGCCCAGAAACTTTATATTACTGGTGACAAAATCCAAACAGTTTCAGTGTGGTTTTCATCACTAAAGGGCACTTCTTATTACCTGTCAAAGTAGACTGGTGTCTACAGATATGGATTCAGCATCAAAGATTAAATAGGATTTCAGTATTTAAAAGAAGACAAGAAGAGGACAGCTCCTGTTTTTCTGCTTTATCTCATCAGGACTGAGGGAAACGAGCTGAGAAACTGAATCCACTGGCTAACAGGGAAAGAAATGTAAATACAAAGGTCCATATAACCACACACAATTCTGGAAGGTAATGACTGTTACTGCTCAGAAAACACTTTGCAGACACTTAAGCAATGAATTAATAGGTTAATTAAGGTTTTCTCCAGTTTTCAGCTAAGAGGATAATTTTTTCCAAAAGGTTCTCTCACTTACTCCATCCCTTCCTTCTTTTCACCTAAAGAATTCAAAGATAGGGATAATTAAACTAAACAACTAAATATATTCTACTCATCTGCCTGCCATCTCTCACAAAAGCCTAAATTATGCCAAAGCTCCATCAATTATTGAACAAATCACTGAAAATCCTTCTGAATGCTGGAGGTATTAAAAACATCTATGTGCATACTAAAGACCTATTAAGGGTTAGCAGGAGTATTTGACACAGAATTATTGAAAACACGTTATGGAAGAATTGTTTTTTGCAAACCTCATGCATTTAGAACCAGACAATGCTTTTACAAGGTGCCTCTTGCTGGAAGCTCTAGCACCTGATCTAGGGGAAAATGTCCTTGCCAATCACAGAGTGGTGGAACTGGATCATCTTTAAGGTCCCCAACCACCAAACCATTCTATGATTAGGCAAGAGGACCTTTCCCAGTCCTTCTTTTCTGCAATAAAGCTTTTAACAGAACTTGAAGACCAAGTCCAGGAATTGTAACAGCTGAAAAGTGATGTAAACACACTTGGTAATCAGTAATAGCCAGACTGTGAATTTCCCAGATTATTTATGGTGTTTTGTAGTAACCACTACAGGGGCACACAGTTGCAAGAACAAATGGCACTAAGATGCAGCTTGGATTAAGTCACTAACACTCTGTGACCTGCCAGGACACTGAGCTGTGGTCTCAAAAGGTTTTCCTCTGTGCCTGTTTGACAACTAAGAAAGTGATCTCAAACCCTGGGCAGGCCTCAGGTGCTCCTAGGATATAAAAGAAATAAAGTGATAAACAGGAGACCCTTACACCTTAAATCTGAAGCTTAATATAACAATAACCAGTTCATACTCATGTTATCAGATATCACCATTTCAAACATCAGCAAGCAAAAAGCTTTCACGCACAAGATTTCACTCATTTCCACAGAACTCTGCTGCAGCTGGAACACAGCAGAGGACAGACTGCAAAAGTGACAGCCCTGACTGCAGCTCCAGCCACCAGCACCCAGGCAAGACTCCCAGGCAGGGACGTGTGCCCCCAGCTCCTGCTCGTGCCAGAGAAGCTTCTGGATCACATGGAGGCTTTGGTGAGAACCCAAGCTGAAAGTTTTAAGGTCTGATGGAAAAAAAACCACTGAGGGGAACACAAAGACTTCCTGAATTACTGAGTAAGGTCGTGCCCTACGCCTACAGAGCTCAGGGCTTAGATATATTAATAATACTGACCAGGGTCAGTGTGTCCTCTGAAGTTCCAGGGTAGGACATAATCTTCTTTTCTGTGCGTGCTCCTTTCCCCTCCCAACTTTTCTTCCCCATCTACTTCCCCTCCTCTTTGTTTTCCATTATTTATACTTAGTTATTTTCAGTGAAGAAACGCTACATTTAATTTCCTGGAATTGTGTAATCATTTTTTGGAAAAGCCAAGAACCTTACGAGAAATGTTTCAACTTGTGTGCTTTCACAGCCTGCTCAGCACCACCAGTTGCTCCAATTCAGACACTTTACAGGTATTTTAAGTGCTGGTCTCAAACCAATTGGCCACTTCCAAGTGAGAAAAAGAAAAAAAAAGTGACAGCTAACAGCATTTTAGGAACTACACAAAACAGTGGAAATTAAGATTCCTCATAAAACACTATTGTGAGTGGAATGCAGACACAGGCAAAATCAGGAAGGATTTTGACTGCTTGAGGAAATACAGAACCACACTACTACATGTCCCAAAAGAGTCTGGAGACTGATTGCACAAATCTGGGGCTTTTTTTGCAACCAAAATAGTGAATTTGCCTTTTTACTGCTTTTAGCATTCAAATTTCCAGATTGTTTTTCCTGTCAGCAGGATTCCCTCCTCAAAACCCCTTGATGCTGTCACATAATTGCCGTGGTATAGCAACGGAGGTCGTGAGAAAAGCCCTGAGTCCCACAAGAATTACAGCAGCTTCACAAGTTCCAGCAGATAAATTCAGAGTTTCAGGTTGGACAACACCACGTCCACCTTCCAGGGAAACAGGACAAGGAAGAACAAGAAGTTGGCACCAAACTCTGCCTCTGTCTCTTCACCTCCACTGCCAGGCTGCCAGGATCCACCAGAACAACCAATACTGGGTATTTTCAAAGCTTTTTCTTAGAATCCACTAAGCTTTAGAGTGAGTGGAATTGTAAAATCATTTTAGTTTTAAAACACCTTTAAGATCATCAAACCCAACCATAAATCCCAGGGTTGTGGTTTCACCTAAGTGGTCATGGAAGGGAAATCTTCCTTCAGGCACTCTCAGCATTTTGGGCTCCTCCACTCCTCCCTGCACTTACTTTGAGCAGTTTGTTCCTATTTTTCAGGTTCTTAAAAGTTTAATGAAAATTATCAACTGAACAGGAGAAAAAAAAAAACAAAAAAAAAACAACAAAAACCACCCTGAACTGGTTTCCAACAGATACAAATGCAGCAAAAACCTGGCTAAAAACCACAGCCTGAGCCTACCAAGCCAATCCAAACCTAGTGGCTCCAGGCTGGCCACAGCATATCCCACCTCTTGTCCAGTAGGAATGCTGGTGGGGAAACACAGGCTGGGTGAATTCAGCTGCTGGTTTTATACATTTAAGTGCCTAAAGGTGCTGAGTTCAAGTAAATCCCTTGGGAGGAAAGAGAGAGCAAAGCGAAGATGAACTGACAAAAACCCCGTGGAGATTTTTCCAGAGTAATTCCACTGCTAGGGACTAAGTCCACAGTGGGGCTGGGGGATTTTTGAAAGTCCAAATGCCAAAGAAAAGCAGTAAGGAAACCCTGAGTGCCATATTCCACGTGGCATGGAGGGAGAGATTTGCCCAGCACTTTTCCAAGACAGGGCTCCTGTTTGCACAGCAACTCATCCATCTCCATGGGTTCCTCAGAGGGAGGCTCCAAGCCTCACTGTGTGCTGAGCCTGCTCCTAAGGTGAGCAGGAAGATTCCCCCCCACAACCTCAAGATTGGTGTTCTGGTGATTTCTGGATCCAAACTGTCCGATTTTAACAGAGACTGAAAGGAGACAGCCCATGACCTCACAATAACATGGCCCAAGCAAATATTCCTTTTTTATATTTTTTTTTTTCCATTTTTCAACTTTGCTAAGAGCTCAAGTTTCCAGTTATATCCTTCCTGCTGGCTGGAATTACACTTGGCCTTGGTTTTTTTCCCCCGCCTCCTTACACACACTTTTTCATTCTTGCTCCTTTCTCTCCGTTTTGAGAACAAAACCTCGTTCCAGCACTTTGCCCTCGCAATCAAAGCAGCAGCTAAAGGCTATGACTTACAAATCTGCCAGGTCTCAGAGGAACCGAGATCAAACAGAGATCAAACAAGAGTCTGCTTTCCCAGCAGCAACACTGCAACTCTGCCAGCCCCTGGAATATCTCGGTCCATCTGAATTCTCTGCTCTCTGCTCACTCCCCTGGAAAGGTGGATGCTATCAGTTTTATCAACATTTCAAGAAGTGAGAAAATAGAATTCCCTCACCCCATGTAAAGTCACCTCATAGATAAAGGGAATAAGAACATATAAGGGTTATATTTAAAGCCAGTGTTTCTCAGTGCTCCGCTTTTTTAGCAAAGATACGAAAAAAGGAGGGAACAAAACTAGAACTTAACAAATCTTCAACAGATTATCCCCAAGAGCAGAAATGCCTCTGTAGTCAGAATTTCCACCTTTTTCTTTACACTGAATTTACACCGGTGCTCAGCCAGATGCTCCCTATCTAGGATCACGCCCTGCTGTGCCACAGCAAAGCCCTGCACCCTGACACTGCTGCTCCTTCCCCTCAGCCACCTCCAGCCCCAGAGTTCAAGAACAGGTCAGGAGCTCACGGCACGATTACATCAACTTAACACTATTAAGTCAAACCTTCCGTGTCAGGAGCGTGTCAGTGAACTACAGAGGCAGATCCCAAAATTCTCAGAGCCTTTAAGCTGCTGCTTGCAAAGCTTGCAGGGAACAAGTCTAATCCACTTCTAGAAATAGAGATTTTATTGCTTCCTCCTGGCTTGCAAACTGCATTTCCAAGGAATGAAAAAAGAAAAAAAACTCTGCATTTTGAAATTTAAAATTAACCATTCCCTTGAGCCAGGTGAGCTCCCCAAAGATGGCAAGAGGGACTTAATGGTATTACAGTCACCAACTCTTGTGCACTACAGCAGAAATAAAAGCTAAAATCCATTAAGAAAGAGGCAGATGTCTCACAGGAAGGGCTGCTTCGTCAGAATAGGAGTTTTAGTTTAGTTAATTAGGTTGGATTAGGACAATAAAATGATTTATGGGAACACTTTAGTTTTCTTTGTTGGTAGTGGAGCTGACCGACACCACAGTGACGTGTTTAAAATTAATGACAGCACAGCCTTCATGAGTTAAATGCTTTCAGACTTGGCTGTGGGCCTTCATTGCTTTTACAAAAAGAGAACACAAGAAACACTCAGGGATGTCAGACAAAAGATCTTGCAACTTAAAAGGAAGCTTTAGCCAGCAAGGAAGGAAGCCTTCAAAAGTGAAGAACACATCCCATTTCCACTGGATTTTTGGACAGATTGACTGCCAGAGCCAGCAGACTCTGAGCTATCGTAAGAAAACGTAACAAAAGCTCACGAGCATGAGCCACTGATATTTTACCCACATCAGAAAAGTGTGTCCACCATTTGGGAAGTTTCCCAGCAAATTAAGACAAATGCCAATTCACAGAACACTAGCTAAAGACTGTTTGCAATTTTACTCTGTCTCAAACCGAACAGTAATTGCCCAGAATTACTGCTTCCCTAACACAGCATTTCAATAAATTTACACTGACCTCTGCCTACTGATACAGCTATTATATATATACTGTAATTTTCCTATAGCCTTCTGCAAAGAAAGACACATTATTATGGAAATCTGAAGGGTTTCATGTGCCTGTAGGAGAGGCTGAAATATCTGTATCAACCAGAACCACCGGCCCAGCTCTTTTAACTCTGCATCTACTTCCTGCACAGCTCCATACAAGCCCATTCTTCTAGGGTTTTCCCTTTCCTTATAAACACTGCAACTGCAACAACATCTATGAAGTCATTTTTGAAATACCAATGTTAACACCTTGTCTGTCTCTAATACTTCAGTTGTCAATATTCTCCTGACAACTAAATGAGTGCTGGGAAATGGCCAAAAAAAAAACCAAGAGCCAGTAACTGCATGTAGGGAAGGAAATGTGCCACCATAAAGAAATTACATTTTGTCACTTTGAAACGACCTACATGTGGCACTGTCTGCAACCCCTGTCACAAGGAACGAGTTGAAGCAGGCAAATAGCGGGTCACCCACCCCACTTCAATTTACTGAAATCAGATCACCCCCTAAAACTCAAGGCTCAGTGACTACACCAAGCCAGCACAGTGTGGTTTATTTACACTTCACGTTTTGATGGCTTTTGAAGCACTCCCAGGTTTGTTCCATGCACCCTTTCCTGCTGAGGCTGGAAGGGGCAGAAGGGACAGCACATTTGTCTAGAGCACACATCAAAGCCATCTGCTCCAAGTGCACATGTGGGGTTGTGTGCTGCCACTCGAGCATTTCACCATTTATCAACTCAACAGGCAGATGTTAAACCATTTTCTCCATTTGCTGAATCTGTGTTGTTTTAGACAACCAGCCAATACCACACACAGCACCCTCTCTAGAGAGGCAGCATCAAAACATGCCATTCCCTAATTCTCTGGCTGGGTACTGCAGCAAAGAAGGAGGCAGAAAAGGTAAAAGTTTTCCTAGATCAGCTACTGTAAAGCTCCATCAGGGCTGACAGGATACTTGGCTACACTCTACTTTTCAGAACAATGTAGAGTAGGCTACTTCTCAAACAAAAGGGAGTATTCAAAATGCACAGAGGGTGTTGGGGAAATTCCAGATTGAATTTAGGGGTCCAAACCATCATTTTTGCAGCCACTGATCAGATCAGAGTCCCACCTCATTCCCAGGACTCCCAACCAGCTCTGCAAGCCCAGTTGTTCCCCCTAATAAGTAAAAGCAGCTCAAAGTAGACACCAGTTTACACCAACATGCCCCATCTTTATGACACAGTAGTTCAGGAGTTGCTTTGTAAATCACCAACTTTTGGTGCTTGTGAACCAACACTTTATGGAACCAACCTATGAATCATTTTCCTCCCAATCTCACCTTTTCACTTTTCCAGCCTTAATATCTTTCTTGTCTTCTTCTATTTTCTTCTGTCCATTCTCAGTAACACTGCATTACAAGTGATCTTTCATCTGTCTTTGAAATTATCTATGTTTTTCCTTCTTTAGTCAGTTTGCTGAATTTCCTCCCCCAAACAGACCAGAGCCAGAGGCAGCTCAGAGGCATCACACAAAGCTGCAGCAGTGTCAGATACACCAACCAGCCAAAGCATAAATCATCTTTCCCAAAATCCAGAATGCTCCTCTGGACACACCAGTGCCTGCCCATTGCTGTGACACTTTCTATCTCAGCTGCCCTGGAGATCCCTGCTGGGAATCCTGTGTTGAGGACACATTTCACCTGCTCTAGAGCCTCAGGAGACATTTCTGTTTATCACTGTCCCATGCAGAGTTTCATCTGTTAAATGGGAGACCTAAAGTGTTGTTCTATCAGACTGTCACGTGCATATTTTTGGAAGTTCTGTGCTTTTTTTATATTTGCAGGCAACAATAACTTATCCATACTTTTAAAAAATCCCACTACTTCTTATTTACTCCAGCAGGGATTCTCTTCTCATGGTCTTAACTGATCACTACAGACTATTTGGGGATCCCCCACTGTATTACAGGTTAGATTTCCACATTCCTGTCAACACAGATTACAATCAAATTATTAAGAGAATCTTTTGGACACCAGTGAGACCTTCCCTCATGTGTGACTTTCTGGAAAGCAAAACTTCTGACCCCAAAACTCCTGGCATTAACTTCCTAAGAGCAGGATTTCTCCAGGAAGACTACAAGCCTATAGATTTAAACATGAAGATATAAACATGATTTTGTCACTGCAGCTGGATCACATCCCCTAAACTCTTGACACACCCACAAAAGTATCAGTAATTAGAGAAGGATGCAAGAGAATTTGTAACTGAACATTCTGGTGCCAACAGTGTACAATTCATTTATACACATCAGGAACAAAAGCAGCAGATGCCTGGCTACACTCATATATTTGGGTATGCCAAGCACACAAAATGGCCACAAATTAGAATCCTTAACTAAAAGCCAGACCAAAATAAAAAAAAAACAACCAAAACAAAACTAGTGATAAAGTCCCCTCAAGGGCATCTATCAATACACAGCCTGAAAGATTTCTACACTGGGCTCATCAGCAGTGAATGCTTCTGTGAATCAAAGCACCCCTGAGCACCAAGCTGTGCCTGCCTGCCAAAGGAGAGCACATCAGCACACCAGCAGAAGCTGCAGATCATTCCACAGCTCCCAGAAACCATAAACTGCATCTGACACAAGTCAGTTTTACATTAAGACAGTCACCTTAACAGACCTGCTAAGCAGCTGCACAAAACTCTCTCAATAAGGAAAAAAAAAAAAAAAAGGCAAATTCTTATTGCAAAAAAGCCATTCAGTGCTTCCAGAGAGCAGTTACATTTTATGGAGCCCATCAAAAGACAGAAGCTGCTTTCTAGAAATCACACTATGGAATATTGTCCTGATAGAAGGCACTCTGACAGAACAAACCCAAAAGCAATCAGTAAAAATCTTTTTTACTGGTCTGGGATCGCTACAGGAACTGCAACAGGTCACTGCAAACTGGACTTTTTTTGTGGCAATTTCCTCCGTGGAGATTTTCAGTAATAAAAAAATAGCCTGTACAATAGCTCAACTGGTGCTTGAACCAAGCTGGGCAAACTTGACAGCAGCTCTTGGCAAAAGTATGTTAAACCCACCTTTTAAACAGAGCAACTTTACTGCAAGAGATTCCTGGGGGCAGGAGGCACGAGACAGGTAAATCTGTAGGATCTGTCTCCTCCAGGGATGAAAGGGATGATCTGACCTCTCAGCTCACCAACACAAGTTAATAGCCCACATCTTGCTTGGGAAAAATATCACTTTGGGTTTCTTTAGCCCTTCAAGTGCACAATGAACACACTATTTGTAACCTTTCCAGTTCTCATTTATACACGTTACCAAGCATCTTCCTGGGCAAAGTTCAGGGCTTACTCACGTTCTATACACACAACTTAGTGTATTTAAAAACACACAGACACTCTGAACTGTGTTTAACTGAGCTGCTTAAGTGATTTAAGTCAACAAGATAATACACGAGACAGCGGTCAGAATGAAATCCTGATTCACATGCTGCACGGGAATTGAAAAATCAAGTTGCTTACAAGTGGGAAGCAAGGAGCTTTTCCTCTCCACATGTGCAGTTGCCAAGCTCACTTCAAAACACAAGTGACTGTCAATCCCTCTGGTGCTGTCTCTGAATCTGTGCAAAACTGAAAACAAGGCTCGCCCCGATTCCCAAACCTTTCTAAATTATACAAGGGAGGAAAAAAAAGACCATCTTTGCAGCCAGGAGGTGTCAGGGCTCTGAGAGGACGTGGGACCAGTCCTGCCTCTCCATCTAGCAAACTGAGAAAGACAGTGAGAAAGCAAATCTCATTCTCAGTCACTCACCAGAATTACAACAAAGTGCTTACAACCAAATTCAGGATTCCTTTACCCAGAATGTTCTGTCCCTGAGTGTTACTCCAGAACTTTTAATGTCCAAGATACCAGCCAGGTTCACAAAACACAAGCAACGCCAGTACAGGGAGGTTCAGCTGAAAGCCACACACTGAATTTCAGCATCTTTGTGTATTTACTAAACTTCAGGGTGGAATAAGGGATTTGGGGGAAATTTCAGTATCAACAGCACACTACTGAGCAAAGCAAGCACAAAAGAACTGGCTGAGAGCACTTGAGCCAAAATACAGGTCATGTCTGCCACTGAACAGCTTTGATATCAGTGTGGAGCCAAAGAGAACTTTTATAGCAGAGTCCAACACAAACAGTCACTGCTGTAAATGTGCCACATCCTCAGCCCCCATGCCCGGAGCAGAGAGCTCTGCCCCACCTTTTATAAATCATGGAATTGTTTAGTTACATTTCAAACCCCAGGGTGTGAAAGAGGGAGCACAGGGCAATTAAGAGGCAGGAAAATTCAAATCTGTGGGCAGGCGTTTGACAGAGCAGCCACATCTGCTTGGCTGCCATCAGATAAAGACCACCACAGCCCATTACTATTCTGAGCTGGTAGCAAAATCCCTCCCTTTACAGCTCTGGAATGGAATAAATTTAGCTTACTCTAGATTGTACTGAAGGATATTCTGCAGCCCAATTCCCAGTGTTCAGAGAAAGTAATTAGAGGATTAGTCGCCTCTATTGCTCTCCATTCCTGTTATTTCCATTGTGTTCTCAAATTCGAATCTTCTGTCATTTTTCAGTGAGATTGATACAGACAGAGGAGAGGAAGGGAAATTTATTTCCCTAAAATTTAAATCTATCATGCCAGCTTAAAAATTCAAGCCACAAAGATTCGTTTTAAAATTTATGATGCTGGAATTTGGGTTTAGCAAGCTGTACTGGATGCATCCGCATCAGGAAATTACCACTTATCTTTTCTGCAGTTTATTAAAATTTAAAGCAAGCTTTACAGGCAGCTTGCTTTCTATTCATACGTAATGTCAGATAAGAGAACAGCTCATCAGAAGCTCTGCACTTCACACAACATGATTTTACCACTGATATGACCTGTTTTGCCCCTCTCCAAAACAGGCTGTCTCAGACAGAAGCGAGGCACAACTCCATCCCATATTAACACTTTTTTTTCCAGATGTACCTTTAGTAGTAATAAGTAGTAACAAATTATCTGAACACACGCACAGAGAAAGATCATAATATTTAAATTTTTTTTCCAGATGTACCTTTAGTAGTAATAAGACCCAAATTATCTGAACACACACAGAGAGAAAGACCATAATATTTCAAATTATATTTTTAATATTTTTATTTTAAAAATAAAGAGGTAGAGCACAAGACTAGAACTGCAGGAGTAAAATTATGGGATATGTCACCATTTCTGTGAAAAATACAATACCCAGTGGTAGGTGGGATTTGGGGCTTTACACTGAATGAAACAAACACTGAGTACCAGTCTTAAATAATGACACAATGCACTTAGCAGGTCCACAGTGTAAATAAGGCACAGTTTTAATTAGGGTTATAGAATATCCAGTGCTTCCTAGGATAAATCAGCCCACATTTATGTGGGGAACAGGTTCATGAAATCACATACAGCAAAAAGCACTTCAAGGACCTTTTTTTACCCCACAGCATGCCTGGATAGAAGTTCTTTACATAAAAATTAATTGTGTTTCCCAGTATTAACTGCTTTAAAGCATGGCTTTAATTTGGTGTCTTAAACTGCTTGATTTCTTAAATCAGTTGTTTAAGCTAAGTTTTAACAAAGAGGAAAATCTTTGCTGCATTGATGCTTCTCCTGGCAGAGCTCTGAACCCCAATCTCATGGCTGTTAAGGGTATTTAGCACACAGCATCATCAGGATGCCCATAATAAAGATGATGTGTGTGTTCAAAATTACTTCTTAATTTAAGAAAAATTCATTAATTTACACACGTGTTTCTGAGAGCTTTAAGAGCAGTATTTGACATGTTTCAAACCACTATCCACAGTTCTCAGGTTTACTGAGAGCAGGATTTGGAAGAGCCATTACACTTTTCACACACAGCTCAAGAGATCACTGCTTACTTACCCATCATTTTTATGCTGGAGATAAGAAGGAAAAAGTTTCCCTTCTGCAACCCTCTGCCAAAAACCCCATTTTCCAGACTTTCCAGAGGGCTGCCCCATAAATCCCAGAATCATCTAAATAATTTCCACTGTCCCCTTCCTCTGCACCAACCATCTCCAGACTTACCTGCTCTTTACGTTCTCTTGACTAAATATCTAATGACAGTTGTTACATGGTTTGGAACACATATTATACACAAATATATCAAAATAAAAACACTGAAATCACATACTTTGGGTGCAGTGTTAGTCACATTCCTGTGCACTTCTGGAATACTTGGATGGTTTCCAGAGGAATCCCAAGACACTCTGCAACTGGCAGTGAAATCAGTTGTGGGCGAGTGAATTAAGCAGCTCTGGTGACTCCTTGGAGCAAACACTGCCTACAAATAAATTATCAAATCATCTAATGCAGCCTGTAGAAAAATCATGAGTAGTCTTTTTATTTTTTTTTTCCTTTAAATAAACAGCAGTGGCTGTGAAGATCAAATTGCAAGAACTCTGCCACCACTCTGCTGAGCTAAGAAAGCAATTTAAGAATAGTAACCGTGGGAATCTGCACTGAAATCAATTGATTCTTTCACAAGGTATGAACTGTAAAGCTACAAAACCCAGCAGGAAGCCTAATTAAAGGCAACAGATGAAAATGGCAATCCAGATCAAATGCCAGATTAAAAAAAAATAATTAAGACCTTAAATATTTTTAGAGCAAATAAAATAAATGGAAATTCAAGAAGATAATCTCTTCACAGTCAATATAAATGAAGAGTATATTCAAATTCACATTTAATATAATTATAACTGAAAAAAACTTACCCATTTTTCTAACAACCACCCAGCAAGCTGGTACAGATTCACTGATCCTTAAAAACAAGAACTTAATAGCACAGCAATGCTGAAGAAATGCAGACCACAGAGTGCAGTGCCAACACAAAAATTCTTTTTGCGTACAAATTGTACACAAATAGTTGGCTTTACTTAAAGAATTCGTTTCAGAAAACTGCAGCAGAACCTCTCTTGGGTTCTAAAAACATTGAAGGAAAGGTGAGAGTGCCTCAGTAACTGAATGCACTCCCCATCTGCAGCAGGACTTCCAACCACCTCTGTCTCAGTGGATCTTGTCCTATCAAAACATTCACTTTTGCATTGACCCTCCAATGTTTTATTAAATCTCTGGGATAATGGCATGTATTCTTTAACAAGCAAGGTAACATGCAGAAAGTATTTCCCACCTAGAAGGTGTTTTATTCAGCTACATTAACCCATCCCGCTCTCTCAACCTCTACCATTATTATTAACACAGCTATCACGTGTAATAGGTAATTCAGAACACCTTCTATCACAGTATCTCATTTTGACCTTCTCGTTTCCGTACGTGGCAACTGATGGAAAATTATTTCCACTCTGGAGATTTGCCCTCTGACTGTTAAGTCAGGTCAGGGAGTGTGGATAACAGGGATTTAAAATGATGGCACAGAAGCCATAAACTGAAATTTGTGGTTGATTATCAACTACATTTTACACTTTTCAATTTACAATTCCCCAGATGAAATATAAACTCCAGTTTGAGGCTTTTTGGTATGGGGTTTTGTTGTTGAGCCTCTGTAAGAGTAGCAAATAATCCCTTAAATCTCACATCTGCTTTGCCTAATGAAGCACCAGGAACAAAAGGCCCCAAGAGCTGTGAGGGCTTCCCTGCATCCATCAAGGCTCTCATCCCCTTTCCCTGCAGCCTGGATGTCTCTGCAGACAGAGCTGCAGCTACAAATCACATATGGGCTGTTAAAGGTGGGATCTTCCTTTAATCTTCCCACACTAATGCTTCCCAGGT
This sequence comes from Phainopepla nitens, assembly GCA_013400175.1. NCBI lineage: Eukaryota > Metazoa > Chordata > Aves > Passeriformes > Bombycillidae > Phainopepla > Phainopepla nitens. The sequence continues at coordinate 210,020 of VXBQ01005799.1, forward strand.
TTGTTTTTTTTCCAAGCAGTATGTACACAGAGACTTTCCTCTCACTACAAGCATCATCATTTTCTACACCTTAAAAAAAAAAAAAGCTTCATTTTGGCATTTACTCACAAACAGCCCTAATTTGTCTTTACAACAGTTATTACCCTCTCATTCCACACAGTGACTACTACAACACACAGGAACATTTTCCATCATTTTCAGAACCCTGCAGTTACTGGGATACAACTCACCTCATCCTCCACCCAGATCCTAAAGACAAGAGTGAACACCTGCTTCGGAATAACCAAATACATCTGCACAATTAATATTATATCCAAAAGAGCACAAAGACATTATAATTTAGATTTTTAAATAAAATTACTTAATCAGGTTAAATTTTCCCCATACCAGCTATTTTCCAAGGTCATCCTGCTGTCCCTCATATTGGTTTAAGTGCATCACATTTGGCTAAAAATACGTCAATCTGCTTCATGCTAATTTGATTTCATCAATGAAGTGTAAAATATAGTAAATTAAAAGCAAACCAGACTTCTTCAAAGAAACCAGTTTTCATATGGCAGCATGTGAAAATTCCTAGGCAATTGCTGGAGTTCAGAATCAAACTGGTGAGGCCCTTTCTGCCAGGGTTTCTGGGGTAGTGGTGGTGAGTAACTTGTGGAATAGCTCATTTAAGCTGCCAGTTTTCATTTGCTGCTATACCAGGCAGAGTCTCTCCATTCCCTCCTTCAAATCAGTTTTTCTACTCCTGTTTGAATCCTCTCCAGTATTTCAGAATCCTTCTGAACACTTGACAGCAGATCTGTGTTGGGTAACGCAGCCTCATCAACACAGACTGTTCAATTCCACAATTCCCTGCTCATCCTACCCCAAAAATCCATTACATTTTTACCAATTGGAGACAACTCTCATTTCCAAGGCACAGTCCCTGTTGCAACAGCTATAGACCCTGCTGAAACCCTCCAAATATTTCACCTTGTTAGTATATTGGTTATAATTAATTGTAACTAATGTGGTTTTTTAAAAAACCCGTACCATCAAGCCGTCCAGACAACTCCATGCAGCTGTTTTGTTTTATTTACCCTTCTGACACTTGAACTGCTACCAATTTTGTCAGGTGAAATTTATGGGGTTTGTTATTTGGGGTTTTCTTTGGTTTTTTCCAGAGGTTTTATTTCATGTGATGCCTTTAATGCTGGAAAACTGCTTACTGCTAAGGAATCCCATTAATAACCAGCTCAGGAATTTGAATTGCACAAATAACTTACTGGGATTAAAATTAATTAATAGCCGGCCGATAACAGTGAAGATAATATCACCTAAAGCTCCTTTCCATTTCTCTCTTTTTGACTTTTCACACCAGTGTTCAGAGGTGCCATATTCCCATCCTGCACATGGATCTGGTCCCTCCTTATCCCTTCCCAGCTCTCAGCAGACCATTAAAGCCCTTCAAGAATTCCCCACTGTTCTCACTGCAGCAATCAATTACCCAGCCAGCAGGTGCTCTCTCCCTCTCTCTTTAGCCACTTAGGATCCCTGGGAACACACTCATTTAGAAAAGGGCATTTCTAGGAAGTCCTTGATAAACCACGACTGGCCTCACAACCCTGCAGTGAACAGGCACCTGCAGTTCTGCTGTCTTCCCCAAACACAGGGAAAAAATGCGTGCAGGGGGATGGAAAGGCAGCAGGTAGGTGCTGTGCAAGCTTTGCCCTGCCCACTTTCCTTTGGGAAAGGCACAGCCAGGCTCTCTCCTGCTCCCAGCAAACTCAGAGAATGCCTCATCACAGAAAAGGGATCCAACCTAACCCAAGTGGGTGAGGAACTGATCCCTCCCTCAGGAACGCGAGGATGAATAATTTAGAATTCCTCATTCCTCTTTACTGCGTCCTCATACACTTCTCAAAGCGTCTTTTATTATACCAACATCTCATTTACACTCAGCAAGCCACAGAAATGTCAGATTCCTCACATTATTATGTAGGCAAGCAAGGAATTCTTGGGACTAAAACCTGCTAAATTAGTTTCTCCCATTTGCTGCTCACCACACTCACCACAGACCCACCAGGGTACTCTACCTTGTCTTCAACCCCAATGACAAATCCCACCTACAAAAGGTTGGGGTCATCCTTCATATAATCCATCTTGCATTGAAATGCAACAAAATAAATGCACAACACCAGAGCATTTAATTTTCACTGGTCTTGGTACGTTTTTTTTCCCCCCCCTCCTTGCTGAGGGCATCTCAGAAACCAGGGTTTGCATCCTGCCAAATCTATATATTGACATACTCTCTTTGAAGTAAAATACTTTGAATAGACTTCTCCACATTACCACAATTTCTAAAAATAAATATTGAACAATAGCTAAAGCTCACTTTCCAGGCACAGAGCACTATGAATTGCAGGTAGCTACTTAAGTACGTTCTTTTCAATCTATCATAGACATTCTCTTAACAACAAGTTATAAATGCATGAATAAACTATTCAGTGTCCCTGACTTGCACTCAATATTTAAATGCTGGCAAAGACATCACTATGAAAAAAAGAACTATGTCCTACTAAAACACATAAGTTAAAAAAAAAAAGAAGGGCATTTATTTGTTTAAAAAAATATTTAAAGGGTCTTGAAGCAACAAGTGTGCAACAGAGACAATTTTCTGCTGGAGATTATAAATGTAAGACAGTTTTTGTGTCTGTAACCAAATGTATCCTCATTAGAGTTTTGTGCTGCCACTCACGCCTCAGCTTTGATAGCTAAAATTGTCAAATTAAAGGAGGTTTAGGTGTTATGCAAAGACAAAGCACTACCTGGAGAAGGAAATGTTCCTGTGAAGTGTAACTAACAGTCTGGAGGGTCTGAAGTATCAAGTACTTGCCCTCAGGGTTGCATCAGCAAATCTAAAACTTCAGGAAAGCCTGCTTAAACCCGCACCAGCCCATCATGAAATTGTTGTTAGAGCGTGAGGCTTTAGGAGTTAGAGCATTACGTGCCTGTCAAATTGCATTAAGCAATATTAGAAATAGAGCAGTTTAAAGTCGTTCTGGGGCTGGAAATGTCCCTGTCTTTGGCTGATAGCAGAGGAGGAGCTGATGCAGCAGAACTGTCCATACTTTTGCCACATCACTATCGCACAAGTCGGTTTCAGTAACACCAGGTCTGTCTGAACTCGCACAGATTCTCCTGTTACTACAACAACAGCAAGGGGAAAAAAAAAAAAAAAATCAAAAACAAACCCCCAGTTAAATGTTCCATCAGCAGGGATGAAATACTACACACACACAGAAAATAATAATTTGTTGTGTCTGTTGAATCCTGAACTTCACCTTGGCGGGACACGGCAGCAGGGAGAGAGGAGCCGCTGTAATGAAGCCCCTCGGGAGTACAAAAATAGAGATAATTGCAGCTTTGTCTCACTGCACATCAACCTGGCTAACTTCTGTTGGGAAGTTCAAACACCATTTCACAAATTAATTCAAGATTTTTTTATTTTTAGTGAAAAACAAACAAAAAAACCACACGGCACTTATGGGGAAGGCATTCAGAAGAGAACGCTGTGCTGGAGTTGTAAGAACAAAAGGCAGATATTCCTCCTGGAGGAAAAAAAAAAAAAGCTGAGTGGTTACTGTGAGGCTTTTCCAGTGCAAACACTCCAGGAGAAACAAGCTGAAATTCTGTCCTGATGTGGAAAGATTGATTTTTATTTGTGACACCGGGAGATGACACATCAGTGATGTGCCACCAGACACGCAGATCCATGACTGACACTTTCTGCTCAGACTGGCTTCCAAGGAAAATAATAATAGTTTTGAGGAAACGAGAGCTATGAAAGAACAGCATGTATCCTACATTTTTCCCTTCAGCAGCAAAAGGCCTCAGTACCAAGGAAAACATCAAGACAGCGGAAGAGCCTGAAGTGTAACATGTAATTTTTAGTGCTTGTCTCTGTGTATCTCACTTAGCAAAGTGGGAAAAGTACTGATTTCCAGTAAAGCTGAAAGAGGTGATCTAGTGTAACTAATATTCTAATTACAGAGTCACGTCTCTTAGGCCAGGATTCCCCTTCACAGAAACGTGAACAAACAGCAATGCAACAAAATCCTATCATTTCCTTTTCCTTTTTTTCCGAGTTAAGATCTGTTTATTCATGAAAATTCAAACCCAGGAGTCAGTGAAGATTTTAGGATTTAAGGTAGAACCATCAGGGCTCTGAACGACTTTCATGAACAGAGGCATTCAAAACAAATGATGAAGAGATGAATTTGTAGTTCTACATGTTTAGATTATTAAAAACCTTTTCTGCATCTAATGTGATATGGAATATCGTGTCAATAAATCCTCTCCATTCTGTCGGTGCACTCTGTGTTCAGAGACCGGCAAAGAAACTCGCTATGGCAAAAACAAGGTTCTCATTTTGGCAGCTCAAGAGAAAAGAAATAAAAATCAGAATATAACCAACATGGAGTGACAGACCAACACAGTGCAAGTGTGATTATTACAAATGAAAACTGGGACACATCAAATCTCACAATTCCTGAGCACACCAGACTATTTTTACTTTATGTGTACTCCTGCAGGAGCAAGGCTCTACACCAGCAGTCAGTGCTAAGCACAGTGTATACATGTTTTATATATTAAATGCAAAATGAGAAGGAAAATTCTCTTGTAAAGCCCCATGAGTACAGTTTTAATATTTTTCTTTCCAAAAAGAAAATGTTCAGCAATGTTTTCCTAAAAAGCTCAGAGGCATCTCACTGACAGGCCAACCACGAAAAGCAAAAACCAATGTCCAGACTCCTGGTGTCCCTCACTTCCCAGGGACAAATGAGCAAAGGAGAGGAGCAGCACAGGGCAGGTCAGTGGCAGAAGACAGGAGAAGGAAGGTTTGATGGGAAGGAAAATAACAGCAGGACTTTAACCCAGGCTTACAAACCAATTCATGAAATCAATTTCTTCTTTACACTCTGTATTATGTCTGCATTTATAAGATGCACAGGAGGTGATGCATAAGGGGAAGAGGACAAAGCACAAGCTTCTGTATCAGTTTATTTCCACATTAGATGTCATCCTCTCATAAAAAGCTCATACTATATATCCTTCCACAACTATATCACAACCAGATTCTGTATGTCAGTTATCAAAGAGTTCAACTCAACCCCTTCAGCCTCAATTTTTGATGCTTTAAAATCCTGGTGAAGTTGGAATTAAGTCCCAGCCCAACAGTTTTGCAGCAAGAACACCACATCAGAGAGCAAGTCTCACTGTTTACACAGACAGCCAACACATCTGCCACTTGACAAGGAGACACAACCTGCCTCAGACAGGTATTAATCTCAGTTTCTGCCAAAAGCACTTTAATATAACCACAACCCCTATTTTCAAGGCAAGCTGGTTTCCCCCAATGTAGAGCAAAACATACTCTCGGTATAAGAAACTATTAACAGAGAACTAGAACAGCAAGGCACAATCAGAAATTAGATTATTACAGTACTGATGATGCCAAAACATTGAGCACATTCTTGGCCTTTCCACTTTGCATGCAATTTCTTGCTGTTGACAAAGTTCTCAGTGAATTCCAAAGGTGAATCTTATTCCACTTCAAGTCTCCATGAGCCTGCATGAACAAAGCATTCAATCATCATCATACTGGCTATAGTTAGCAGGCACTAAATAAGTAGATTTAAAAGTAGTGAATGCTTCATGAGAAAGAATTATAATTGCAAATTACATTCCCTCTCCCAATAGTTTGTATGTCTTCTTTAAAACTGTTCATCTATTTCAGTAATAAGAGGAACATGGTATCTAGATCAATACATAAACAAACAAAAAAAAAGAAAAACTAAATAAAGCAAGCACATAAACAGCAAACCATCATGGCAAATAAATGTGCAAGCTTTTATCAGTCTTCAGACTATGAGTACATAATATTTGAATGAGGAGGATTTCTGTTCTAAAGAAAATCTACTTTTTATCTTCACTGTTCTTCAAATACACATTGATACACAACACGAAAAAAAGTTATATAAGTGATAAAGAGACATCATGTACCTGTAACACGTGTCCTAAGTGCTCCCTCCTTCCTTTTAATCAAGCCTGAGAAACACAAGGCTGGGATAATCCTGGAACACTGGACAGACTGATACACAGATTATATCTGTGATTTATGAACTTTTACTGGTGCTAACAACACATTTCACAAGGAGGCAAGTGAAAGCTGGGCATGTACTGCTAAAAGACAGCCTGTGCACCATTTATGCACAATTGTCAACAAATGATTCTGGATATGACATTTCCTTGAAGACAACTTCCTTGACTTCAAAACAAAGAGTACCCGAATCTTGGCAGGAGTTCAGAAAATGACTCTGCAGACACTCAAGGTTTTGGCAGAAAAATGACTGAAGGACAATGGATTGCATGAGGCCCCCAAGTTGTCAAACATCCCACGTACACAAACTGAGACAGTTCCTTCTGGAGTGACCTTCAGCCAGGGTTGTATCAGCAACTGAGATACCAAAACTGGTCTGACCTTCTGGACACATCTGAGTCACTGGAGCCTGGACCAAGGGCACGTGCCCCAAGCAGCACGTGCTGCTCAGCTGAGCCACCCCTGAGCCTGCACAGCCCAAACCTGCACAACCCAGCCTTCAGCATCTTCCCACACAGAGCAAATGTTCCACCACAGGCTCCAGTCTCAGCCTCCACGACCCTGACACTGCTTTCTCCACAAGCAAGAGCTGCTGGCACAGCTGGGCTGCCACAGGGAGGGATTGTCTCCTGTGTCCACTGCTGTACCTTCAGCTTTGTTGTGGGGTTTTACTGGATGCAAAGTTATTCAGAACAAATCTAGGCAGGACTGTTACCCTTGAGCTGGGAACAAGACTCTTTGGGTATCAGAAATTATCCAATTCACATTATTGCTCCACCACCAATGCTGCAGCCAAGCATTACCTGGTAAACACCAGAACAGAATGGATTACAGCTCCATGGAAACTCTGACATCCACTTGCTGAGGCAACTATCACCTCTCAGCATTTGCACAGCCCCAATCCAACCTGAGGCAGAAGTATCAGCTGTTAAATTTCAAAACCTTCTCCTTTTCACAGTGGTGTTTGAAGCCACCAAGGACTCTGACTGAGAAAGGTGCCTCCACTCTCCTGTTTCAAAGTGGTTTAGTGTCTTTAAGGCTAAATGAGGTAACTCACTGCCACCAAGTAAAAATCAACTACTACTTCAGCCTGCAAAAACCTCAGTGCATTCATAGTGCCACACTCTATGATGGTGCTCTCCCTTGTCATGCTGTGTTTGCTATGCACATATAGATTTTTATTTACCATTATGGCTCAGTTTTAATCAGAGGATTTCTACACAGAATTTCTCAGCAGTCAGAAAAATCAGAGCCCCACTTCTGCATTTAGCAAGTACATCTCCATCTGGAGATGGAAAAAAGGTTTCTCAGAAAGAGCCTTGTTTTTATATGCATCACACAATGGCACAGTGATACTTTCAACCCCAGCAGTATTTGCTACTACTGTGCAAAGATACCAAGAGACAACATTAAATAACCAAGGTATTTTAACCAAGGAAATGAGAGTTAGAGTTAATTTCCAGTAACAGGCAAGATCATAACACAGGGATATTTTAAGACATTCAGCATGGGCTGTCTCTCGAATAAAATTGCAAACATTTTGTTTAGACTTCTGCAGTTTATTTATTACACTCAAGTAGCAACAGAGTCAATTTTTGTGACAAAACACCAAACAAAGATTTGAGAAAGCTTTGAGGAGAAGGAGGGGGATGAGTTTGGGAGAACACTTTATGTGCTTTTACAAGTTTTGCAATCCAGCTTTCCAAGGCCAGCTTTTCCTTGGGAACAAACTGGGAGCAGCTGCCCATGCTGAAGCAAGGTCAGCTTTGTCCCTCCCTGCCTCCCACCTGGACCACCAAGGCACTGCCTCATTCCTGACCCTCAGCAGTGCAAGATTCTTTGGTGGGCTGAAGAAGAGACAGAGGTGTGGGAAACCAAATGCTAAAAGACACAACAGGGAGGAGGAAAAACTTGTGCATGTTTTACACTGTAGCCTATTGTCCAAAGTTTATAATGGTAAATGCCCTTATAGGAAGGCTAAAAGTCAAAAGTAATCCACAAAGCCTCCCCAAAATTTCTTTCAGGTCCCCTTCCAGCTTCTGTGCTTTGCTCTCACTGTCCTATTCAACATTCCCTCGAAACTCTTGTAAAAAATTCAAAACTAGTAAGGCCTGTACATATAAAGCCCAGTGCTTCAAAGATGCAAACTACAGAAATCAGCCCGTAACTGCTGAAGAGTTTTTTGATCACACCATTTTATTTGCATTTATGCAGTACAGAAGGAGTTTTGCTTTAATAACACTCACAAACTCAGTAAAAACTGCAGCACAAAAAAAAGCACCTCTCCCTCACCTTCTCTGCACTATGTGATCTATTTAATTACCTCTTCTGGAATTCTGGACTCATTCAGCTGAAATGAAGCCTCAGCAACAGAACTGTTCGGAAGAGCACTATCTGGGGAAGGGAACAGAAGCTCTGATCCTCAGAGGCTGCAACTCACTACCCAAAGAACAGCTTGCACAGAATTTCCCAAAGAGCTGGAGAACAAGCAAGCTGCTACAGGTTCAGGAATTCCCTGGTCATCCAGGGTGTAAGATGTGTATGCTCTGGTCCCACAAAGTCCTGATTTTCAGAGCTCATCTGATACTACAAAACAAGGCATCTCTTCTGTTAAATTTCTCTGGGATTTGAGGTTAGCAGTAAAACCCAGAAATTTGCACTGCTGTGGCGAAAGTAATAAAATGTGGTTTCTCTCACCAGGGAAGTTCCATATTCTTTTCAGATTCCCCTGCTCAAGAACACCCCTAACCAATGCTGAACAGAATTGTTTAAGACACAAGAGTTATCCAAGCTGCCAACTGGAGTGCTTTGTCATCTAAGCCTTTGATCAGTTGTGAAGTCTGGGAGGAGAAACTTGTGCAGCTACAGGTCCTAGAACCAGAGTTTCTTTGGCCACATGAGCTTCATGAAAGAAACTAAATACACAGAAATCAAACTTGTACTTGCTTCCCCTTTTCTTATCCTGGGTTAGGGCAAAAGAAAAAGAAAAGTGTCTCTCAGTATCTTAAACTTACAAAACAGGAGAGGTTCCCAGGAAAATCTCTGGGGTCACAAAAGTGGTAGTTGCTGTCAACATCCAAGGCTGAGAGTGCAGCAATTCAGGATAACCCCAGTCAGACAGATCACTGTTCAGACACTGGCCCTATTCTCAGGCCACAGTCCCCAGAGTGAGAGCTCCCAAGAAATGTGCAATCCTGAGCTCAGTGCACCAAGCCCAGAGTTTTTCACGTGGCCAGGCAGTGATACTCCTCCCTGCTTGCTGGTATCAAAAAGCAGAGAAGAAAGCATCCATCATTCCCTGGCTGTGGTGAACTGAGTGGAAGAGAGATCCCTCAGAGCTGGGGGAAGACAGAGCACTGAACAACAGAGCGAGCTGGCAGTGCTGGGCCTTTAATGAGCTTCCTCAAGTCAAAGCGATAGGCATCTGCTGCTACTGAAATTAGAAGGCCAAAGCATAGATTACCACAAGCATTATCTCACAGCAGGCATCTGCAGAGTCCAGAACTTCCTGAAGAACTGGCAGAATCACTGTGGACAAGAGACAATGCAGAATTTCAAGGCAAGTCTGTACAGAACATACTCCGTCTGCCACAGAGGTCACCTAAGTACAAGCTCTGATGTAGGTCCAGTGGCTGGACTCACTTGTTTTCATGGAAGGACACCTCAGGGATGATACAAAAATAAAAAAGAAAAGATAATGATCTTGTAGAAGCAAAACCACAGTGCTAAAGAATTCTGAATTGTTTTATGACTGCCAGAGAATTTCTGCACGCAGAGCTGAAGAGCTTGGAGCTTCCAGCCGATGAAGCATCACCATAAGCACTTTGCTGGGGATATATCCCTTCAAAAGGGATTATCAGGATAAAGTACTCCCTGTTTTCTCCTAAAATATTTGTGAGGTCTTTGGTGGTGAATAGGAGCAAACCAGCAGGATCTCAAAACAAAGTAAATCTACATCTAAAAGAAAGCATAAACATGTCTAAGACAAGAGACCTACAGAGTGGAAAGGAATCTTTGAATGTCACAAGAGAGTCACCCCTCTTAGTTCTTCTCTTGGCAGACAGACAACATTACTCATTTTACAGATGGAGTCATAAGAGACTCCCAAAAAGAAATATTTAGATTTTGTTCTTTCCATCCACAAAATCTCTAAGCACTCTGGAAAACAAGTATTTTCTAATTTGTAAAACAGGAGTAGCAGCTGTTTGTTTCTTTGAAAAGTTACTGTTGGCCCATGATGCTTCAATTGCTTTCTGTGTTTTCAAAATAATTGCCCTTCTCAACAAAGCCTTGGAGCAGAGAAGTCTCATCTCCTCTTTGATGCAGTTCCAGTTCCCCTGTTCCAGGAGAGCAATTCCATATTCTCTCACTGTGTACACACTACCTGACTTTTCCAAAACACAATGTTCCATCCATTTAAGACAATTTCGTTTGGACATTAGTTTGAGGTTAACAGGAAAAGCATATCCATCCTCAGCTGCCATGGTCCCCTTGCCATGGCATTTTCTCTGAGCATGAAACTACCTATACAGAGGAGGTGAATTCCTGTATTAGAGATGCTGACAACTCCAGGCTCTAATAGTTGTACACAAGCCCCTGCAGTCATCAGGCTGTTCCCAACTGTGCTCCAGCACAGCCCACCCAAACACCTGAACACCACAACAGATCCCCACCACTTTAATTCTCTTTTAATCTCCCTCAGGACTGCCAACTTGCAGGGTGAGTTATCCCCAGTAAGTTCCAAAGGCAGTACCACCACACAGGCAGAAAAACTATGCTCAGGCTTCATTTGATCCAAAACCAGACTGGAGAGTTTTCCTGACTTTTAGGAAGCTCAGAGCAGCCCACTTCTCAGGAGACACACACTTCTAAGAACAGATCCATGCCAGCCAATTGAGAGTCCAAACAGAATAAATATGCAACAGGACAGAGCTTCACCACTACAGCAGGCGGTCCAAAATTTCCACTCTAAATTCTGGGGAACGGTGGGGAAGCATGCAGGAACCAGTCAAACTGGAACAAGACAGTTTTAAACAAGGCATGCTACACAAAACTCAAGCTGTGAAATTTCCATCTTCCAGTGAAACAAGTGGCTCTGCCATCTCCAGGACAAATCCTCCTCGTCGCTCTTCCCGTGGCACAAAAAAACATCGAGGACATTCCGTGATGGGCAGCAAGATTTGCAGTGTCTGACCTTACAGTGCAACATTTAAAGCTCAGCTGAGATGCAGCCTCTCCTTTCCCTGGCTGTGCATTATCACAAGCCCAAACCCCCCCAGGTTATTTCTGACATGGTCAGGGAAGCTGCAAAGTGACAGATCCTGCACAGCAGTGCTCCCACAGCCTGGCTCCCTGTGGGAAGCCAAGGGGAGGCGTAGGGGGAAATGAAATGGTCCCGAGTTTCTCGACACCAGCCCTGGTGATCACTGCATCTTCCTCTGCTTTCAAAGGGCACCACATTCAAGTAGAATCTGCTCTAAAATATTGATTTAGAGCAGATGTAGTTTAAAGAGAGTTTACAAGGAAAGCATTTTTTGATCTTTTTTTCATCCTCTGAAGCAGAGTACGAAAACAAAAAGCAACGTTAAGTCATAAAAAAATAATTGTTGTAGACCTCAGCAATTTTTAATTCCCCTTCCTTCACTAAACATCTGGGTTTTGTTAGAAAACACTATAAAATTATTTTCCAAAACCTTTGACATGCATTCTGCTCAACAGGACCCAAAAGCTCAGGAGGGAGGGTTCCAAACCAAGTAAGGGTTGTTATTTATTCAGCCCTACCAGAGAAATTGGTGCAACCATTTTCTCCTGCCTAACCATTCCCTGCTATTTGCAAGAGCACAGGGGTAGGGAGCTAGCAAGTTAAGATGATGCTCATTTAAGAGAAGAAAAGGACATTACACCAAGGAAACTATTATTCAAGCAGACTCAGTCTGATGAGCCAAGAAAAAGCTGCTTCTGCACAAGGCAGGGCTCTCAAGACACCTATGCGATTAAGTTACTTCAGAACAAATTAGTGCTCCATGAACTGATTAGACCATAAATAAGCCCAACAGGAAAGAGAGAAGCCACTGACAGACACAGCATCCTCCCAACAGCAGCTGAGCTCTACAGCTCTCATTCAGAGTGAACACCAAAAAGCTGTCAGTGCCAAAAGGATTTGTGGCCTTTTTACTCCCAATTCAAAGTACGTCAAAGCAGATGCAATATCTACAGTAGAGAACTAATCACAAGAATCCTATACTTTCATTTTCTCTCGTCACTCAAAGCACAAATTGCAGCTCTCTCCCCGACCTAATAATTATTCGTATGGCTGTGTTTTGTTCTTCTCCAGCAGCAGCAGGAAACTTGATTAGAGCTGCAGGAACCCAGCCAGTGACTACCCAAGCTGCTGTTGTGATAGCACAAAGCAGAAGCCAACTCGGCAGGTAATTGGACTTGGAAGTCAGAGAGATCTTCCTCAGTCAGCTTGAAATAGTAATTTCATAGGGGAGAAAATAGGTTGCCTTTATCTACCACAGGTTGCCAAAGGAAAACTTTGATCCTAAGAAAGACAGACATAATAAATACCGAGACACACCACCATAAAAAGGTATTAAAGGTGGGGTTTTTCAAGACTTCAGCAATTCAAAAGGCATTTGGAATCTTTTCACTATTACACATGCAATCCCTTAGGAAAGCACAACACTCCCTTGTTAAAAAGGAATGCTTCCAATGCTCAGCAGTTATATTCTCTTGCCCACTGATTCAGAACTTTGGAAAGTCTCAATTACCATCCACGCTGTAACAAAGGAATTCAGTCATGTTTCCAGAGTAATCTTAGGGAATCCTGGAGGGCTACTGTCAACAATTCCTGCTTCCTAATGCCATACTTCAAGTAATTCAAATGTACATGAAGTCCCTTCTTCATTTCTCTAACTTCACACCCATGGAAATAATTCTGAAGCATCAGAAGCCAACAGAGAAATCAAAATCCTTACAGAGTCGAAGCCAAAGGGGATTCCATGACCAGAGTTCCCAGTAACACCAGTGAGCTCAGTGTTGCTGCCAGCACTCTTCCCATATGGGACTGGGGGAGTTCTCCCCCACTGCTTCACAAAAAGAATCCCAACTAACAACCTCCAGCAAGAAGCCAGAGATGGTCATGAAGAGGAGCAATGAGGAGTGAAGATTGACCTGTGCTTGTACAGGCAAAGTGTTAACCCAGTGATCCACTGAATCAAGAGCCTAGATGTGGACTGGAACAGGAACATCCACGCTTTGCAGAAATGGGGATCATGCAGTTTTATTTCAACAGCATATTACTGACCTGCTTAAAATCTGTGAGAAAAACATACTGTCCTCAAATATTATTCCACAGTGATATTAAGCTGGTTTCATTTGCAGTCAGACACCTCTTTCCCTGTCAGAAAAATATCCCCAACCAAAAGAAATGGCACAAACCCCCAAAATACAAGAAACCCTTATGAAAGCCTCCCCTATTCCTCCCAAAATCCAGTGAAGTCCAGTTCAGCATCCCATCATTCCCAGGCGATTATTCTAAAGACAATCTTTTATCCCACTCTCACCTGAAGTTCAGCACTTATTGGAAAATTTCTGCCCAAGTAAATCCTGTAATCACTTCAGACACCAGCAGATACTGACTGGAGTTTCACAGCATTAAATATTGTGCATGAAAACAACAGCAACTAAATGAAATAAATATTACAACTGACTTCTGACTCTGTTAAACAGCTCCAGTAGCTTGAAAATAAAAATCACCAATCCTAGCTATGTTATGATGAGCCAACAGCAAACTCAGACCTGTGAGTTTGGTAGTCAGAGGAAGGTTTTCACAAATTCTGTTATTGTGACTGATGAACCTTCCTGTTCATCATGAGACCCAAGTCAAGAGGCAAGGAATGGCCTCTCCTGTGATGTGATGATTTTGAAAGAAACTTTTTAATTCACCAGAGGGGATTGTTAAAATCTTGAGAAAGACCCATCCTTAGTTAAAGAAGACTCACAGTCCCCCATTTCCCAAGCCCCTACCCCAGACACATCCACACAGGCAAGCTTAGGACAGTACAAGAGTTTTAAGCTTTTTCTCACAGTAAAACCAATTTTGACAATGCTTGAAAAAAATCCATCTCAAATGGTCTGATTTTTGTCAAACAGGGGACACCACAAAATTTACTGAATGGTGCCTAAGCACAGAGTTAATAAAACAGGTTTTAAAATCCAGTGCATAATGTTGAAGAGATGCCTCTGTACTTTAACAATGACAACAACTCTGAAAAAACTTGAGACTTACTACCCTATACACTGCTTTTCCCCTAAATACATCCATATACCCTCAGAAGGCCAAACATTTCTGAATTTTCTTCAGCACCTCAGAAGGCAGAGTGGCAAAAAACAAGTGCTCAGTGGAAAAAACAAAAGGCAGTGATTCATATGCAATTAGCTCAGCTAAATTTACTACTGAAGCCATTGCTACTCCAGCTGTCCTTGACACCTGCACAGCAGGGACAATGGAACATGACAAGCATCCTCTTACCATCTATTGCAGTGCTCAGGCTGACATGGAACTTGAAATTAGTGACAGCTACAGTTCCTGAGCTGCTGCATTAATGCAATCACCACAAAGCCAGCCATGCACCTTATTCGAGCCTCTGTTTGTCAAAGACAAAACCAATGGAGGCAGTCAGGGCTTCTCCCACCTCTGCTAAATCCACCCCCCAAAAAGCTTCAGCACTCTACACTTGTCTTCTTATTCAGTTTACAGTGACAGACAAGCAGAGCAAAACAGAAAATTGGTAACTGAAAAGTTAAAATGAAGGATGTAAAGGGAGGAAACTTGTTAACATCCTATGCAGCACAAGCTTCTGCTGGTTTATCTTTCTCAAATAAAAGTTAAGACTGAAAGACTGAGAGCACAACTAAACGTCTGAGGTCAAGTTGCCCATTATTTTCTAAGAACTAAGCAGCTCACTCTTTATTAGCCTATGTTTCTTCAGTCATTTACACAAAGTACATGCAGAAACAATTCTCAGTAAAAAAATTCAGGCTCTGGAGCCTAAGATGTGAGAAAAGCTGATGACAGCATCTTTAAAATGTAAGTGTCCTTTCTGTGCAGGGAGAGAGCACTCACTGAGAGCCACTGCACCACTGTTCTGGCACACATCCACCAGCCCTGCCCCAGACAGCAGCACAAATACACAAAAGCTCTTTTCTGAGGGTTCAGAGAAAGTGCAAAATACATTCAACTTGACACATCTACCCGAATCCAAATGTTCAGAGGAAAGGCTTTAATGTCCCAGATCCTCTGCTATCTTTATAAGGGAACTAATTTATACAGCACACATATTTTATCTGCACTACAGTAACACCACAGATGAACATTAACCAGATTCCTTGTGGTGTCTGCCAGGTGTTTAAATATTTTGCAACTCAAATGCTGAAATACTAGCTGCAGTCTAAATGCTCAAGATCATCCAGTGAGAACATGTGTATATTTTCATCCACTATGTAAAACACATATTTTCCCCATTTGTTACATTTTAAGCAACAAACTAGAATTACCAACATAGACTACAGGCCTATTCTG
Organism: Phainopepla nitens; assembly: GCA_013400175.1. NCBI lineage: Eukaryota > Metazoa > Chordata > Aves > Passeriformes > Bombycillidae > Phainopepla > Phainopepla nitens. The sequence continues at coordinate 225,748 of VXBQ01005799.1, forward strand.
AAGGTTGATTTCACCAGGAAGATTTAACTCACAAAAGCTTTCATTTTGATAACAGAAACACTGAAAAATATTTACTGTAACTTTTAATCTACATTTATCTGCAGCAGGCAAGCCCTACACAGTGTTTAAAGAGAACAAGCACTGATATTGTGTATTTTGATAAGTTTAGGCATATACTGTGGATGGTGTGTATTAGAAAATAAAACAATCCCATACTATGTATTAAACAACATACTTCTCTTGGTCCAAGTCAGACAACACATTTCTGAGCACAGTGTAGATTCTCTCTCTCTGTCCCAAGAGATATTTCAGTGAGGTACATTTCATACAAACCATCCTCTTGTGTGAGTGCCACCACATAACTCCCCCCTCCAGTTTAGCATAAACTCTACTCACTTCTTGCTTCTAACAAAAAGGTTTTGAGAAGAGAGATAGGAAGACTTTTTGCAGCCTGAAATACATTCCACCACTAGAATTCTGACCTGGACAGTCCTATACATTAATATGTTACTGTGTTGATATATTAACTTTGCTGCTTTTCCTCCTTCACCCACACTAAAATTCAGGTAAAAATTTTTACAGTATCATTATTAGCAAGAAAAATGAAAGGCCCAAAGGGATCAGAAGATTTTTTTTTTATAGCATGTCAGTTATCTTCCTGAAGAGGAAAGAAATATCACTCCAGTGAGAAAGAAATTAAAATACTTTTTGTGTTTTTATCCCCTGTGTACTCTGTGGCTCAGATAAAACAGTCAGCACTGACAGACAGCTTTCTGAACAGGGGCAGGAAGGTCAGATTATCTCATATCTGAGCTTACAGACTATTTTAAACAGGTAACTGGATTAAAGCTATACACCCCAGAAAGCAAATCCACTGCAGCCTCTTCATCAACCAAGAGTATCCTACAAGCACAGAATAAACTGGCAGCAAGGTAAATCAGCAGCAAGACCTGAGTTTCCTCCACTCAGGATCACAAAAACCCAGGATTTGTCCTGGGTTTTGCCCAGTGTCACATACCTTTGATGCTTGAGGAGTAGAAATGACATGAACAGTGCTGGGTTTAACTCCATTTGCCTTAGGTCGCTTATAAAGGGCAAATCTGCTTTTCCTGCGCCCCCTGTCACCATTAGGGAGGGATCCATTATACCTGGGAATAAAGGAAAAAGGTTTAGCAAAAAACATCACCAGTTTGGAATACAGCAAAGGAGAGAGAGGTAATTTGGCCACAATCTTCTGGTATCATCAAACACATGGGGCAAAACAAAAAAAAAAAAAAAAAAAGTAACAGTCAGACTAAATTTTGCTTCCTGGATTGAGCATTCAGACATTCTTTACCTACAATGGTTGAAATTTTATTCTCATTAAAAATGTAATTAACTACAAATTAAATACTCTGTTTTGCAGCCACAGAAACACTTCTTCACCTCTAGAATCAAAGGAATTTGGAAGAACAAACTGCACCATCTTCACTTTAATTTCAGAACATGAGGAGTTCTAAAATGTTTTTACCCTCCCACTCATCTGTCCATATCTCATGCAGGAATGGAAGAACAGGAGCAACATGGAAAACCAAAGGAATTTAGGGGCAAGTAAAGCTATGTGGAAAGGAATTTCACTCACACAGAATGCTTTGCTAGTTATGTGTCCCCTCCCATTTAAAAAAAAAAAAACTTTAATCCTAAAGGCTTCATCTATTATTAAGGAAAGAGGATGCAAGTGTTTTTAATTTATGTGACTACCTGAAGCCTCACTAATGGCTTTCCTTATCAGGTGTAACACAGGAGCCCTCCACAGTTCTTTCATCTCCCCCTGAGGAGACAGACCCAAAGGATTAATTGTTCAGAGAAGTCTGAAGCCTCAAGGGGCCAGAGCTCCTTCCCCAGGGAAGGGATCAGCTGGAAATGTCTTTGCAGTGCACAAGCACGGAATCCACCAGCACCTCACCCCCAAGATCCAGGTCAGGTAGGGGCTTTTCACCACCATTCCTGCCAGCTCTCAGCTGGAAGAGCTTTCATTCAGGCCTTCACTGACTCCTCCATTCCTGATCCTCAGAGATTTCAGACTTTTGCCCAAGAAAGTACAGATGTTATTCCACCGATAAATCTATTCTGTCTTACTGGTGAGGTCTGTTCTATACTGATCTCACACACCCCTCTCCTACAGTCTTTAAAATTACAGGTTAGCACTGCAGGCAGGAAAGGAACACAAAAAGGAAAGAGGCAGCAGTGCAGTAACTGGAATATTATTATTTTTATCATTACATCCTGTATATGTAACTACTTGTGTAACAGGAGAATGCACTTGGAGAGCCTCCTGACCTTCTAAGAAACCCAAAGGCAGGACTGCTGAATGACTGAGCACAAGCAAGAACAGATTTGTGATTAAAAAAAAAAATCTCAAACCCACTGCTCTAGAACTTAAAACCCAGACATTTAAAAAATCCACCTTTAATACACAACGCTAAAGCCACATAAAAAGTTGACAGACTTCCAGGTGAACTTGTCCTCTCACTCCTATTCTCATAGGGAAGACTACTGTGTCCTTCTGGAATATTAAAGGAGATTCCTTAGCACAAAACCAGCAGGAGTGAATCACTACCATTTCATGCAAGGCCTACTTGCACCTTGGAAATTTGGCATTAACTCTACTCCAGAGAAGTGCAGCCTGTGGATCCTCATCACAAGAGACCAATCTCCAGAAAGATATATCAAAATGTTCCACAGGCAGCTTAAATACCAGCACTTAAAATAGGAGTTATTTGATTCTCCACTTGAATCTCCCTGGGTATATGCACACACTTTCTTTCAAAGACACTATCGTCAGGAATATGCCAGCAAGTTTTAACTTGTTGAAGACAACATTCTTTCTACAAGTATTTTTATCTGGAAACCTAAAAAAAGCAACAATTCCCTCAGAAATAATATGTAACTACTATATATTAGCATTGCTAGCTTTATATCCTGTAATTATTCGGTTTTGTTATACCTGTGTAACTGCTAAACAGTACTGAATTAAAGTAGTTCCACTGGAAGTTAAAACCTGGTAAGTGGGGTTTTACTGTTTGGGGGCTTTTTCTCTCATTTTCAGAACACAATTTTAACTGGGGAAGGCCACTCTCAGGTCTCTGTGGGGTTTAATTACTTTAAAAATAGATAAATAAAGAAGCTCAAAGTTAAAAGACCTCTTGGAGTCTTCAAACAGGAAGGAACTACAAGTGAAGTGAACGTTGAACTCATTCACCCTGATTAGCACTGACAAATTTTCATAAAGGTTTTCCTTGTTCCCATTTCTACATTTCCATTCCACAAAGGGCAGGAGGAATTGAGCGGTAGTTTTATGATTTGTTACGCTTCAATTATACACCTGCAAGTTTGATTTTGATCCAACAGTGGTAGAAAGAGCTGGGACAATTCCTAGGGATACACAGATGTTTTAGAAGGAGGAAAAAAAAAAGAGGGTGTGAGAAGTTGCCTCTTTCCACAGCCAGCACACGTCGGGCAGTAATGCCCTGGGATGCTGCCAGCCCTGGCAGGATTGCTCCCTCCCAGCCTCTGTGCCCTGCTCCCGAGGCAGCAGCAGCCCCACAGCCTGGGCTGTCCCACGGGAGCTGTCCCACGGAACCCCTGAAAATTCAGCACCCAGGAGGAGGAATAGCTGCCCACACCTCGCTGGGTCAGCTTTTCCAAGCACGGGCACCAGGAGCTACAACAAAACTCTGCCTGCTCTCTCCTTTCCACAGCTCCCAGCTCTTCCACTCAGCAGTGCCTGGGCTGTCAAAAATCACTGGGGTCCCCCTGACAGGGAAACCCCTGAAAAGTTCTGGGCTGTAACGCTCCAGTTGTTGAGTTGCTGGGTCCCTGACAGGGAAACCCCTGGCAGTTCTGTGCTGGGATTAAATGAGGCAAACGGGACTTCCAGTATTGGGTCTTCAGATTCGTTGTTTATTGTTTCTTATCCATTTCAGTGGATTCATCTACACACCAGACTGGCACACTAGGAAGAAGGGCACTGGAAGTCACCAGAAACCCAGTTTCAAGGTCTTTTATAAATATTTTATCCAATTAACTGCTAGAACATACTTTATTTCTACTTTGCCAACAATAACTAATTATTTGTCGTCCACATAGCACCTGCATTGCTGACTTTTGTATCCAATCACTCTGTGCCATCAACTCTGCAGAAAATGGGGGAGATGGAGAAGGAGGAGAAGCTGAGTCAATGCCCCAAATCCTTTATCTTGTCTTCTATCTACCACCATGCTAAAAACCCAAAACTCTGAGTTTTTCACCCTGTGACAAACTACACTTCTATCTATTTCACACACCCATAGAACCCAATTCATCCCAAAGTCTTGGAAGCCTTCTCCATGGTCAAGGGTTAAAAGCAGAGCTCTCATGAGGGTCAGAACCCCTCAGGACAGAGGAATATTTCCTGTGCCCAAAATGGGTGAGCAGCGAGTGCCTCCCTCCGAGCAGCCACAGGATGGAATCACATACAGAGAAGGGACAAGGACTGAGGACACAAATTCCCCATCAAACACTTCCTCTCACCAAGCTGCTCCACAAGCAGGAGCCATTTCCCTTCTCCTCTGCACTCTTCCAAGAGCTCCAGAATCAGCTCAGGGACACTAACACACAACTTTTTGCTTCACAAGAAGTCCAGTACTACCAAAAGAACCTGCAGCTGGAACTCTCCTTCACCCCACCAAAAAGCCTGGAACAACTGCTGTGTCCAATCAATAAACAAACCAGGAAAAAGTCAATATCCCAGCGACAGAGCAATCATTTCTGAGAGCACCCTGCCCACACAGATCTATGGGGCACTTTGGAAGTTCTCCAGATGTTCATCAGACCAACACATGTGGAAGGAGCAGTCCTGTACTTTTTCCAAATACTTCTCAGTGACAGCAGTACTGGGACAAGCTGCATCACGAAGCCTCCTGGGATAATTATCTCAGCTGATAGCACTATTCCTTGCAAATAAGGGAGTGGTGCTGGCATGGGCTGTGGGCACCATAATTATCAAAGCCAGTTTCCTACAGATTTACATCAAACACTTGAAGAGTTTGGTATACAGTGAACTGCAAGCTCCAATTAAGCTTTTCCCATGGCTGGGATCTGTAATGAAAGCCTCTCCTCCGCCTGGATTCAGGGCTGTCTGGAGAGCAAGACCACACATGCTCTCTCCCACAGTCCACCGTGGCAAGTTCCTACTTTCTACAAGTCCTGTACTACTTGTACTACTACAAGGACTTGTCTACTTCAGAGATCAGCAACAAGCTTTGAACTATTTGTCAGAAGGCTTGTTACACAAGCTTTTTGGGTTTATGCTTATTTTGGTTTTGTTTTTTTTTTTTTTTTTAATAATCCAGCCTAGACAGCAGCAAATAGTAAATGACAGTTCTGTTACTTGGTACAAGAGCTCTAAATCTCGACCTGCACCTTGGAAAGTCTGACTTCAACTCAAGGAAGTCATCCTTAGAATTAAGGTATCTACTAGCTGACATCGAAGGTGCTGCATGTAGCTGGTATTTTTATAATGCTATCAAAATACAAGCCATGATAAACTTAAATACTTCTTCATACCTATGCAAACTACCTCCCAAAAAACTGAACAACTCCTGATTTTCACCAGTAACATTTCCCCCAGACAAAAAGGAGTAATTTTATTTTGCTTTCCTTGTCTATTACTAACAGATCTACAGCATACCTCATTGTTTTTGGATGAAAACCATCCCAAATGACAGACTTGGCTATAAACAGATGAGATGCTGCAGTTCAGTTGTCTCCATAGCTTTAGTGAGTCAAACAGCACATCTCTGCTCACTGAACAACAAAGCTGCAGAAGTGGAGTCAGACTTGCGTAAATCTTCCCTTGTAAGTACATTCTGATCCCATATTCAGTAAAATCCTGTAGTACATACTCCACACATAGCAAAATTCACTCTGTGCTTACACTGTACTTTCACCATCCCTGAGCCAGTGTGGCCCCACACTGCTGCCAAACACAGCAGTCTCACCTTTCCCTTGTTAATTTGTTCCCACTTCTTCACATGAACAAAACTAGATTCATGCTTTAAGTTCAGTTTTAAAATCACATTCCTCACTCTCCAGCCCACTGCAAAGCCACAGAAGCACTTGTATCAGCAACATGGAAAACAGCAGAGCGGGAGAGATTCCCTTAGGAGTGCTGCGAGTCTACAGCTATCAGGAATCCACCACACCTGCAGGCCAAAGATACATTATTCACCTTTGCAACAGCCAGTCCCAGAGCTTTTCACAGCTCCACACTCAAGTTCTGACTAACTGGAAAACCCTCTGCTGCTGAAACATGCAGCACTCCCCTCTTGAACACATGTTAAAAGGGGGAAAGTCACATGTTTACAGTTTACAGGAAAACACAAACAGAAAGCTTCAACACCAGTGAAGTTGACAACAAAATAAGTGTATTTGTGTCTCCCTTTATATAATGTCACTGCCTCTCAGTCATCACTCACTTCATAGTCTTTACACCCTCCTCCCTTGCATCAACCTCAACAATTCATTTTGTATCTGGTAATATTTCAGCAAAAGAATGGCTAAGGATTTCCTTTTTAGAAAAAGGCAAGAATCATTTCAAACACATTTTTCTGCATCACAGCTTCAGAAAACAAGCAGTTGCTGTCTGCCAGTTATCTGAGAGTTTCAGTGAAACAGAACAGTGAAGTTATTCTCAAACTTAATCTCATGGGAAAGAGTTGCCAAACAGCAAAAGCAAAGCTAAGGAGTACTTCTGTACCAACAGGATACTCCTGGTTCATTTCCTCCCTTGAACTGTGTTCCTCTGGCGCTGTATCAGTGTCACAGATATTAACTCAATGTGAACTTAGGTCTCAGCTGGTCTCCAGCTGATTGCATGCATCAGTGTCTGTCCCAGAAGCAGCCTCCACCACCAGAGGTATTGCTGATCCCATTCCCGCCAGGGAGTTTTGGCAGTGAACACACAACTGCTCCTCAAACAGCCCAGGGCCTCACAGATCCCTACAGCAGATTGCAACAAACACCTTCAATGCTCAAGTTTCTTGGAAGGAGGACACTTTTATCCTCGTTGCCCTCATCCCCAGGCACCCAACAAGCCTGGACTGACCAGAAGGTTCCCTTTCCCCACTGCATCATGTGTGCCTCTGGAAAAATGTCCAGCTGCTTTCTGAGCACAGAATGGCAGAGAACAGAGCTGGCAGAGTCACCTGCTCCATCCCAACTCAAAGGCTCGATCCAGTCATTCCACGACACGTCTGTTTGAGTTAGTCTGCAAGATCCACGCCTCCCCGCTGTGTTTCAACATCTTTAGAGTTAAAACTTTCCCCATCCATACAGCAAGGGAAATCCAGGTCAAGCAAGTCTCCTGCACTTCCTGCCAAATCCACCAAAGAGCTTAAACAACCTGTTCTCTCCTCCTTCTCACAGTAGGCTCACGTGCTAGAAGATTAATTCCCATCAGATTTTGCTTTCTTTCTGAAGGAAAATGTTTTAAGTAGTTACAACAGCAAAACGAAAGTAATATTAAGTAGGAAGGCCAACAGCAATAAGCACCTCATGGACAACCAAAGGGCTCCCATCCTTTGATTAACAAAAAGCCACTGATCCAAGACTTTTGGTTTAGGCAACCTGGGAGGAAGTCCTGAATGAAAGACAGTCCCACCTCAGACTCTGCTGGCTAAGACATCTCCATAGGCATAAATGCTTCCTAGTCACTACCAGTCGTACAACTTAACAAAGCCAGTCTTCCTGCAGAGCAAGAAAATCCAAACCAACAAGTTCCAAAGTCCCAAATAATCTCATCTCTTTACCCAATTAAAAGCAATGTTTTTGCATCTGTGCACTTGGTTATCCATAAGAAAGATATGTTGGCGTTATTAATTGTGGCTATAATCAGTTTGGGGTTTTTTTTTTTGCTTCGGAGACAAGTGTTTGTTCTTACAACTTGCATTTGTGAAGTCATTTTACTACCATAAAACACTTCAGGAAGCATCCTCTTCTCCAGCACTTTTGGAACACTCCTCAGCACAGTGATTAGCCCTGTGTGATCACCACAAGCTTCTCCTCCCCAGCACCCAATTTTAGTACTCCTTGCTTTGTTTACTGCTCCCTGCACCGTCCTCAAGCCTTCAAAGAGGCTGCAGTGACTCAGTGAAATGCAGCCTGACCTGATCCGTGCCATGACCCCAGAATTTTCAGAGAAAAGGCTGATCTGCATCACTGGCTCATGATTAGGAGTTCCTTTTAATTACTTTTCTTAGCTACCTTTCAGAAGTTGCTCCTGCCATCAGGAACCCAGCAGTGAGCTGGCCCCAAAGCCTCACGCTACACTCACAGAGCTTTGATGTTCACATCCACCCAGCCCCATGGATCAGCTGAGCACACAGTAAAAGGTTATGTACACCAGGAAAAAACAACAACAAAAAAAAAAGCTTTCAGAGGTACCTACTCCAGATCAGATAAGCTAGAACGGACTTTCCCCCTTCACAGGGCATACAAATTAAGTAGAACCTTATCTACTGGAAAGACCTCAAGAAGTCACATGTGCAGTAGCTGAGGTTCTCCAGGGTGACCTTAATTATTCCCTGGTGCTCTGGAACAGAACAGGTCACTCTTCTGGTATTGTGGGGAAAGGCTATTCCTGGCTGCTGTGGCCTCCTCCTGTTCCCCCCAATCTCCACCCACCAAGAGATGAAAGAATCTGGTACCCTACAGAGCAGGTTAACTCATTATTTCTTTAATTATTCCACTCCACACATCCCCCTCCAGCACCGGCAGGACTACCCTGCTATTATAACAGCTGTAATGTAAGAGTAACAAAAAAACATCAAGTTTGTTTCATGAAGAGTATTTACAGAAAATACAGCTGACTAATCCTCACGCATGTTTAGCTTACGTAGTACAGGCACTTCATGAAAAACACACCTGATCTGTATTAACTTCACTCTGTACAGAAAGTTAAAGGATGCTCTTGGCTTGCAAATACCAAATGGATTGTGTAAGAACTGCTTTTAATCAGCTTTATTTACACCACACATCCAGCTTCCTCCAAGATTCCCAGAACTCTTTGCTATTTTGATACTCTTCTCCTCACTGAGGAGCAGAGGAAGAAATTCTGGAGCAAGAAAATACAGAAGTAGCAGAAGCAACCAGTCCCCAAGTGAGTGGCACAGGAGTCAGGACTTTTTTACTGCAGCTACTTGGCACAGAAGACCAGGGAGATCCATTTAGGAATACAAAAGAGCTGGTGTTTCTTCTGGGCTGGGAGAAACTTTCTGCAGGAACTTCTTATTTATAACTCCTTGATTTTTCTTAGCAAGTGGCTTGTTACTTGACTCAGATTATTTTTCTGGAAAATATTTTGTTACTTTTGTTTTTGTGAAATCAAGGACAGCTGTGTAAGTAGCACAAGAGTTTGATTAAAAGCTGACACTCTGGAAGAACCCAAGGAACATGCTGATGCAGCCTGCTAGGGCATCAGGATAAGCTTCAATTAAAGGAGTCAAATAACCTGACAGTTCCAAATAACTTAATAGCTAAAAATTCTCTAGGCAGAGACGACCTGACAACAACATAAAACACAGAAGTCATCCACAACCATGATATGATCAGGGGAAAAGAAAGGTAGCAACTTTAATAGGAAAAAAAAAAAACACATTTAAGATATTATACCAATTCCAATAGAAGTAATATGCCAGCTAAGCATTAGAATGCAAGAGGTTTCCCTTTTAGAAAGCAAAGGGTAAGGGATAGGGAAACCTCTTCTTTCACATCATTATTTCCTTAACAATCCTTATTTCCAACTCTTTACTGCTCCCCCCAGCATTCACTTAACAAGGAGGCAATTTTATTCAGGGCTTTAAGCCCATCTCCAAAGCTGTCAGCTAAAACCATTCACCACTGCATGAAACCACCAATGTTAGAGCACAGCAAAAGACAGGGTATAAACTAATCAGGTTCATTTCAAAGCATGCTTGCCACTGGAATTGTTTGATATGGCATTTGGTTAAACGCATACAGATACAGCAGAAAGCGAGATCTGAATTTCACTGCATTCAAAACAAGTCAGAAAAACACAAAATACAGGGAGCAGGAAACAGGGAGCAGGAAACAGGGAGCAGGAAACAGGGAGCAGGAAACAGGGAGCAGGAAACAGGGAGCAGGAAACCCACTTGCCCTGACATTCTGAACATTCTCCCAACCTATTTGTACTTCCCACACGCTCGAGGGTGCAAAACCAAACTGCTCAAATTTTAGCCTGAGGAATGAACAGTAATAACACCAGGTTACAGCTGAAACTGTGCTACATTAAACATTACGGAGAAACTACATTTCACTCAGAGGACCATTTAAGCCATTGAAAATAAAAAGCACAGTCCCAACAATCATATCCTAAGAAACTAAGTGCTTTCCCTAACACCCTACCAAGGACTATTTGATAGTTCACATTTTCATAAGAAAAGGTGGTAGCTTTCTTATAACTTCAGTTCACCTCCAAATACAAGTAGTGGCAGTGTCGTTTTTGTGATTTCACAGACAGTGGAAGAAGTTCCAGTATGTCTGTTACAGCTTTTTCAAACACTCAAGGATGACAAGAATCTTCTTAGGTTGGTTTCAGTACCATTTAGCACAGAGAAGGAGACAAAATTTGCATCCATTTTGTGAATATAGGTGATCTCACCAGCAGTGCACTGAATAGAAAGTGAGGCACTCAGCTACTGCACCCTGAGCTGCAACATTCAAGTCTAATTCTATCAATTTTAACATTCCTTTTCGTTTCCCAGGGAAAAAAGACACCCTTACAAATGCACAGCTCCCAGTTCAACCCCAACTGCTGAACAGAATCCCAAATATTTGCCTCAGGAAACAGAAAATAAAGAATTGGGTTTCCTCCTTTGTAGCACTTGCAAGCATTGCTGCCTCTGAGCACAGCAGCTTCCTTAATATCACTGATTCTGCATTATATCAACTGCTCCATGGCACAAGCTGTCAAAGGGAAGATAATCTACTGCACTGCCTGCTCCTAGCATATTTAGAGTGGGTAAGTAAAGAGAAAAAGCAAAGAATTACCTTTCTGCCTGTTCTTGGTTAGCAAGTGTGTTATGTGCCCTAAAATCCAGACAGGATAAATTATTCTTCATACCCAGTGAAAGAACTACCTGAAACCTACAGGATCCATGTGTGAACCCGAAGTACAGGGGCATCACAGCACTGCTGCAACTGTGGGGTTTAAGTGTCTTAATAAACCAGAAATTAACAGTGCAGCAGTGCAGAGAGCTAGACTCCAATATATCTTCTTCAGACTTAAAACACACTGACAGCTTACTAATTCACAGCAACCTTGGGTGTTTGCTTTTATCATAATCTATAACAAAGTTAATCAGACATCTCTAGCCAGGAAAAGATTTCTGTAAAGCCTTTAAGTGTTCACTGCTGATCAGCAAAATTAATTCTGATCTATGTACTGTCACAAAATGAGTTGTATTTACCTTACTGACAGTAAAGTCTTGCAATTTCATACTTTCCCCGACAGAATTTTGAGATTTTGCTTCCCTTAAGCGGGCTTCCCAAAATGCTACATAAAATAAACACTGACCTTTCACAGGCCTCAGAAAACACCACTTACTAAGAATGAATTAGAGCAATAGAAGTGATGAATTCCTAATGTTTTGTCACGTCCAAATGCTCAGAGATTCTGGTCTCTGAAGAATCTCACTGCAGAGCTCCATGGAGCAGTGCCTGAACCAGAGACCTTGCACTGCTGTGCTCTGCAGATGAGAAGGCATCTCCTCCTCACTGAAACAGCAAGAGAGTTTTATGCAAGACAGCCACACAGGACTGTGTTTATACACAGATGCAAGCTCTGAAACGCTGAAGCCACACTGAAGGCTCTACAGCAGAGAAGTTTCCTTGAGAAAAATCCTCACTCAGCTCATTTGCAGGGCAATTCCAGCCTGCCTACTTCTGGTTACACTCTGGGAGCTGAAGTTTCATTCCAGCAGATATTAAGTAATGTGCACAAGTGGCACAATGGTTTGTAGAACAGAAAATAAGTTTAAAACCGCAGATAGTTCTCCCTCAAATTTTTTCCTTTGGAAATCAATCTCTTTTTCTCTGCCAACACCCACAAAGACAGACAGCATACTGTTACTATTTTTGTTCACCAGCTTTCAAGAAAACAAGCCACCCCATATGTTTCCCTCTATTTCTCCAGACTCCTTTGATTTTAAAAGGCAAGGATGCCCTATGGGGCAAACCTGACCAAGAAAATAGAGGATCTGTTTAAAGCAATGTTTCCCCAAGTACAGGTCACAATATCAAACAGCATAACAGGACTCAGAAGCAGTTTTTGCAAGCTAAATGGAAATTCAGCTGTGGAAATAAAGCTCATGAGCCCAAGACTGAAATTGGAAGTGCATTGCCCAGCAAAGCATGACTGCAGGAGCTAGTTCAGAGACACAGAAATCAAGTAATTGATTACAGCTGCCTGGCTCCAGAGATTCCCTGTTGCCCTCAAGTTTTTATACCTGACATCACTCTCCATAAGGGCACCTTGGCCATGCAGCACTGCTTCCAGCTGAAGAGGGGAGTGGTACAATGCTAAAGAGCTTTGTACCCACTGCAGTGCATGAGGATGTGCAAGACTCAGATCATGTCTGTACTCTCTTGTTTTTATGTGGCTTTTGCAAACTCTTTCCCGTCCTCCCTTGCCCAGCTAAAGGTGTTGGACATGCATTTCAGAACATCAACCACACATTCCCTTGCTACTCTGTCAATTCTTTGGCATTAAACCCATAGGAATCTCTCAGGGTCTTCCACAATTGTTTTCCCTTCCTCCTACACCCCTATCAAAAAAAGGGCATTTGTAGGAATCTCTCAGGCTGCACCACTTTGAGGGGGAGCAGAAGATAAGAATGATAGCCAGAAATACTAACACCCCATCAGTTTGTTTCAGTATCTTTGTAAAATTCAGAAGCAAATCTCCTGGAACTGCCCATTATAAAGGAACAAGTCTGAAATCTAGTGGAGAGGCATTCATGTCTGGACAAATCCCAAATTTTTGCTCTCAGAGTTTTAGCCAAGGACAAAAATCCTCCACTAGGCTGTTTTACAACCACTAGGAAAAGGATACTTTCGACATCCAGAAAATTTACATGTTTGAGTAACACAAAATACTGTTCTTAGCTCTGAACTGAGCTCATACATGACGCAAAATATGAGGCTGCTAAAATACAAGAGACATTGTTGACAATTCTCAAAGCAGTTTCAGGTTGTGTTCAAAATGACTCCAGAAAGCTGGTTTTCCAAGAACAGACAACATTCTCAAATCTCTTCTACATCCACCCCTCAGTTATTTGGGGTAGCAGAACATCTGTGTCCATTCCCACTCACTCAAACTCGACATCCCAACACTGTTATTACTTCAGCAGGCAGCAGAGGTGAAGCAATAGTAGTGACAAGGAGAACAATGAAAAAACAAGGAGTTTCATAAGCCAGGGAACCAGCAAAGCGTGATTTCCTCTGGGTACATGCCTTGCAGTTGGACTCCTTCTTTGTCTACTGAGGTGACAGCTCCAATTGAAGCTTTTTCTCAGAGGTGAGAATCAGTCACATGGATTCCCTGACGTCTAACGAGGAGGGGGGTGGGAATCTCATTCATCTTTACAGCCCCTCCTCACCAGAGCTCAAATAGCATCAGGAAGCTGTGGAATAGAATCAGTTCAGTGACATCCTTCATTTCCAGTTACACACTACAACCTCACCTGTCACTACATCTCTCAGTAAATCATGGTGTATTCACCAGAGGCAGATGGAAAATGACTGGGATGGGGAGCCCGTGGTGCCAGCAGAGCTGAGGATTCAGTGTCCTCCTGCAAGGAAACTGCCTGGGCAGCCAGAGCAGGGACTGCTTCTCTCCAGCTGTGGCATCACCATCCCAAAACTGACACCTTGTTCTGTCCCAACACCAGATCCTTAAACAGATTATACCACACCACAAACACCAGCAGCTCCAGAGGCTACAAGCAGTTACGACCATCAGTGTGAAACAAGTACCTCTTCAGAACTTCTCCACATTTTAACCAGGATTCATTTATGCCAAGACAAACTGCCCATCTGAACAGTCACTATCTGGACTTTTATTCTTCCAAAACAAACAACAAATAACAGGAAACTAAAAGGTCCTGTCAAATTCTGCTTGCTATACCACATTTTTTAAATTCTGACAATAGCTGTCACACTGCGTAGGTCTGTACATCAAATAAACTCTGTCTTCCTCCAAATACAGAGTAAAGTCTAGGAAAAGAAACAGGAAGAAAATGAAAGTGTGTTATCCCTAACCAGACCAGCCTCTAGATTTAATAAGTAAACCAAAGGCTTACACAAACTCCACTTAGTTCATGCACAAGTAAGAATTGTGCAGGAGGTGGAAGAACATCCCTCTGTACTCATGGTTACAATAAATGAGTTGTTTTTACAAATGAATATACATTTTCTGGATATTAAAGAGTATCATACATTCTTATCTCTTTTAGTTTAACTGAGCTAAGTGATTTGGTCTCTTGACTTAGGCATGACAAACTGATCTTTAATGCATTTCTCAATCTCTGCACAGCACAAAGCATCCCACTTTTACCACCTGACATATCCATAACCAATTCCATCAGTTCACAAAAGTGAGACAGCTGGTTTTTCTCAACTGTCCTATCTGCCCAAAATTTACAAATAAGCCCATACTCCTCCTGGCTTGGGTCTGAACAGAGCCTGCAACTGGACCCCAGCCAAGCCCAAATCCAGTTCCTTCCTTCCTGCCTGCACCAGCTACAGAACACCCAGAGGTGAAAGAGCAAATCACTTTTGCCCCAAGAATCTGCTCACCCTTTAACAAAGTATAATTTTACCACTGGTTCTCTCTACACAAACAGATTTCCAGCAGGTAAAGCCATAACATAAGCCAGTCTCCTCCAAAGAGCTGAAGGTGCAAACCAGCAATATGTGATCAGAGGCCAATTCCTGAGCTGAATTTGAAGTCACATTGCACATAATAAATGAGGAGGGTACACAGAGCTTGACTTAGACCCTGCTAATCACTTAAACCCTGGCTTTGCTTACAGGGGAACTGTACTTTCTGTAGTCTTCCTGCATCCTTACATGGACAGCTGTTTGCTGGACAACACCAGTCTCTGCATGCTGGAAACCCCAAACTTGCAATAAAACTGGATATATGGCACTCCAGTTTTGCAGCTGGAAGTGGGATTGCACAACCAGAGATAAGGCACAGCTAAGTGAGCAACGGAACTCCAGCATTTTGTGCTCAAACATGGAAAAAGGCACCAAACCCAAGTCAAAAGTTAAAGCTCTTTTGCTCTGACAGCAAGCAGACTGTGAAAGTACTGGAAAATACCCAGCTTAGTTATCTTTCATAGGCAAAAGAAGGAACACATTTAGAGATTTTGGGAAAGCTCCATCAAAGTGTTCTAAATGGGCACAGGGACTCATTACCAAAAAGGGTAGAAAAGAACATCTGGGTATGAAGAAAATATCTGTGGAAATTATGAGAAAAAAAAATGTGCAGTGCAGTGCACATCCCTAAAACCAAAGAAGCAGCTTGCAGTCTCTACCCTGGCACCCTGAGCAAGGCATCTCACTGAGGGAGCAAATCTCAGCACAATCAGTAAGACCAAAGCACAGCAGCTTCCACTGCTCGTGGAGCCGGACCTGCAACCTCCTGGAATGGCAGCTGCTCCACCAGAGCTCCTCTGATCTTTCATCCTTTTCACTCTTCCAGTGAAGCCCAGCCTAAAACACAAGTGCAGTAAAAAGCCATGCAAGGCCTGTCCATCTGGCTGTTGCCAAACTTCCTGCTCCAGTTTTTGTTCTGATGGAAGAAGTTACTCAGCTGCTCGTATGAACCCACACGTGCCTCCTCACAGATCTGCCCCAGCACCAAATCGTTCCATTTGCCTAATCTGCTGGTAGTTTTTTGGCAAAAGCCACCCAGGTACTGTCAGCCCATTTAATTAAATCTTCTGGCAGAGTCAGATGAAGGAAGACTTATAAAGAATTGCTCTGGAGTGCAGCCCTGCCAGAGGAGGTGCAGACCTGTAGCAGGGCACTGCCACCCCTCCTACCACACATGTGGGTCTGGAATGGGACTTGTGCCCACTGCCCAGCACAGGAAGCCACACACCAAACTCAGGAATCAAAACTGACTCCCTGATGCACTGAGAAACTGCTCCAGCAAATTTTAAGGTTCAGAATGCAATTCAAAGTAAGTATTGCACATATGTTAGCAGGAAGGTTAGGGCAAGCACAAGGTAATGAATCCTATCAAGTCTGAAAGATTCTTCTTCAACACCAAATTTATTTCGAATTCAAGTACTGAGCTGCACAGCTATTTGCTCTCAGAGGTCACCCATGCACCAGGAGGAAGGCAAGTTGAAACTACAGCAGCATTTTGGTACATTGGTCAGTGTTCCATAAAAACACAGTCAATCTGTGAGGTGCTGAACCCTGCCACAGGATGTGCTGGGAAGCAGGAACCACACAGCCCTCGCTATCTTTCACCAGCGCCGAGTCTCCTGTGAAAGGAGGTCACACACAAACTCTACTCCTGTTTCAAAGGCTGTGCCTCCTCCAGCACTAAATCAGACACCAGCAATCAAACTGAATTCGTGCTGTTGCACATGAAGAAATACAGCTGCGCTTATATCAAGGTTCCAGCCCATTAACTTCTGTGTCCAGACTAAACAGTTCTTTCACTCTTCCTAGGGGCACGTGCTCCAGGGTTTGCACATTTGGGCTCCAGTTTATTTATAACAGACAAGCAGAGATTTTAGCTTTTATTCACTTCCATTTGTACTTTCATACAGTGACTAATTGTCTTCACAGTGAGTCCCACTCTGTCCTCACCCATGACATTTCCATGCCTTAAGAGGATACACCACAGAAGTTTGAAGCCTACCTGTTTGTTGAGGCATTGCTAAAGCCAGCCAGTTTGAAGAATAAAATTCTTTCATGATAGCTTATGAACTGGATTCTAAATTAAAGACAACACACATTTCTGAGTGAAGAGTAATTTGAAAGCCCACTAAACACATAATTACAGTTCAGTAAGTGCTTCAAAAAGTTAAAAGACATTCCTCAGAAATAAAGATTGATAACTTTTTGTCCTCGATTCCTTGAATGCGAAGAGAAAAAAAAAATTTTTGTAACAAAAGGGGCCAGTTAACATTACAGTACTCAAGGAGACGACCACAACACTTCTTGGCCTTCTTCCTTTAACCTACTATGCACCAGCTGCCTCAAAACTTTTCTCGTCTGTCCCCACTCCTTTGGGGAGGCAGCACAACAGACATTTTTCACAGCACTTGACTCACTGTGCAGCTGCCTGCCAGCACCTCTGGTAAATACAAGTAGTTGCTACACAGCAATGTAGCTACATCACACTTAATATAAGCAATAAATATGGCAGAAGAACATCAGGTCTTTATTGACAAACACTCAGTGAGGGCAAGTGTGGCCTCTGTACCAATTCCGCAGACCAGGAAGCCTTGTACAGCCCACATCTGCTCCATCCTCCTTGAAACACAAGAGTTTTATCTACAGTGAGGTCAGTGTCCAGTATTAAAAATTATACTGTTAAATGACCTGAAATAAATCATTTCCAGAAACACAAAACAGAGCTTGCTTGCTTTCCCTCTCTCCAGCAGAAACAAACTGCTACTGAAAGCAGGATGCCCAAACAGGTCTTTCAGCTATCAGCACCTTCATATCATTCCTCATCAAACAGAGCTCATCTCCAAACCACTCTGCTTTTAACACAACAAACTCTTCAGCTCCGTAGACCTAGTCTGTATCCATTTTCACAACTGCTGCTTATAATGTGCTCCCTCCAGATGACATTTCTGTCGTGAAACAGAGGAAAGCTTTTAGCTGAATTACTCTCTCTCCTCCATGAGCCAGAAACTGCTGTACTACCCAGCTGTGTGCGTGCTTCCCAGTGACCTCACACGAGGACTTCCAAGGCTGGAATATGAAGAACTGAGCAAAACTCCATTGTGAAACAGCTGATACTTGCTATTTTTAGGAACAGAGGTTATACTAACCAGAACGAGTAATCGTAGAAGCATTGTCTAGATGAAGATAATGCAAGTCCAGTGTCACCTTGTTCACACATCCCTCATAACCCCAACACACCAAAATGCTGCGTCCTCCTGCCACATGGCCCCTCGGTGACAAATCTTCCAACACCAAATATTTAAAACTGCTGAAGCTTCACTGCACAGGGATTTCCTACAAGGACTGTCTTCCTGAATCCTGAGATCTTTTAACTCGAGCCAACAAGTGCTGTTTGTGGGAAGGGCAGGAGAGATGTTCATTCCAAGGCAAACCCAAAGACAGGTTTCTCTTAGTGCTGAATTCCCAGCACCACAATGCCTACTCAGGCTTTAAGAAAACCCTACAAACAGTTTGCTGCCCACTGTCCTCCCCTGCTCTCTGGTTTTAAATCATTATTCAGCCATCAACACTGCAGAGACCCTGGGAGAGTATTTGCACAGGAGGTGACATGACAAGGTCAAACAGAGGAGCCAGCACAGAGGGGGCACAGCTGGTGATGCAGAGGAGCTGGGACAGGGCTGCTCCTGCCCTGCCTCAGCGCTCACTGATCTCTGCTTTGGAACCCCCACTGCACCCTCTGCTTAACATGAGCACCAAGACTATTCCAGGCTAGCCAGTAATAGGATTAAAGCAGTCTAATCCCAGATGTTACTTACAGTTTGTCAGACAAGTCACAAACTGGTGCCCCAAAGCATGGGAATGTCACTGTGAACTCAAGACCCAGGACTAACCCACATACAGCTACACCAGGACATGCCTAAAAACAAATTTGATGCAAAGATAAGGGAAGCATAAAATTCTGAACTGCATCTTATCCAGAGGGAAACAAGCCCCCTAAAGGAAAGGCAGGAGCCCCTCAACATATTGGTCTATGTTGGTGAAGTGAAAAATGCAAGGTCACCATTTAGTCATGTCTTTCCAAACAAATAAAATGAGCGGCCTTGCCTCAGAAGTCTCTGGAAGCAGGCACATTCCCTATGCCAGCATCCTCATTCCTGTCCCTCAAGGTTTAAACTCGTGACAAGTCACATGCAAGCTTTCAGCGGTGACCTCGGGACAGAGCGAGAATAAACATAAGGATTTCTGTTGATAAAAGAAAAAGCATCCTCAACACAAATGAGATTTAGGGTATCAAACAGCAGAGGCAAAAAAAAGGATTTGACAGCACAAAGTACACAGGAAACCAGCTCGAGATCCTGCTTCAAGCTGGGAGCTTAGACCAAATCCTCCTCTACTTCACTTGCCTTGCTGACCACAGGAGAAATAAGCCACAAGTAGGACAGTGCAGAATCACCAGACACAACTGAGATGACGCCACAAGAAGCACTAAACAAAGACTACAACTAACACGCCAGAGGAGTCACCTCTGGAAGGTTCCACAGCCACAGCAGTCACAAGTGCTCAGGACAAACTGAGAACCAAAGGCTGTGCAGGCAATGCCAACAGGAAACAGCACATTTCTGCAGGACTTTGCCAACAGTTGTAAAACAACTCTGCTGGCACCCTGAACCAACAAACCCCACCTAGAGCAAGGCACAGGCTCGGTGCTACACTCACACCTTCTCATTAGGGCACAGAAGAAGGAGGTTTTTATCTTAATATCAAGTTTATACCTTCTATCACTGCTGAGCAAGTTAGAGAGCAGCATTAGTTCTGAAAGTATAAACCAGCCATAACTTCAGTTTGAACTGGATAATAAAAAGTTCCTGACTTCTCAGGAAAAAGCTGTTCTCAAGCAACCTCATAATCACAATTGAAGAACAGCCTGCTGTTAAGAAGGAACGTGAAATAGCTTAAGTAAGATACTGCTTTCAGCAACAAAAAACAAACTTTAACAACCTAGAAAGCAATTTCTTGGTTTATATGCATATTTTAAAGTAGAACCAAGTGGACTGTTCCAGGATTTACCCATCTCCAAATTTCATCTGAAAATGGAAAACTGTTCATCCCCTGATTCTGCCAGGACCAAAGAGGAACAGATACTTGGTTCTACACAAGGAGTGCATCAAAGGCAAAGTCCTACATTTAACAGACTTGTTTATTCAGAGTAAACTGTTTTTCATATTTTAAGGGAAAAAACCTTGAGTCTTTCACTTCCACATGTGTGACCTCCTGCCTGTACACACCAAGGGGATTAGTTTGACTTCCAGAATGCACTCAGTTCCCTTTTTATAACAAACATTAAACATGCAGACATTTGATGCTGCGATTTGCTTCAATAAACATAGATTGTAGAGTCTGACATTTCTGCTCTCTGATTTTACATGGGCACTGAGATGTTGTGAATAAAGCCTACAGCTGGATACAAATCTGCACTCTGAGAAAGTCGAAAGTACTCCAAGGAATAGGATAGCAGCCGAAAACCAAACCAAGTATGTTTTTTTCTTACCTTAAATGAAGCAAAACGTTTGCTCTATCCAGCCATACACAAGCTTTCAAAAAAAAAAAAAAATCCACAGACCTTTCCTCCGATATAACCCTTTCCACTGTTCTCCTCCACTGCAGGTAATGTTCTATTCAGACACAGTTCTTCCAGTGTTTGATTAATCCCCTTGCAAGTTCTCAACTGACCCTGATCACATATTCACAATATGCACTTATAAGATCCACCATAAACTCAGCACAAGACATAAAGGTCTCCAAGAGGCCACTGTCAATATATGTATAAAATTTAAAAAAAAAAAAAGAAAAGAAAAAATCTATTTCTCCAGATCAGCAGCCTTCCAGCTATGACTGCTGGAGCCAATGATTCTCAGAGAATCATGACCTTGAACACATTTAACTGGTAGCTCCCATTATGTGCTACAGTCACTCCTTTAAATGAAACCTAAAGGACATTTTCAAATAAGGCTTAGAAGCAGAACTCGAGTCACCTAAGCAGTTTCACCAATATATCTACACCAGATAGTGCAGAAAATCACCAAGCCTCAGTCTGGTATCAGGCAGCAAATCCATCTACGTGCAAACCAAGTCCCCAGCTGGATTCCACAGCCAGGATGACTCTGCCTCCTCCTTCAGCCCAGGCACAGAAGCAACAGCACTCAAAGACAAGCAGAGATCCCACCCTGCATCTGCATTTGTCAATACCACTGGAAACCTGCACTGGCTTCTTCCTGAACTGCACAGCAAGAGATGAACAAGAGTTACGTGAAAAACCAGACAGGTAAGTTAAAAAAAAAAATGGAAATGTATTTATAAGCAGAAGACACTTCAGTAACTTTATTTACCCTGCAAGGAGGCAGTAGTAGTGGGAACTTTGTTCAGTCAGAAAAAGCCAGTATGAAAAATAGGAATTTAAAAATGCATGTCTTTTCAGATCTAAAGTTGCTTCAGGTATAAAGTGGTCCATTAATGAGAAGAGCTTTCCAAAACTTACCACAAAATGCATGACTGTAAACACAAGTGAGAATTTTTGTAGAATCCCAGAATGGTTTGTGTTGGAAGAGACCTTGAAGACAATTCAGTTCCAACTCCCTGCTATGGGTAGGGATATCTTCCACTAGACCAGGTTGCTCCAAGATCTATCCTTTCATTCCACTTTCTCAAAAGGTTAAATTCAAGCAGAACTACTACAGCCTGATTATTCAAGGATGTCTAACAGTCCACATTAAACAAGGCTCACATAACTCACAGTGGCTTCTTTCAGAACTGAAGCCTCCAAATTAACCAATTCATTTATTTTAACGGTAGAGAATGGAAAATTTACACATAAAATGTTGACAGCAATTTCAAAGTGACTACTGTAACAACACTGAGGGACAGCCCTTAGAGTTTTGTCTGGTTAAATTAAGAAAATGCATCAGATATTGTAAAATCAAGTAAGTCTGTATGACAAAGTCCTCCTCAGCTGAGGATGCAGCAGGCTGCACCTCCTTGCTAAGGAGTAGCAAACACCAAGAAGGTCTTTGGTTAATAAGGAATATTCCATTTACATGCACACAACTACCAGAAGCCCCATCCAAAACTGCCACACAACCAAGCATTCAATGTCAGGTACAAATCTCTCACTGCTGCAGAACTCAGCCACTGACTACAGCTCACGTCTCTTTGCTGTTCCTCCTCCAATTTCCATCACTTTAATCAAGTGACTTTCCTGAGAGATCCCAGCTGCCCGTCCCATGGTGCTGTCCCAAAGGATTCAAGGGCACCAGGGCACTGACACTTGCCTCTGGTGCCAGTTCCCCCCCTGCAGCCAGGGACCAGCTCCTTCACACATTTAGCAGCATGTCACTGCTAGAATAAAGTCTTCGGGGCACAATTCAAAGTTAGGGGGCAAAGGGGCACCAGGACATGTACCTCAAAACATTAACAAGACACCAGGTAAGTCAAACAAAAGCTACTGGCAGTAACAAACACCCTGACACTATTCAGGAGCTTGGTGCCGCATTCAGCATCTCCTTAACTCCCTCCAGCCCCTCGTTCCAAGAAATACATAATGAGCCATTACTTTGACAGGACTTCAAACAAAGCTGCTTTCTTTTTTTTTCCTTCAAAAAGAATTAGAATATGAATGTTTCTGCTTCACCAAGAAATCCAGAGCCTTTTGTGAGCAGATGATGCTACGAGCAGATGTACACAAGCAGATTCACAATAAAGCAGATGATCTCTTCTTTACCAGCCATCTTGACCTGTCTGGCTCGATTTACATAAACTGTTTCTATTCACTACAACACTGATTATGTAAACCTCGACAAAAATCTTAACCAAACGCACGCGGCCACATCACTGCCAGCCCAGACGTAGCAGAGTGCTGGGAGAAGGTTATCAGAAATGCGTTTGCTGCACCGACCGCCACGAAACGCCTCGGGCTTTACTGGGCTCGCATTTAGGCGCAGACTGAGCAATCCCAACTACTGCGAGACAATAAGGAACGTGCCCTGCCGGGAGAGCCACCCCCTGCCAAAAAAAAAATGCCTTCCCCTCGATTTAAAGGTCAAGGTACAGCAACCACGCTTTAATACAGCTCAGGCAGAGCGAGAGCGAAAGATAAAGGGAAAGTTTTGTCATCTTAAAAACAGGAGCTCAGCAGTTTGCCAGGTATGCCAATTCCTTTGTTCATCATCCTTTTCACCACCTAATTTAAAAGTCTCACAGTTCGAGACACAAGTTATTCATCAACATCACAATCAAGGCTTTAAAAAAAAAAAAAACCAACCTACACAGCGTCTCAAAACAGCTTTTTCCTTTTTTTTTTTTAAATCCAACTGCGAGGCTGCGCTATCAATTTTAATCAGGCAGTTGTAACAGGAGCTGCAACGCTACGCTTCTGCTGGTCCCCAGGTCTCAGTTTCACTACAGGGAGGAGAGCAGATTTACATTGTCTTATTTAAATTAAACTCCAGATTACAAGACTTTAATACAAAACGGGTACTAAGTGGGTTTTTTAGCATACTGAACAGCTTAAGCCGTTCCAAGGGTTCCGAGTCACAAATATTGAGTCACCAAAGAAAAGAGAGGAAGGTTTGCCTTATTTGTGGCACTACAAACAACATTAAAGACACCCCTGGATGAGACATGCAGTAACGAACAGCTGAAGTGACAAAGGGCTCTTGCAACAACGATCTTCGGTCTAAAAATTACAAACACAATTCCTGAAGTCACGAGATTTCCCGGAGTGCTTCCATCACGTCCACCTATCCCTCCACCACGCTGCCAGGCACACTGTGCGAGCAGGGACAGCCAGTGCCCCATTGTTTGAGCGCAGCCACAGAGACACCGTGACCGGAGGGACCCTGCACTGCCTCCTCGTCCCTGCCTGCACTGCAAGGACAACGGGACCCGTGTGCCTTTTCAGTACATCCTACACCTACGAGATGCAACCCCAGCAGCTTCAGAGAGCGGCTGAAACTCAAAACAGGACCCAAACTCAGCCGGGTGAGTTTTATTTAGATTTTACTGGCGTGTTTCAACACACACAGTGAAGATCAAGAGCCCAGCAGAACCGATAAGCTGAGATCAATGCGTGCCCCATATTAAAGGCAAAGCGCACCAGACTCTGCCAGGTTAAGATCAGAGCCAAAACATTTCATACTTCTGTACTTTCAACTGCTGCTAAAAATAGCAAGGCAACAGAAAGGAAAACGCTTCCAGCTGTGCACAAAGAGCCTCTGCAGCACAACATCAATTTATGCACTCTAATTTAATTAAAGATTCTGCATTATACTAGGACTTTATTGTCAGAGACAGCGTTGCACAGCTGAGCTCACCCTCCACTGCCACAGCTGAAACAGTAAGAAGGTCTCTTTATTTAATTTAGTGTGATATGGGTATTTCTCACCAATCAAGGGACTTAAATTCGAGGATTTCAAGTACCAGGTACGCCACGTTCATGATAGCAGCTGTGTTTTATTCCACGGTAACTGCATCTTGACCCAGTCTCGTGACAGGAAACATTTAGCATCCCTTAAGGAAAAAAGGTGCACGACTGGAATCGAGCACCCAGCCTGGGCTGCTCTTTTTCAAACAGTTCCTCTGCAAAGGCGAGCACAGCTCTTTAGGAAAGGACCGAAACAAAACAAAAATCCTTAAGAAACCAGAAGAGGGTTCTATACGACCTTGCAGCAAATATGTACCAGATTCCGGGGGAGGCTGAGTAACGCAGCGAGGCTGTGACTGTGCTGCTTCGCGGCTGCCTCCGAACCTTTCCGCTGTGTTTAGCACCGAAAAATTACTCCATTAACCACACGTTACCACGTATTAAACTACCAAAATTAAGCATCTCTTCTGAGGTCCGCCAGGGCTCTCAGCAAGCCCGGCTTAGGCGCTTCTCGCTCATCTGCTTCCGTGGCGCTCAGCAGAGCGGCTGCGAGCTTTAACAGCAGGGCAGCAGCGTAATGCCAAGCGGATTACTTTAAGATCCATATCAAGCCGAGAAAATAAACATTTCCACGACGGATCTGAATACAAGTGCTTCACCTTCCTCCTCCTCCCCCCGCTCCGCGTTCCAAAGTCATCTCCCTGTCATCAGCAAGGAGGACGCCGTCTCCCGGAGCCGAGGGACGGCGGAGGAACGGGGCCCGCAGCGGGGAGAGGGGGGGTTCGTGGGTCAAAACCCCGCACCCCCGGCCCCGCAAGAAGTTTCTGCCCAGCCCCGCCGCCACCTGGATGCCCGGGAGCGGCCGGACCCCGCTGCGTCCGCCCGGC
>VXBQ01005799.1:260807-290107 GCA_013400175.1 Phainopepla nitens
AAACCACAAAAACCTGCTTTTATTTCCAGTGATGCTGCCAGTTCAGCTCAGTGAAGCCCAGCTGCCAGTGCTGACAACTCAGCTTTTCCCAAAATCAAGCCCTTGAAACCTCTCTGGCCAGTTCCCTGCAAGCACAGGGAAGGGTGGGATGCTGGGTGTGTAATTTGGAGATTTTCACTTAAATGGATTCTCTGTGAGCACTGAGGTCCCTGGCTGGAGTCTGTGAATTTTAAAAAGGATTAATGCTGTGGGAGCCTTCATCCAGATGCCCCCCAAAGAGGTTTTGACCTGGTTGTGTGCTGAGTGCTTTGCCCTCCTAAACCTACCACTTCAAATCCCTTTTGCTTTCCCATTTCCAACCCTATTGTTTGGGGGTTTTACCCCTTTCAGGCATTTAAATATTGAGCTCACTGCTGGTATTAAAATTTTTTTAGAAGTTGTTGATTTAACAACCTCACACATATATTTTTACATGTAATATTTTTATATCTATATAAAATACTATATATTTTTATATTTATTGTGATGTTTATACATTATATTTTTATTGAGAGGATGGATGCCCACAGTTACACAGGGGAACTCCTGTTCATGGGGTAGACTGAGCTTCACTCTGGGATGTGTATGAACGCTCCTCACCTCTCCTTGCCTCCTGGCAGCATTTTTGGATCGATGAAGGGTCATTCTGCTCTGCTCTTGTGTGAAAATTTGGGATTTAAGCAGTATTTGGGAGTTACACCATTGGTAAATACGTGGGATATGCTGGGTTTCTTCCCTCAGCCACAAGCAGGATTAAGACCAAAGAGCTGCTTCCTGCCAAAACCAGGGAGAATGATCCTGTCATAAGCCATTAATATGGAGCTGCATTGGCACTTGGCAGCAAACCACCAAACCCACAAAAGTTGTGTTTAATTTGCTGTTAGAGGACAGGCTGAGTCTTCTTCACTCAATTATACCAAGACGACATTTCAGCACCAAGCCCTGGAAACAGGCCACCCCTCAGCTCTCCATGGCTCCACATCTCCATGCCAGGATCACTGGCACTGCCCATCCACTGCTGCACTAATGGAAATTCCAAGAGCTCCTGTTTGCTGGGATGGCCTTTGAGCAATCAGTCCCAGGGTTTTCTGTTCACACCCACGCTGCCATGGGAAGCAGAAGGTGTTTTGTCCCTCCAAGAGCCAACCCAGCCCTGGCACCCATCTCATTTTGGCCCCATGCACGTGGCAGAGTAGCAAGAACGAGCAGAAACCACCCCATTTTCCCCCCCTAGAATAACAGCCAGGTTGGATTTTTGACTTCGCATGAGGTTTGTTCTCCCTCCTCCCTTCCCAGCCCGCAGGTCCCCATGCGAGCCGGGCTCCCTGATAGTGCAGGGCTTTGCCTGGTGACTTCCTGCCTTCCCTGGCTTCCCATCGGACACAAAGCCTTCCCCCATCATCCAGGATGTCGTTTTCTATTTTTACTCAAATCCCTTTAACTTTTTGACGTTTTTAAGGCAGCAGCCTGGAGGAAATAGATTATCCCGCCAGTGGTACTGCGCCGCTCCAGTCCTTGGTTAAGAAGATAAAACTTCTTCTCTGGGTTCATCACATTCCTGAACTGTCCGTGACTCCTAAGTCACAAAAAAAGCGAATAAAATGCCCGTGAGATTTTGTTCCATAAAATTTTATGATTAGCCATCACATCCTTCACGTGGATGGGGAACAACAAGCGAGGAACGTCTCTCATTTTAATACAGACAGCCTGGGAGACAACTGCAGCCTTTTATCTCAGCTTCTCGCATGTCTCTTGGCTTCCTCAAGTCCCATCCGAGTCTGGAAGATGTTTGGCTGTCCTGACATTGTGTGGGGATGTGAAAAGTGGGGCAAAATGATGTGCTGAGGGTCTTTCACAAACTGCAGTCACCGATGCAGAGACCACTGCTGATGTTTTGTCACGGAGTCACAGAATGGTTTGGGCTGGAAAAGACATTAAAGACCAGCTCATTCCACCCCCTGCCATGGGCAGGGACACCTTCCACTATCCCAGGTTGCCCCAAGCCCCATCCAGCCTGGCCTGGAACACTTCCAGGGTTGGAGCATTCATGGTTTCTCCGGGGAACTTGTTCCATATATGTCCTCACTCGTTGTGCAGAATCGGAGTTTGATATTTCCTTCTTTTGGTTCTGTAAATCCTGCTTTTAATTTCAGCCTGTATTTTTTGCCAAACAAACTTGCCATAAGGTCTGACTTCTCCTTTGTTTCCAGTACCTGGAGATGTGCAGAACAACCACTGCCTTAGGAATATTTTGAAGCAACAAGAGGAGAAACTCCAGGGCAGCTCCAGGGAGAACGCTCCCACGTTCCTGAGATTCCTCTTCCAACGCTCTCAGACAGACTCGCAGTTTTATTTGCAAAAACTGGGAATGCTTCCAAATCCCAGCCTGTAAAGCCTTTCACCAAAAAAAAAAAGAAAAAAAAGAATTAAATAAATAACAATGGAAGAGACGAAAACCATGCTTTCCCCCGCTGTGGAGCAGGAGACCCTTGCAAGCAGCAAAGCCCCTGCAGACGCGCCCCTGTGAAGGGCAGCGTGCTGTGAGTGTTCACCACTGATCTGATGCTTCCCAGGAAGGATGCAGGGCCCAGGATTTCAATTTGCAAGCACAGCTCTGGGTTGTGTCTCCAAGGATAACATGCTCTTCATCCGCAGGAAAAATTCAAGGCGGGAACAAACGAGGTTTGCTGGGAGCCCTGACAGAGCAGGGTCCCTTATCAGAGCTCTTGAACACATTCTCCTTGAGTTGGTGCCCCCAGTGTGGGGCAGCTGCTGAATCCCATGCACCTGGACCACAGACTCTTGGATTTGCCCCTGTTCTCCCAGCAGTGGAAAAAATAAGATAGAAAATGAGGGTGTTTCTGCTTGTCAAAGGTAGGGCACAGGTAAGTCCTCACACCTGCAGCCAAGGCAGCTGGGCAGGCACAGGTGGGATGCCAACACTTGGGCTGATGTGAGCAGCAGTGGAAAAACCCCTTTTAGAGTGTAAATTTGCCACGTGGGCTCAGGGGGTTGTGGCAGAGGTTTGACTTTTTGCTCTTTATTTTCCCACTGGAGCTCAGAATAAACATTGACCTTGAGCACGCAGTTTCCCTTCTCTCCCA
This sequence comes from Phainopepla nitens, assembly GCA_013400175.1. Lineage (NCBI taxonomy): Eukaryota > Metazoa > Chordata > Aves > Passeriformes > Bombycillidae > Phainopepla > Phainopepla nitens. The sequence goes on from VXBQ01005799.1 coordinate 263,951, forward strand.
GACCTCCTCTCTGTCTTGGTCAGTTACTGCCAGTGACACCAATAGAAGAGGGGAAAAAAGGCTGGAACAATATATATTACATTGGTTTAACCTCATTTTGCACATCCTGAGCACTCATTCTGCTGGTCAGGGAGACAAATGAGCTCTGCCTTTTCAGATGTGATCTCCAGCTTGCTGCAGCCTTTCCTGGAGCTGCAAACTCTCAGAGCAGGGGTGACAGCCCCTCACCCAAAGGAAGGCAGATGGGTGACACCGATGGACAGCCTGCTTTCCAAGGACAGGCTGATCACAGAGGAGCTGAGACAGGGCCAGAGGCACCTGGGTCTCTCCTCTGAGCTGAGCAGCCTCACCACTAAAAGCAATTATCATTCGTGCAGAGAGCTCTGACAGAGCCTGTTTTGAAAATGCTGAGGTGTTGACACCTCCCAGCAAGGTGCATCTTGTGTTACTGGCCAAGAGGAAGCTACTCTGTTAGATTTGCAGGGTTTTCCTGCTACACCTTCCCGTTGCTCTAACTCAGGAGCAGCCCAGCGCTGATGTCTGGGCTCAGATCAGAATTATGGAGTGGTTTGGGTTGGAAGAGACCTTAAAGATCATCCAGTTCCACCCCCCATTCCTGGAGAATGTACCTGTGCCTCGCAGCTATCAGGCTGCACAATTATGTGGAGTGTTGCCCATAACTCACCAAGGGAAGTCTGGAAAACAGAATCTGCAAAGAAATAATTCCGCTTGTAGATTCCTACTTTATGTATTTCTGTTTCCTTCCTTCTTCTCCCCCCAACTTCCCCCCTCCCCCTCACAACTGCATTTACATCTAAATGGGGTCTTTGTTTTTTCTGAGCTAATATTTAGCCACTGGTTCCCGTTCAAGGCTCCCAGCTCAGTTTCTCAGAGCAGAGGCTCTCCCAGGGGACAGCAGAGTCCGAGCAGGACGTGGATCCGGTGCCACTCAGCTCCTCCAGGTATTCACAGACCACACTGGAAATGGCTTTTACACATGGATTTGTAACTGAGTGATGCAAACCTGTTTACTACCAGCACACAGGCATAAATAGCACATCCTATATCACAGAATCATTTAGGTTGGAAAAGACCTCTGAAGTCATCGAGTCCGACCTGTGACCTTGTCACCCAGACCAGAGCACTGAGTGCCACGTCCAGTAGCTCCTTGGACATCTCCAGGGATGGGGACTCCACCACCTCCCCAGGCACTCCATTCCAATGCTCAACAACCTTTTCCACGAGGAAATTCCTCCAGATTTGGTATAACAGAGATCCAGGCTCAAGCCCACTTCAGAGGTGATTTATCTGATGCCACCATGACACTGAACGTTCACACAACTTGAGTTAAAGAGACACTTCCCAAAGACCCTGCTCAAACAAGGAGGTACTTCCAGCTAATCATTTTGGATCCTCCCAGAGACTTTCATCAACCCCAGGAACAGACAAGGGAAACTGTCCATTAAGGGATTGATTTCCACTGAGGTATCAGCTCCTCTTTGTTCAGCTCCTGTCACATCAGCCGATGGTGCTCCGTTGATTTACAAGGCTCCAGCTCTCCTCACCATCACTTCTTCTTGCCTTCTGCACTGAAGCTACAAGAATGTATGTTTGCTTCTAGGCTTGTCTGTATGCAGTAGTATTATGGTCTTATCTGCCAGCTGAGCTGCACCAGCTGGAACCCAAAGCTTGTTGTTATTTCAATATAAGACCCTGTTACATCATATCCTCTAAACTGGATTTAATTTCTGTTTGTAAATAAGCAGATACTTAAGTAGGCAAAAAAAAAAAAAAGATATTTATAGGCTTAAGTAAAGCATCTGCTTAGACTGACACTGAAATAAACAGAGGTGGGGTTACAACCTGTAAGCACAGCAGTTTTTCTAACCAGGGACTGTAAGGTGACACCTCAGACTGATTCCACCCAACCTAACTCACACAGCTGCACAGGCTTTTGGGGTTTGTTTTGTTTGCTCCGAGCGTTTCCTGCTTTTGCTGAAGTCAGCTGGGAATGGGACTTGGCTGTACAGCAGGATCTGACTTCCCATGGAGCAGCAATGGTTGAAAATCCAGGGATGCAGAGTTGGGTGCAGCTCTCAGGTGAAGGCCAGAAGGTATCAATCACCATCTGACTGCCTTGCCTGCATGGTTTGGCAGAATCGTCTGCGCCTTATGCCAAGAATTGCCAATAAAACAGAAATACTGGAGAGGTTATGCAGAAAAATGGATTCATCTTTGGTATGGGAGCACCAAGAGCTGCCCATGCCACAGATGGTCCCAAATTATCAGCCCACACAGCACCAGGATGGAGGTGGGATTCACTGTGACCAGGAGAAGAGCAGGGAAGGGCTTGAGGGGAGAAAGGGAGGGAGGGGAAGACAAACACAAGGAGCTGCTGGATACAACAATGGAGGCCAAGGAGCTCAGGAGGGTCTGTGAGGATTTACAATCAGGGAGTGGGCTGGGCTGGGGGGGACCTTTAAAGATCATCCAGCTCCTACCAGTCCCTGTACCATCCCTTGAGGGATACCACCAATGGATCTTCATTGGGACCCTGAGGCATTGACTACACCACTTAGGATGTGAAGATCTGGGTAATTTCTTCTCTTAGGGATGGCTGAATTCGTGTTTGTCTCAGAGACAAGGTGTGAGCAAAGAGGAGGGACCCATGGTCAGAGACCTCTTGCTTAAATAGCTGGTGGAAAGAGGGTTTACCAGGCATGTTCTTCACTGGCATCTGGCCCATTCCCCAGCCACCCCAGAGGCACAGAGCCCCACCAGGCCCTCTTCCCTCTGTGGGCCCCTCTCTGATGGCCAGTGCCAGCAGAGCAATGCTCTCTTTTCCCTCTTTTCAGCATGGCAACATTTCCTTGGCACATCAGCATTTTTCAAAGTGAAATACCAGAAAAACCCACTCCTACACCCCATTTCTGCGGGGAGATTTAGGATAGACCACAGTGAGATGCACCCATGTCCTTCAGCTGAGCCCTGCTGGGCACACACACGGCCTTAGAGACACATATATTTAATTCTGAGCAGAAGAAAGCTGAATTCAAGATTTAAGAACATGGGGTTGGCACTTGGCTCCAACCCCTCCTGCCTTCTCAGCTGTTGACCACAGCAGGATGATTCCACAGCCGGGCTGGGTGTAATTATTCTGCTTTCTGTCTTGAAGCCACGCAGAGATGGAGTTACATAACAATACTGCTTAAGCACTTGCAAAATGCACAATTTGATTAATCTCAGCAATGTGCCGGCTCCAGGATCTAAAAAGACAGCCACGTGCATTTTAACCAAGTTAAAGCCCAAAGCTTTTCATTTCATCCTAATGGATAGCAAAGGTCATTCCCCATTTGATAGATGATGATAGCGCTGCTGCATTTGTCTTCTGGCTGGATCCCTCTGAAGTTCGTGTTAATGAGATTCCTCCTACCACCACAGGCACGAAATTCTCCAGTGAGGCATTGGCACTGGATTTATCGTGGAGGTGCCCATTCTGCATCCACACAACAGCAGAAATGCAACTTCCCATCACACTGATGAGGTGCCCAGGGCAGCTACGTCCTGATGGAATGGTGTTTTCCGTGGCATAAATCCCAGGTGGTGGCAACTGACTCCACACCTAGATGCATTCCTTCTTCTCCTGACTCACCTCAGCCACATTTTTCAGGAGGAACAGGTACCAGGGAAGAATTAAAATGTAGGTTCTACGTTTTCCCCTTGGGAAAAATGCCTAAAATAAAGCTATCAGCTCAAATCCTGAAGGGATGATATTTATTTCACTTACAGAACCACTTAGCAGCATTCAGAAGCCATGGAGTTCCCAAGCTGGACCATAAATTATCAGAGATATGTTCATGTGCTTAATGGTGCTCTTGTGTCTCGCACGGTGAGAGGTGGATGAATTAAATCCACAGGAGATGTGGAGCCTCCCTCCCAAGAGTGAGGCAGGAGCTGTGGTGGGGAAATGGGACCAGACAGCAGCACAGAACATGAGACCCTTCTGCAGAGGAGAAGGATGTGGTGAGAAGCTCAGGAGCAGATCTGGGTGCTGTAAAATCCTCAGAAGAGCAAGTGCTGTGTGACAGCCTTCCTCCATCTCCTCCTGGTGCTGAAGGAGCCCAGCAGACCATCAGGGAGGCAGTGGAAGGAAAAGCCCAGGAGATGAAATCTTGGAGTAGAATTCCTAGCTGGAGCATCAGCTTCTGAGCTGGGCATGACCACCTGGATCCCTTGTCCCAGCAATTTATCCCAGCACCGTGGTGTTTGAGGGCTGTTCCAAGCAGGAACAGAGAGAGACCTTCCCAAAGACATTCCACATCTTCACAGAATCACAGAATGCTTTGGATTGGAAGGAATTTAAAACCCATCTTATTCCAACCCCTTGCCATGGGCAGGGACACCTTCCACTATCCCAGGCTGCTCCAAGCCCTGTGCAGCCTGGCCTTGGACACTTCCAGGGATGGGGCAAGGACAGATCCCCGATATCCTGGGCACTCACACGTACATGCACATAACCCTTTCTTGGAGGTGGAGATATCCACCTGTAGTTTGCCTCTGGAGGTCCCTATATTTTCCATTTGCCTCCCTCTGCAAAAGCAGGAAGGTCCTGAGTGCTGATGAGGGACTTGAAGTGATTGGGAGTGCTTCAAACACAGGGGTTTGTCCTTAAATTACACGGCCCATTAACAAGCCTAAATTAAAACAACACTATTAGCAGGAGATCTGAGGGAGAAGGTGGCTTCAATTTTCATACAAATGACACACAACTAAATATCAGAAATTTAATATACCAATAATAGCCCTTTAAATCCAGTCTTACCAACTGCAATTATTAAAGTCTACACCAAGGCCCCCAAAATCTTAAGACTGACACTGGAAAGATCAGCAAATAACAGAAAGCATTCACTTTTTTTTTTTTTTTTAATTTGACATTGGTGTTTTGAGATTTCATCTTTTGAAACTGCTCAATACCTTTGAGAAATTAATAATACAATTAAATACCCCATGCAGGACTATTTTGCAGGTAGTGGAGGAATTGAATTAGCCCAGGTGCCCAAAGGCTTCTCTAACATACAGAACCATTAGAATCATGGAATATCCTGAGTTGGAAAGGACCCCACAAAGACCACCAAGTCCAACTCCTGGCTCTGCACAGGATAACTCCAGAAGTCACACCGTGTGTCTGAGGGAACTGTCCAAACTCTTCTAGAACTCTGACAGGCTTCATGCAACAACCTGTGCCCTGGGGAGCCTGTTCCAGCTCTCAACCACCCTCTGGATGAAGAATCTTTTCCTGATTTCCAACCTGACCCAGGCCTTGAGATCACACACTTCAGCCAAACCCCACGACTTCAAAGCCTGAAGCCTCCCTGGGCTGTTTGATGGGCTGAGCATCACCCCCGGGACCAAACAAACCCCTTGGCCCCAAAATCAAAGGTCAGCAGTTGTGCTCAGAGCTGACATATGATGAGCCCTGCTGAACACCAGGCCCCTCATGTGCTGGGCAGCAGACAAGCCCCCACAATGGTCCCTTTCATCCTGACCTCCCAAACCTCACCTCATTTTAGGGTTTGGGAAAAGCCAAAGAGCCCTCTCCTTCCGCGTGACTTTGCCGCCTGCCTTTGCCTCGGGACAGGCAAAGAAATCACTGCAGTGAAGTTTAAAGAGCTGCCAAAATTCCTGCTTATTAGACATAATCATAATCCTGTAATGACAATATAGTACATTATAATTTGCAAGAGAGGGGAAATCTTGACATAAATTGCTCGCCTCTGATTCATCAACCCGAGTTGCAATTCTGGCTATGGGGAAGACATTCTTTATCACAGAATCCCACAATATCCTCAGCTGGAAGGGACCCACAAGGATCATCAAGTCCAGCTCCTGGCCCAGGAAAACCCTAAAAATCACACCACGCATGTTATTTGTAAGCCTGAAAAGGAGAGGGCTTGGTGGGAGTGCCACTCCCCTCTCTCACAGTAAAGGACTTATTTATGGAAATTTCAGCACCCACCAGACTCAGCCCATCATGCTTGAGGTCATTATTTGCACCCCAGAAGGTAAAAATGTCCTACTCATGGGCCAGGATTTGCCTCTTCAAGCCAATAAATAGAGCCAGAAACGTGGCACTTGGGGTCATGGGTGAGCGGTGGGGTTGGCAGTGCTGGGTGAGCCATTGGCTGGATGACCTTCAGCGTCTTTTCCAACCTAAATCATTCTGTGGCTCTATGCAATCAACCCGTCCTGAAAACACTGAGGAAAGCAAGGGGCCAGTTTTGAGGCAGAAAGGTGCCTTTTGGTGCTCACTCTGGCTAAATTTCTGCTGCCTTTGAGGTGCTCCAGGGCCAGGCTGCAGCCAGACACCCCATCCCAGGCACAGCCCCGGCACCACAAGGCTCCCTCCGGGTGCTGCAACACCGCGGCAAAAGCTCCGGGAGCCTTAAAGCCTTAAAGGCTGGAGCTTTGAAGCCTTAAAACACAGATAAGATTTACTGGGGGTTGCTGCAATTTGAGGAAAGCTGAGTTATGGGGCTCCCTCCCCACGGAAATGGGGGAGGAACTGGGTGCGTTTCTTGGGAGGGTCTCCTTAGAACCTCCAGCACACAGCTCCACATTTCACACCCCCGCACTCGTACTCCATCCTGGTCCCTGCTAATAAAACACTGAAAATAAGGAGCTGGCAGAGTCCCCAGGACACGTTAAAGGTTATCCCGGCTCCATTACTCATCCCGGAGGGGAAGGCAGAGGGAAGGACCTGACTCACACATCTCGGCACCGCGGAGAGAGGGGCTGCAGGCAGCGGAGCCTTGGGGCTGCTCCGTGAGCACAGACCGAGGTTTTCCTCCACAACTCCTCCTTCTCCTGGCTGCTCACCCCAAACGATGCTCTGACAAGCACCTGAGAACCTTAATTTCCCCTCTGCGTGTGTGGGCGTGTACCTGCAAGGGGATGCTCCTGCTTTTCCACCTGAATATCAACATCCCCGGCAGTCTCCGCATGCCTCGCATAGCCCTGGGGTCTGAGCCTCCTTCCAAAACTTCCCCCACACGCTGCACATCCCACCCTTAACCCAGCTCATTTCCTGCTGGGTTAAAAAAAAAGAAAAGCAGCTGTCAAGCATGTACAAAAATTGCCCCAAAGCCATGAAGGCTCTTACCAGAGCTAGAAAACCCCAGACACCCTAAAGGACATGCCAGAGCTCTCTCCCTGCCACGGGCAGGCTCAGCCCCACTCCCAGCATGGTCTGGGGGAGCCTCAGCTCTGCAGCACAGTGGGGAGGGAAGGCTGCAGGCAGAAGTGTTGGGAAAAGGTCATTTCTTGGTTTGGCACTGAGTCAGAGATGTATTTTCCGCCCTTTGACAGCAATAACCAGAACACCCAGATGTCCAAAGCGTCTCTGGAGGAAGGAGCCTATAAAGTTGACCAATTCTTTCTTGGTTCAGGGTGTAAAAACAGGCTCCTGGGGGTTGTTTATACCCAAGCCTGACCTTTCAACCTTTATTACTTTATAGCAGCCATTTAAAATCATCCCCCATGTCCATGCAAACACTGTGGGTAACACCTCTTGGGAATGGTGCGGCTGATGGGGAGCTGGGAGAGGGCTGCAAAATAAATGTTCCTTTCCTTCCCCATGAAACAGAGCAAACTCCTCTCCCAGTAGAGCAGCCGTTCCTTTTTTTTTTTTTTTTTTCAGCCGTCTGTGTTATTTTTGTGTCATGTTGCTGGTTAAAAATACCCCTTGCCAGCAAGAACAGAGTTATTTGGAGCACCCTTCTTTATCTTTGTTTGGGAAGAGCACACACCACCATCAGCTGCTTCCTTCCTCCTAAAACTAGTCTTCTGCAAAAAAAAAAAAAAAAAAAAATAAAAAAAACCACCACATTGATCCTGTGCGTACTCTGTGGCCTTGGAGAGATGATTGTTGCCATGAGGAGTTTTCCAGACCTAAACTCTCCAACAAGGGAGCAAGGACACAAGTGCCTGCCACATGTCGGGTAGGGGGGAGACCTTCCAGGGTCCCCCTGGATGTTAAAGCTCGTGGCTTCTGAAGGGGATCCTGCAAGCATATTCCTGGCTGCAGAAAAAAAATAAATATATATGAGTCTGGACATCAAGATGAGCTCACTGGGAGGTTTTTGCTTGTGGAGCATCTCCCTGACACCAAGAATAAGGAGCCAGTAATGACTATAAATAATTTGTGAGTGAAGCTGGAGTCAGTGATGGAGCCAGCACAGCCCCAGAGCCTCCCCTGCCCTCCCACAGTTGCCACTTTGGAGGAACAAAAAACATGGGAAGAGTCCTCACAACCCCTCTCCATGGGGTGCCCAGGAAACCCAAAGCCCCTTCAGGATCCTGAACAAAAACAATGTGATGGTGCCAAAAGCCCAGGATATTCGTTAATAACCACAACTCTTAACAGTGTCCATGGAGCATCTCCCAAACTTCACTCTCCCAGAAAGCATCCTGTAATTTGTTAAGATGGGCAAACTATCCCCCTCAATCTTTAATGATCTTTGCTTGTTTTTATTTACTGCAGGGCATTCTGTGACCCAAAAGAATTCCTGGGGAAACTGTAGCACCCTGTCCTCAGCAGTGCCATGCCCTCGTCACTGAATCAGGCCTTTCTTTTCTCCCTTTTTTTTCCAGGCTAAAGTAATCAGGGAGTAAAAGTCTGGAATCCAACCACAAGGACCATGAAAATATTTGAACTGGCTGGTTTAAATCAAGGCTTTGACTTGCCTTTGTAATGGCCTCTTTGGTCAAGGCTTGAGCATGCTGCTGCATTTTGGGGTGGAAAGCAGAGGATGGGTTTGCTCCATCAGCTCTCAGGGCGAGCACAGAGGCAGAAGTATGGTCTGTGGTCTCCAGTATTCCAGAGAGAGAAGGGAAATTCTTTAATCCTGTTTGGTTTTTCGGTTTGTTTTTCTTTTGTAGTGAATCTGAGCAGGGTGGTTTTGATCCAGCCTATGCTCATCCCTCTCCATCCTGCAGCCCCCACTGAACATGGGACAATGTGGAAGAAACCCAGAGCACCACAGGTGACACTGACCCTCCCAGTTGCTCCAATTTCTTCATGTCATGGTTTTTTCCTGTCTCCATGCACCCAAAGGAACCACATGCCTCCATTTTCCACTGTCCTCCCTAGAAGACACTTCAAAGCCCAGCCCTGCACTCAGTGAAGGCTGGAGCAGCCCAGTCTCTTGCTTTCCAAGGTAAACAATGACTTTGATTAGGAACTATGCCTAATTAACCACGTGGAGCTGATGACTCAGCTGACTGTCAAAAGCTTTTTCACTCTGGTTTCCAGTTTTCACAGCTCTACCCCGTGTCTACCCCTGTGTGCATCAGCACAGACCCCAAAGCTCGGGGAAATCCCAATCACACCAACCAGGCCCTCCAGGCTGGCCTCAAGCTGTGACACCTCTTTGAGTGAGTTTGGCAAAACCCCTCCTGCAGGGGCCTGCCAGCCTCCTGAAAAGGAGATGATTTCTGCCCTCATTTGAATTTTGAAAAGCAAACAGGCTCTGTTGATTCAGACATCACACTTCGGCTTGGGGCGGTAAATACTGCAAGGTTTGCTCTTTTTATCAGCTTGCTCGGCAAATCAATAGGAGGACTCAAAAACGTATTGTCATCATAAACGGAGGAATTCATTAATGCCCCTTGTTTGCCTCTGTGTTTTAATGGAATGCAGAGCAAACACATCCAGAGGGTGTTCGCTGAGGCTGAGGATCTGCGGCCACTTGGAACTTGCCTGGGAGAAAGAGGTGATGGAGGTGACGAGGTGGCAGACGTGGAGGCCTGGGATTTGCTTCCCTCCTCCTGTGCACATCCTGAGGGAAAGAAATTCATCTTTTGGATTTGCCCTCCAACACATCCACGTCCACTTTGGGGTGTGGCTGAGCTCTCACCTCTCACAGAGCCCGTTATCTCACCTGTGGGAGAGATTTCATCTCATTTAACGCCTCTGGACAAAACATGTGAAAACTGCATTGCTTTAAAAATTCTGTACACCCTCCAACAGCCATGTTCCCTTTCCATGAATCACCAGGACCCAGCCAGAGCAGCTGTCCTGGAGGTTACATGCGCTCAGCAAATACGGTTTTTGGCACTGAGATGAGCATTTTCCCTGCAGCACTTTTGGAGTGTAAAAAGGGAAAGATGCAAAGCGTCAGCTCCACTGCCATCACACGGCTCCAAGAGCTATAACCCACGATCCCATCCAGTCCCATGAGCCTCTGTCAGCACCAGGCAGGAGTCTGGGCATGCCAGGAGGTTCATGTGTCCCATTTCTTAAACAAACCTTCCTTCCAGGCTCATTGGGGAGCAGGGTCAGATCCAGACACAATGCAAGATCCAGCTCTTGTACCTTTTCGATCTTGTACCATGGATCCTCCTGGGACTTCAGCAGCAGGAACAAGGGAAATCCATGGTATTTGCCCAGCATCCAGGTACCTGTAACTATGTTTGGCTGGAAGGCCTTGCAGATATCTTAATAGAGTTTAACATCTTTTGAAGTTTTGTCCCCGCTTGCTCAGCAGCAGGAGTGACCAAGCACAAGGTTCTGCACCTGGACTGGGGCAACCCTTAGTGTTACAAGCCGGGGGCTGAAGGGAATGAAAGCAGCTCTGCCAAGAAAGATTTGGGGTGCTGGTGGATGAAAGGCTGGACATCACCTGGCAATGTGCACTGGCAGCCCAGAAAGCCAAACGTGTCCTGGGCTGCATCCAAAGCAGCTCAGGCAGCAGGTCAGGGAGGGGATTCTTCCCCTCTGTTCCATTCTCATGAGACCCCACCTGCAGTGCTGCATCCAGCTCTGGGGATCCCAGCATGAGAAGGATTTGCAGATGCTGGAGCCAGTCCAGAGGAGGCCATGGAGATGCTCCAAGGGCTGGAGCCCCTCTGCTCTGGAGCCAGGCTGGGAGAGCTGGGGGTGCTCATCTGGAGAAGGCTCCAGAAGAGCTCAGCGGCCCTTCCAGGAGGGCTGGAGAGGGACTGGGGACAAGGGATGGAGGGACAGGACACAGGGAATGGCTTCCTATGCCAGAAGGTAGGGAGGGATGGGATATTGGGAAGGAATTCTTCCCTATGAGGGTGGGGCCCTGGCACAGGGTGCCCAGAGAAGCTGTGGCTGCCCCTGGATCCCTGGCAGTGTCCAAGGCCAGGTTGGACAGGGCTTGGAGCAACCTGTTCTAGGGAAAGGTATCTCTGCTCATTGCAGTAATTTGGGAAGGAGATGGCCTTTCATCCAAATTCTTCCATGATTCTGTGACCCTTCTGCTGCCCAGTGGTAAATCATCCTGGCACAGCCCCTGCCCGCTCACACAGGGATTAATCTGGCCCCATACAGCGCCTGCCTCAAATGGAGCCGCCGCCAAAAACAAGCTCATTTGCACATATTTGTCATCAGGAAAAAAATAGCCGCTCACTGATCCAGAACATTCATCTCTAAATATTTACAAAGCATTATTTATCCGAATAAAAGAGACATTTTTCACTCAACAGACCAGGCATATGGTAGCGGCGTGTGGTAGGAGACGAATTGCGCTGAGTAATTCTGAACAGATTTAACGCCAGCAATAATTATTTTTAATCAGACAGAAAGTTCCCTGGGTGATAACCCAACATGCAGCATTTGAAAGCGATTCCATCGACCTGTGTTGTTGGATATTATTTGTTCAAATGTGCTTGTTGTGCCTTTTGGTACTTCAGTGCAACTTCCACCCTTCCTATCTCCCTTGGGGAAGGGCAAAAACAAAAAGGAGGGGAAAAAAACCCACAAACCCCAAGCCCTCTGTCATTTATTTCAAGCATGTCTTTCAATCACAGTGCTGCATTTAGATAGTGTACAAAATATTCCGGGCTGGATGCCTGTTTAACAGAGTCCCCAGTTGCTGCTTGAAGCTGCTCAGCAGAACACAGTGTGAATCATTATGAAACCTCTCACTTCAGTACCGGGGAGAATGGAGAACCAAATGTACTGATGGCAAACATTTAAAGAAAGAATGGCACAGGAGGAGGGATTTTGCCAGGCTTTGGTTTTTCGGGGGAGTTTTGATAGATGCTGCAGGTGAACGCAGCAGGTTCCCAGCCCCTGCTGTGCTGCAGGACGAGGTGTTTTGTGTCACCCACCTGTCCCCATGCCAACATGCTCACAAACACCCTCCCCAGGGGTTTTTGTAACACTAGGGAAGCACAGCTGGAGAAGATACGGAAACTTTTGGTATCTCTTGCAGTCAAATCATAGGTTCACAGAATGGTTTGGGTTGGAAGGGACCTTAAAGTTCATCTTATTCCAACCCCCTGCCATGGGCAGGGACACCTTCCACTATTTCAGGCTGCTCCAAGCCCCATCCAACCTGGCCTTGGACACTGCCAGGGATGGGGCATCATTTCTTCATAGCCTTGGGACTGTGATCCAGTGCCACATTCAGAACATCTCTCTCAGGAATGGGTATGGCCATATCCAGGTCCCTCACCAGTTATTTCCATCTGGGAAGGTGAGGAACAAGGGGAACAGGATGCCAGGGACAGGCTGGGCTGGAAACACAATCCCTGTGCCAGGCGAGGATAAAGCCAGAGGTGAGCAGGGCACACAAATGAGGCCAATGGCATATTAATGAGCAATAAGATCTACCTGGCAACAACTCATCCATCTGCTGAATAAGCCCCTGTAACGAGCTTACCTGGCCTCCTTGTTATGCTCTGGGAGGGAGCAGCAGCACCCAGACCCTCCCTACCAGCTCTGGGATCAGGATTGATCCCCTGCCACCACGAGAAGAGCAAATCCCCTCACTCAGCCCTCAAAAGCAACAGCTCAGGAAAGATTAAGTTATGTTTCTGGCAGGACTCAGGGTTTCCAAGTCCCCTGCAATTACAGTGACAATTACAGGGCTGCCAATGGCTGCAGTCAGAGTCAGGGGAGCAGCGTGGGAGCTGCTGCAATTTGAGGGTTGGTTTGTGTAGTTTCCAGCACTGGGGAAGGTCAATTCCTGCTGAGGGGTGTAACTAACACCAGGACCTCATTGCCTAAACCTGCACTGGCTGTGGAGGATAATCCTGGCCCTGACAAACCCACAGTTAGAGGGTAAAGATGCAGGAGGGATGAGGAAAAGCAGCCTGGAGGGAGCATGAGACAGCTTTCATTTCTGGCCCAGAAGAACATGGGCCCAGAAGGAAAATACTTTGGATCTGATGGTCTCACACATGCTCAGGGCATCAATCTCCTCATCTCAAAGGAAAGTTATCCAGGAGAGTCATGAATATCTACACCACCAGGGGATATCTGACCAGAGATGTGTCTGAGAGCTTAAAACCTCCTCCAGGAATCCTGAGGAGCTCAGAAAATCCTTTTCAGCCTCACCCGGGCAATCCAGCAGAGATTCCATAAGGACAGCTCCACTCCATTAATCCCTGAGGATCTCCCCAAGTCTGTCAGCCTATTTCCAATAAACCAAAGGAAGTGATCAGCAAATTCAGGAGGGCAGCTGATGAGAAGCAAGATTTTCATCTTCACTTGCAGGAGTGGTAACAAAAACTGCCTTATTCAGCAAAATGCATCCCCTGCACCTGAAGATTGCCCTAACCTGCTTCTAAATGGGATGGACATCTCTGATCCTCCAACTGTTTGCATTCAGGAGAGACAAATGGGATTTTGCTTTCATCCCTGGAGCCTTTGCACTCAGCCAGGCTGGAGCACACAGCCAGCACACACAGGTTGTTTCAGCAAAGAGAGAGCTCAAGGGGAATCATCTTGAAGTGCTATTGTCAGGCTGAGAAGGTCTAGGGCTCGAGGCTTAATAGTCAAGATTATTTTAGGCAGGAAAAAAATCAGCACTGCTTCATCCCAAGTGCAGGAAATGATTCTGGGCTTGTTCTCCACCGTGGCTTGTGGCAGGCCTGGGTGCTGAGACGCTCCTGGGGAGACTTTTGGAAGATGCTGGGAAGAACTTCCCATGGAACCCTGGGCTTGAGCATAAGCACATCCAGGAGAGACTCACCTGCCCATGCCAGCCCCAGCAGGGCCCTGGACATGAGCCCTGCCAAAAACCTCCACCAACACTGACCATAACTTTCAGCCAAACCTCAACCCCCTGGGCCTGAGGGCGGTTTTGCCATATTCCCAAGCAGATTAATTTTGGGATGATGCTCAGGTTTACCAGTGCTGGGCTCAGAGGTGAAATGACTGCTCCTTATTGCCAGCATCAAAGCCAGCGTTCCCAGCAGTTCATTATCCCTCCCACCACCCCAGCCTCCTTGTCCTGCCATAATAAGGCAGGAGGCAGAAGTCAAAGGCATCATTCCAGGGAAAGCTCTCAGGAGCTGTTCATCAAACTTGCCCTTTTCTAATGAGAGTCATCTCATTTACATGCTCATTTAATGCTACACTCCGCATCTAACAGCCACATTCCAGCCACCTCCTTCCTTTACCTAAAAACCCATTTATAAAAAACACCATTTCCCCTAAATCCTAATTAGGCCACTGTGACCCCACAGAAGCTTCAGCAAACCCTTTTTGTGTCCAAACAGCACAGCCTCCCAAAGGCTTTATCCAAACACCCTCATAACGAGGTTAATTCCAGCCCAACGAATTAACAGTTCTGCAGGCTTCGTCTGATTAACAAAACTGAAATGCCTGGGGAAAAAAAATAGGGAAATCATTCCTAGGTCTGTTCCTGCTGCAGAACAAACACCCTCCTGCCCCAGGGGAGCCTCTCCCACCTCCCTCGCATGACCCTTTCCGAAATCTCAAGCGTGGCTGGCAGCCCACAAACCTCCCTGCGAGGGCCTATCCCAAAAAACACCAAGAGCTTTATCATCCATCTGTCTGGAGGCTCTCAGGAAATGCTCAGATTAACTGAGAAAAAAATAAATTTTTGCCCATTTCTGGTCGGCTACCATAAGGTGCTAACGCAATATTGTGGTTCCCACGATAGGAGCAATATGCAGCAGCCCAGAGTGGGTTTGTGCCCACACATCCGTGTCTCAGGCAGGGCTGAGCATCCCTCACCACGAGCATCTTCTGCTCATCAGCACAAGACCCTCACAAGCTCCTCCTACAGCAGGGACCTGGCTGGAAACCCCCGTGCTAATCCTGATATCCATCCAGCCTGGTGCAAGGAGGCATTTTCAGATATTCCTGTATTAATTTCAAATATTTCTCTTTTTTTTTCCTTACAAACAGCATGGGACAGGCATGAAAAATACAAATAAAGAATCCTGTAGTGCTGTGAATAGTCCCTATTCCTATTACCATAGGCTCAGGGTCACTGGGATGTTGTGGATGCAAGTCAAGGAGCTCAGAGTAATTCACCCCCAAAGGGATTTCCCAGCTCAGCCCCCACTCTGCTGCCAGGCAGAGAACGGCCCCGTCAGATCTTTCATCAGTTTAACAAGCTCTGCCTCAAAATTAGTTTTGAGGTCTTTCACCCCCAACAATCCTATTAGCCCCAGCCACCCCAGGATCCCACAGCCATGTGCTGATCCCCTCTCAGATTTATTCCTGCCTGGTTTTCTGCTGACACGGCCCTTCCAGTTAAATCAGTTTGCTTCCCTCCCTGGTGTTTACATTCCTGCTGTATTTATAGACAGGCATCACGTCCTCTCCCAACATCCTTGGCCAAACACAGATGATATTTTTCAGCTCCTTGCCTAAAATAGGCCCCTTTCACCTGCCCCTCCCAACATCCCTGTGCTGCACCTGTTGTGATTTAAACTCACCCACTTTTGGGGGTAAACACCAGAACTCTGTGGCACATTCGCAAAGAGGCTTCCCCAGCATTTAGCAGAGTCCTTAAATATTTCCTCATCTTTATTTTGTTTACTACGCTTCAGGGTCCCATTTTCCTTATTCCCCAGCAGCATCCCATATCAATGGCACATAGGGAATGCACCAAGATCTTTGCTCTCCTTTTAATTTCCACTCATGAGCCCTCAGTTCAGCAGAAAATCTGCTTCATCTCCCAGATTCTTGAGCTCACCCTTTGCAATATGGCATTTTTGATGTTTTACACTACCCCTAACCCACCCCCTTGCCTTCACAGCCCTTCCCCAGGCCCCAATAGCAACACTGACCCTCAGACTCCCCTGCAATCTCCTGCCAGAACACAGTCAGTGGTTTAGGTGTCACTGTGCAAGCTGGCTTGTATTGAGCTATTAATTTGACTATAAATAAGAAACCCAGGTCAGTTCTAATAAACCAGCCCCCTGAATGAACAAAGACAAGATACATTCAAACTCAAACAGGAGCTTCGGCCAATGATGTTCCACCCTAGGCTGCAGACACCTCTCTGGTCAGGGAGCTGGGTGCTGTAAGACCTCAGCTAATGACAAGTGTATGCCTGGGAAACTCAAATGCCCTATAAAAGGGGCTGCCATTATAAACTCGAGGCTGTTTGGCACATGAAACTCTTTGCTCTCCTTTTAATTTCCACTCACGAGACCTCAGTTCAGCAGAAAATCTGCTTCATCTCCCAGATTCTTGAGCTCACCCTTTGCAATATGGCATTTTTGATGTTTTACACCACCCCTAACCCACCCCCTTGTCTTCACAGCCCTTCCCCAGGCCTCAATAGCAACACTGACCCTCAGACTCCCCTGCAATCTCCTGCCAGAACACAGTCAGTGGTTTAGGGAAGGCAGGAAGACTCCAGACACTGCATTTGACTTGCCTGGAAACTCTGCTGCCTTTCAAAGAAAGAAATCTGGTGGCAGCAGATTGGCCTGGCATCATCTATGGCAAAATCCCATTTTCTAGTACCTGCTGGCAGCCAGCAGGGGAAAAAAAAACCAAGGGGGAGCATCCTCATAGCGAGTTCTCGCGCCGGGGATTTAATTTTCATAGAGCTCATTAACTTCCCCAGCAGCAAGCTCGCTGCCCACACTTCATAACTCCAATTATTCCCTCCATCCCCTTTCATCCCACAGCCTCCCAAGCCTTGCAAACTCAAGAAAATGAAATCATCTCAATGACTAGCTCTTTTTATCCCCCTATTTCAAGCCTTTTCTGTTCTCCAGTCAGATGATACCACCTCTGACTTCTCTGTCCACAAAGGGCTACCTTAAGTATTTGATGTAAATGCTGCTGGGAGAAAAACTCACTCCATCTGGGGTTATTATCTCACCAGAATGCCATATATTATCCAGTAATCTCCAGCCAAGCAGGGGTCTGCTGTATCTCTGCATTATCTTGTTTGGAGCACACGAATTGCTTACTACTTGATTCTCACCACAAAGCATACACAAAAAACATTAAATAGAAAGCATCCACTTAGGCTGCTGATATTATCCTGATGGAAAAAAAAAAAAAAAAAAAACACCACCACAGAAAAGGAAAAAAGGAGTGCTTGCTAATGGTAGGATTCATAGAATGTCCCAAAGTCAGGCTTTGTAGTACTTGGTGCCTGTAATTCTCCATGTGGCTCTGCACAGGCCTGTGTGTCAAAAAGGGATGCAGAGGTTCTGAGCAAAAGGCAGAGTTAAAACATCAGAGCTGTCTGAATACACCAGGGCATGGTGCCTCTCACTGTGTTCCCTCCTGGAGCTCAGAAACCACGAGGAGCCCATGAAGGTGATCACAGGGCTGGAACCCCTCTGCTCTGGAGCCAGGCTGAGAGAGCTGGGGCTGTTCAACCTGGAGAAGGCTCCAGAGTGGTTTCAGAGCCCCTTCCAGAGCCTAAAGGGGCTCCAGGAGAGCTGGAGAGGGACTTGGGACAAGGGATGGAGTGACAGGACAATTGGGAGTGGCTTTAAGCTCAAGGAGGGCAGGTCTAGGTGGTATATTAGGAAAAAATTCTTCCTTGTGAGGGTGGGGAGGCCCTGGCACAGGCTGCCCAGAGAAGCTGTCCTGCCCCTGGATCCCTGGAATGCTCCAGGCCAGGTTAGACAGGGCTCTGAGCAACCTGGGATAGGGGAAGGTGTCCCTGCCTGTGGCAGGGAGTGGAACTGGATGAGCTTTAAGAGATCACTTCCAACCCAAACCATTCTGTGATTCTGTGAATCTAAGTGTCTCAGGATCTCAGTGCTTCCAGCTGTTTAGGATTGGCAAGTCCCACATTTTCAGGCCAAAAGGTAGAGGTGAAACAAGGATAACCAGCACTGGTGAGCTGAGACACACCAGCATCAGCCTCACCCCAGCAATTTAAAAGCTGCCTCTGTGTTCTCCACCACTGTGGACAAGGACAAGTCCTGCTGATTGGAGCAACATGGAACCACTTGAGACAGAAATCACAGCTCCCTGCTGGAGAGGCATCAGGCAATGGGCTTAGCTCCCTGGATTTTGTGTTTCTCAAGGGAAGGGACCTCAACCCAGCAATTCTGGTCTCTGGCAGAACACACCTCAGGGACTTCACAGATATTTCATAACTATATCAGCATGAGTCCTTTATAAACTTAAAGAGATAAGACATTTTCATGGTCATGGCAATCAATTCCTCTGCTCAATTAGCCTTGCAGATCTAAGGAAATATGAATCTTTTTTCTAGGCAAAAAAACCTCAGCATTTCTACAGCAAAGCTGCAGTCCAGGAGGCTCAACAGCAGCAGCAGCATGTGATGAGCACCAGCCCTTTGCCCTCCAGAGAATGGCAGGGTCCAGGTGCCAAGGAGGGCAATAAGGTGGGAACAGGGGCAGATGGAGCCAAGATCCTGCCCTGGGGCTGGGAAGGTGTTCAGGTTATCCATGGAGGCAGGAGCACACAGTGCAGACCCTGTGCCTGTCCCCAGCCTGAGCTTCACCCGTCGTTTGCCTTTGCTGCAGGGAACAACTCGGAAAAATCCATGGCCATGTCCTCTGAGACCACAGCTGGGGACAGAGCTGGGGCTGCAGCTCTGCCTCCAGTGGGCTTAGTGCCAAGAGAAAGAGGGAAAGAGATTTAACCTGCCAAGTATGAGCTGCCAGGGAGAATTTCAAATACGAAATAAATGCAGAAAAGTGCTTCCATTCCCTGCCTTGATCCCCTCCTTGGGCTGGCTGGACTTTGCAAGTCCATGTCCATGCTCCTGGACAAGAGGCTGGGCCAGTGTGGTGTCCCCAAGATCGAGCAGCACAGCCAAGGTCTCCGAGCCCACTGTCCCCACCACGTCCCCAGTGTCGTGGGTCACGTTGCAACCTCAGCCACCAGCCCCAAATGCAACATCTCCTGGCGGCTGCAACTCAGAACCAAAAAGAAATAATGAAAGCCTCCAGCACACAGAGCTCACCCTGCAGCCCAGAGCACAGCACCCATCACAGTCCCCTTAGCATGGCAGAGAAATAGGGCAGAGAGGCAGAGGAGGGAAAACACTGGGGGTGGGGGGTGTCTGCCTGCTCCCAGACTTCTTACACCTTCCCCAGAAACAGCTGGCTGTGGCCAGTATCAGTGCAAGGTGCTGGAGGAGAGAGAGGGGGCTTAATCCTGCCCAGCAGCGCTGAACATTCCGGTCCAGGGCTGATCTGATCCCTGCAGACGTGTGCGCTCTCATTTCATTAATCACAGATGAGTCCTCACTGCTTTCCCTCTCTCCCCACCTCCAAGAGCAGCTCTCTGGGAGCACAAAACCCAACGTGTCGGGTGTTCCTGTGGGAGCAGAGCATCTGTCACCCCCTGGATTCCATGCAGGAGCTGCACAAGGATCAGGGATTAGCAAAGGTCTGGCTCTGCAGGCGCCAGGCAGCCCAGGGGTTTCTATCCCTACTCCACAGTCCGGCTTTGTACTCCCCTAATGCCCTACAGCAGCTCAGATCAGTGTTTCCCCTGGATCAAGGATATTTAACAGACTCTGCTCTGCAGCTTCCACTCCTCTGTGCCAACCAAAATCCTTCATCTGTAGAGTATTTTGGTTCTCCTCTATGAACTACTGACTTTACCATTTGCACCCAGTGATCCCAGTTTGGGAAGGGGAGACAGAAGGGCCAAGTGCTGCTGGACTGACTGGGCAGGCTGGAAAAAATCTCCACTGCTTTTGGGGCTGGAAAGCAGCAAACCTCAGGTGCTCCTGAGCCCACTCAGGGGCTTGGAGATATCTGGGATAGTGGAAAGTGTCCCTGCCCATGGCAAAGGGGTGGAACTGGATGAGCTTTAAGGTCTTCCTTAACCATTCTATGATTCTATGATTCTATGAAAGCAGGAAGATTATATCCCCACCAGCTCTTCCATTACCTATAACCATTGCAGTTCCAGGTACTCTAATTTTCCAGTACAGACTCACATAGGTTTGAACAGGTCATACCTCAGCCTCAGGAAATCCTGATATGGGCTGGATTCTGCCGTGAGTTACCTTTCATCAAGTCTGGCACCTCCTCAACCCCCAAAATCCTACCTGAAAAGCATTCAATGCCCTGCCTATGTCCCTCTCTCAGATAATTACCACCTGTGACTCCAGAGAGAGGCCAGTGGGGCATCCCCATCCCTCTGTGCCACTGGCTTCAAAATCCAGCCTTAATTAAATAATTAAATAATTGAATAATCTTGCATTTAGTTGGGAAATAATTGGTGCCACTCTGTGAGCTATTGCTTTTGGTAATGAAAGCCTCAGTTCCAACCCAATTAGCATGATACTCCAAAATGGCAAAGGACGAAGCTATGATAGTTCAGGGATAAAAATAGTTAGTGGATTTGGATTGGAGGGGGAAAAAAGGAGAAAAAAATCCCACAAACATCATAACCTTACAGCAGACCTTGTCCCAACTGTGTCATTCTAGACTGGGCAGAGAGAGGATTTACCAAGGCCCTGAGGATGCTGTAAAAAGGCTTTGCACCCCGTGGCAGGGATGTGTCCCACATCATTCCTACTGGGATGTGCACCAGAAGTTGAAACACCACCTGAGGGGAGACCTCATTGTGGCCTTCAACATCTTCTCAAGGGGAAGCAGAGGGGCAGCACCAGCTCTTCACCCCCATGAGTGACAGGACCCGAGGGAACAGCTGGAGCTGAGTCAGGGAAGGTTTAGTTTGGATGTTGGGAAAATATTCTTCATCCAGAGGGCGGTGGGGCACTGTCCAGGCTCCCCAGGGAAAGCTTACAGCCCCAAGGCTGCCTTGAGCTCCAGGAGTGTTTGGAACACGCTCTCAGAAATGCAAAGGGTGGGATTGTTGGGGTGTCTGTGCAGGGCCAGGAGTTGCACTCTGATCCTTGTGTCTCCCTTGCAGCTCAGGGTATTCTGTGATCCCATGAAATGGCATCCTGCCCCGAGGGGTATCCCTGGGGAGGGAATGTTGGAGGCTCAGCTCCCATCTTTATTTGCAGTGGGAGCAAAACCCCGGGAGGCCCACGTGTGAGTGGGGGCCCCAGCTCTCATCCAGGGCTGCTAAACCTGCGTTTCCAGGGGGTTATCAGGCTGTAATCCCGGCTGCAATCCCAGCTGCCTTGCATAATGGGTTGCATTACATGTAATCCATGCACTAATACGCTCTGAGTGCGAGCCAGAGCCGATATTGGACTGTTCTCCTCAGAAAAACCGCTGGGCCTGCTGCAGCGGGAGGCCTAGGGGGCTGCCTCTGTGAAATAAACCTCACTTGGGGCGTTCTAAGCAAAAACTGGTGTCCCTGGGAGTGTTCAAGGCCAAGTGGGATGAGTTTCGGAGCAGCCTGTTCTGGTGGGAAGTGTCCCTGCCCATGGCAAGAGTGTTGGAACTAAATGGGCTTTAGATTCCCTTCCAACCCAACCCATTGTAGGAGTCCATATAACAATTATGGAATGTAAATGGATTTGAGATGCTGATTTATGGCTACACGGCACACAGGCCATGTACAGCAGACTGAGCATATATAATATAGAGGCAATATATACCACAAAAACGATATCTAGCACATAATATATAGCACACAATATACAGCACATTTCTGTGGCTGCGTGGAAGGATTTACACAGGGAAGGAGTTTGAAGGCTGGAGGGTAAGGGCAGACATTCCCTAGAGCAAACCCCAACCACAGGTCCAAGAGGATTCAAAGCAGAAATCCTGGGGAGGGGAGGAAGCAAAACAGCAAATATAGCTAAAACCCCATCCGTGGCAAAATAAAACTGACCAGATTTATGGACAGCATTTTAAATTAAAGGCTTTGCATAATGCACAGGGTTTGTATTCTATTAGACATGCAGTCAGAAGCAGGAGAAAGTCGTGGCAAGAGGGAAGAAGGGGAGGACACAGCTCAAATTCCCAAACCTGCCCACCTCCCATCCAGGCTGGGAATGTGAGAGACACCGTCCCGGTGTGAAACAAACAAACGAGCTATGGATGATACGGGAATGAGGAGAAGGAGATTTAACTTGCTCTGAAAAACTTGTTCCAGCTGCGAACGCTCCCTGTCCGTGCCTGGGGGACAAAGTGCTGCTCCCAGCGCTCCTGCTCCCACAGACACAGCCTCTGCACCCAGCCTGGCTTTCACCAGGCTGAAAGCAGCTCGGTGCCTTCATGGCAAAGGCATTTGTAGCCAAAGGAACCCAAACAAACGCTCTGATGATCCCAGTAGGTCATTAGCACTTAACCACCTAAATTATCCCTGCCACCACTCCACTCCAGTTTTCCGATACTCCCGTGTCATCTTGATAAGATCAGCTGTGTTGGCTTTTTTCTGCTGGTCCAGGATCAAGTGAAAACTCTGAGGCTGAAGAAAAAAAATCTTAATTAAAGAGCTCATTTGAAAATAACATCCCCCACAATTTTTATTGAGGGAATGTGTTTCACGTGGCATTTCGCACACCATTAAAACTGAAGAATTTTTGACCAGCCAACAGTTTTGGTTGGGAGTATCTGATGTTTTGCTTATATCTGTGTTTACTCCTGTGTGCCAGCTATTGCCATCTGGAAACAGCCTTTTACTACAGTGGATTTATCACACAGAGAAATAAGCTCAGTTGTCAACTTCTCTAAGAAAGATGAGAGGCTCGGTAGAGATCTAAAAACAAAATGCTGTCCCATATTCCCTATTAAACTGCATACTGTCAGGTTTCTCCTGTGTCTCCATTTGTGTTCCCTTCTTCCAGACATAATGAAAAAGAAACTGAGGGGCTGGAGAAAAAAGGGAACAGTGTTGCTTTTTTGCAGAAAAGTCGTTTTTCTTTGCAAGGAAGCCCACTTAGCAAGTAGTTCAAAGATATTAAAGATTGGGAAGGAATTCTTGCCTGTGAGGGTGGGGAGGCCCTGGCACAGGGTGCCCAGAGAAGCTGTGGCTGTCCCTGGATCCCTGGAAGTGTTCCAGGCCAGGCTGGACAGGGCTTGGAGCACTCTGAGATAGTGGAAAATGTCCTTGCCCATAGAAAGGGGTTGGGACAAAATTATCTTTTAGGTCTCAGGTTAGAAAATGCCTAACCTTAAACATATATTTAAGGAAAACCTGTTTAGTAAAGCTGAAATCACTGGGACTTCAGCATATGTTCCAATCCATGCCCTAGAAGCAGATCTTACACTGCCACAGAGCTGGAGAGTCCCTGGAAAAGTCTTCCTTCTCTTCATAATGCCTAACTATTTCATAGCCCCAGGATGAAGCAGTGAGGGCATCTGTGTTTAAAGAAAACGTGTTTAACACAGAGAGATTTGTAGCTTAGGGCAAGAGCAGCAGGAATTTTGCCCGTGTTGTTTCCTGGATTCCCCTGAGCTTCCTGCTCAATTTCAGGCTGCTCAGAAAATGCCAATATAACAGAAAATAATTATAATAATAAAATGAAACCTCCCTCTCCCTCTGCACTTTACAAGACTGTGATTGCGTGTTTAATGGCCATCATATGTTTAAGTCTTCCAGCGGGCAGCTGTGTGTCTTCTGGTTTGCTGCACAAAAGTGTTATTCTTCCAGCAGCGCTTGTCCTTTGTATTCCCAAAGCCATGGAATCCTCTCTCCTATTTCCCACAGCTCTATGCTACAGCCAGCACGGGGGAGAGCCCAGGGTGTGCCAAAAGCCCAAAAAGCTGTGGCTGGCCCTGGATCTCTGGAAGTGTTCCAGGCCAGGCTGGATGGGGCTTGGAGCAACCTGGGATAGTGGAAAGTGTCCCTGACTGTGGCAGGGGGCTGGAATGGGATGGGCTCTAAGAACATTTGGCCAGAGGTGCAATTTATTTATTTATTTATTTATTTATTTATTTGCCCTAGTTTAGTGGTCCCTTAGTCACAGACTCATCAAACAGGCATGTTTCTTGTGCCTGGTTAGCAGTATGGGCAGTGAATTGTCTGTCCTTGGCTAGAGAGCTCTATCTGCACAAATTTATGCCAGATTGGCAAATCTTCCCATGATTATTTCATTTGTTGAGCTTCTGTGGCTGAAAACACAAGGAATTTTGTGAAATGTAAGCTTTTGGGGCAAGGCCACATTGGATGGGGCTTGGAGCCACCTGGGATAGTGGAAGGTGTCCCTGCCCATGGCAGTGGTTTGGAATAAAAGGTTCCTAAGGTACCTTCCAGTTCTGGGATTAGAAGATGCAGCTGTGCTGGAAGGACTGAAAGGATGGGCTACTGTTGGATTTCAGCCTGCCTTCACTCCAGGTTTACCCTGGAGACCTCACCAGAGGCTCCAGGAGAAACTCCAAGGGCCATGGTCATCAACTCCTCTGACCTCAGTAAGGCTGGGATATCATCCCACATCCCATAAAGATGTTTCAGCCCCTTCCCACATTCTGTATCAGCTTGATTTGGGATTCACCTGCCGGCCCTAGACCTGACCTCCCTGGCTCTGGGAATGGCTGGAAAACATCCCACCTCCACTAAAGCTCTGAAAAGGCACCTGAGACAGAAATCAGGCTGCTGGGGCTGAGTTTGGAGCTCATTGCCCAGGAGTGGGAGGGGAGAAGCTGAGTGTTTGCTGTGTGTGCCCAGCTTTGCCAACCCAGCTTTGCCAACCCAACTTTGCCAACCCAGCTCATCTGTGGCAGCAAATGGACAGGGATTGGCAGTAATTGAATGGAACAATACACTGGAAATTTTAAATGTATTTTGTTCAGAGATAAATTAGGCTGTAATTAAGCAGTGTCAATTCATGAACTGCCCAGTGGATGCAGTAATTGCTTTTTTTAAAGAGGCTGCATGGTAATATCTTCTCATTCCTAAAGGGATAACGATGATGATTTAACCTAGTGGAGGTATAAACAGCCACCCCATGTGTCACAGCCCAGTGCAAAAAACCCAAAAGTTGACTTTGATGACAAAACTACACTTCGTGCATCCCCTAATCCCTCTCCTGCTCCCATCCAAAGCAGCCAGGAATTAGCACTGGTTTCACTGGAGAAACGTGGATCTTGCTCCTTTCCTGCCCCAAAAGCTGAGACATTTTCTTACAGGGAGTTTTCTTCAAGGATGCAAAAGGGAAAGGGAACTCTTTATCCTTAGTTGTCTACTCTGTGTCCATACAAGACCCCCAGTTTAACCAGTAAAACTACTGGAAGCTTAATGCCAGAATTTCTGAAGAGTCTCAAAGAAACCCATTTGGATTTGTGGGTTTGTAGCGTGAAGTTTATCCCAAGTTGCTCTCAGGTATCCCTCCACTATGGAAAATCCTGCAGCCAGAGTAGAAAAAGCATTTCCCAAAATTTTAAGGGCTCCCTGTGAATGTGCCCTCCCAAGCAGCTCCTGGAGTCCCACATGTTGGATTTTCCATCTTCCTTCATCTCTACCCCTTGCCTTGTTCCCTGCTGAGCTAATTCCCCTCCCTCTGAGCTGCCCTCTCCTTTCATCCCTCCTTTAATGAGCTAAGTTGTAGTTAATGATTCTCCTCTTTCAGGCAACCAGCTTAAAATTCGGGGCTGTTCCCTTGGGCTCCCTGCAAATTCAGTCAAAGCCAAGAGAGTGAACTTGCCACAAGTGCTGGAGGTAACTCCTGACATGACTCATGGCTACACCAGCAAAGACAACCCTAAAAACATACTGATTTACCAGGCAGCATCACTGCCCTCTGAGCAACTCTAGGTTTACGCACTGTCAATTTTTCTACTCTTTTTATTTTTATTTTTTTTTTTAGTTAGACTGGAAGTTTATTTTACAAGCAGAGCAGCTGAGGACTTGTAAATATGTATATTCACGTATTTATTTTTACGTGTATATATATATATATATGTGTGTATGTGTGTGTGTATTTATATATGTGCACGCATATATAAATACACATAAATGTGTATCTTCAGGATGGATATTTGAGGAAATTTTTAGATTTTTGCAGCTTACAGCACCCAAGGGTGGAAGCTGGGAGAAGAGCC
>VXBQ01005799.1:293246-321041 GCA_013400175.1 Phainopepla nitens
ATATAATTATATATAATGATATATATTTATATACATAAATATATAAATAATTATGGTCTAATATTATACATTATATATTATATACAGTAAAAAAATCTATATTATAATATATAGTATAACATGTTACATATTTCTATACAAATATATTTATGTTTAGATATTTATTATATTATGTATTATATTATTATGTATCTATGTGTTTATATATTTTATGTATATATATATTATATATAAATATATATATAGACACAGGCACACATATACACACATATATATTCATATATTCAATAATTTTTGTTAAAATTAAACTATACACTACACATATATATTTACATATATATCATGCATAAATCTATTTTTTAGATATTGATATATAGATTATATAGATACCTGCACACTGTGCATACACACAAGCAGCCAAAATAAGCAGAGAACCTGCTTGCCTTGCCCAAGGGCTGTCACATCATCACCCAAAAGAAGTTTTATCCCAAAATTTCACTTTTTTTTTCTTTTTTCTTCCCCTAAAAGACCCAACTCCAGGAATCAAGTGAATCTTTTCTAACCACAGTTTTCTTCCAAAAGGCAGTTGGAAAAAGATGTTTAATCAAAAATGATATTCTCATTACCATTATTTCATCATCAACATCCTGGTGCCACTCTGGGCTCCCAGCAGGAGCAGGAGGATTCTCAAGGGACCCCCCTCCACTGAAAGAGGGAATCAGCAAAAGCCACATCTCAAACTTAACCAAGACATAAATTACTGCAAAAGTCAGATTTCCACTCCAACACACAGCCCCAGCACTCCTCTTGCTGCCTCTCCCAGGAGGAACTTTCAAGAGCACAGAACTCACCCAAAACCATTTTAAAAACACCTTATTTGTTTGGGAAGTGTGGGAGGTGAAAAGTTCCTTTAAGGAGATTTAACGTGAACACCATTAGCAGCATATTGTTCATTCAGCCCCTCTATCCATGACATGAGAACAAAATGATCTGATCTAAGCAAAACTTCTGGTTTTATAGCAACAATGTATTTTTTTTTTTTTTAGTGGGGAAATATAATGTAAATCAGTATTTAGGTGCATAACTTGTGACTACTTTATTTCCTGTACTAGAGTCTGTTGAAACACTCTTAAAATATAATTTAACTAAATGGCTTCCTGGAAAATAATAATAAAAAAAACCCTTTCTAGTTTAAAAGTCAAAAAATGTCAAAGTGTTCAGGCATGAAAAATAAAATTAAAAAAAAAAAAAAGCTGTTTAGCTTTTAAATAAGTCTTTCCATGAGATCTCAAAATAATTTTGAAAGAAAATAGTGTGGATTGTTCTTCCCTAGTGCTGGGAATCAAGAGCCATGTCTTGAAGAGCAGACATCACTAAATCTACTAGAGACTGGTTATTTTGTATTTTGGGTCACAGCAGGTCTTTCTGCCTTACAAATTTGGGGTGGAAACAGCCATGGCTCCCACACTATGCCTGTGCTGGGTGTTCCAGGCACAGAGCAGACCTGAGGGATAAATACCAGTTTTACAGGTAGAAAATAATTCCTTATGCAGATGTTTTCAGCCTTGAGCTGGAGGCAAGTTGGATTTGTGGTCTTCAGTCCTGACAAGGAATGATGGATAAATTTTATCTGACTCTGGCAGCAGGAGAAATAAGACCATGATTTTCTGAGCAGTTCATTTATAAGCTAAGGACCCCATTGTCTCAATCAAAGCAAAATTTGGCCAGTCCAGATCTTGCCTTTAATCTTCTTTGTTCCCTGCAAAATAGGGAAATAGTTCCATCAGGACAATCAAATCTAGGAGTTTTCAGAGCTATTTTATCATAAGTCCCTCCCACAGGCTGACACTTGTAGAGTTTCCCTTCCCCATTGGGGAAATGGGGCTAAAAGGGTTTTTTTGGGATGGTCAGATGGGGACAGCCAACTGCTGTGACAACCGTGGTCACACCAAGTTCTCCTCATCCCCAAGATTGTGCCCAAGTGCTTCACTGCCCTTCCCCTAAGAAAAAATGCTCCAGATGTTTAATCCAAACTCCCTGGCTGCCATTTAGAACCTTTATTTCTTTTCACGTCCCTGATGAGCAATAACAGAGAAACATTATCACATAATATAAAATATTAAACACCTGTTGTAAATATTAAATTATATACAAATACAACCTGGCAAAGATAATACTCAATACGTTGTTTATATTGCTGCTGATTAATATTGGAGATTAAAATTAATACTCATACAACATAAACATCAACATGCTTTTAGCATGCAATTAAGCCGAACAATTTCATCAGCACAGAATGTTCTCGTCCTTTCAAAACGAGACACACTAAAAACAAAGCTGCCCTGAAAATATCATTGAAATCAAACTCCAAGTGCAAAACATTTGGATCATGAGAGATTTTTTTATTTTCTCCCCGCTTTGGAAATGCTGTTCTCCATACCAGAAGGCCATGGTTGGAGACAGTCAGAAATGAAAGAGGATGAGTTTAGATGGGATATTGGGGAAAAATTCTTTCCTGTGAGGGTGGGGAGGCCCTGGAACAAAGAAGCTGTGGCTGCCCCATCCCTGGAAATATTCCAGGTCAGCTTAGACAGGGTTTGGAGCAACCTGGGGTGGTGGAAAGGGGGTTGGACTGGATGGGCATTAAGCTTCCTTCCAACCCAAACCACTCTGGGATTCTCTTCTGGGTTCTGCCATGAAGGGCAGATCCTCATGTTCTCCATCACACTGTCCATCCCCCTCTTCACTGCTGTGACAGGGCCATGAGAGCCACTGGTGTTTTCTTTCCTGAAAAGCAGTTCAAAAAGGGGTGAGGTGGGACAATTGTTGGATTTAAGATACACGAGCTCTTCCTTCAGCAAGGCCCACCGCTGGAAAGCAATAGGAGAGAGGTGCAAACAAACTGCTCAGAGCCTGAAAGGGTGAGACAAAGGGGACCAGAGGTCAGGAAAACCTGAAGTCTGAAGGAAATGGGGAAAAAAAAGACTGAGGGAAGGCCTTCCACCAGTCTTCAGAGGTACAACAGTCCTCCAGAGACAGTTCTCCACGGCCACTGCAGGCAGAACAAGGAGAAGTGCAGCACATTCGAGGGAGGCTTAAGGAAATCTTTCTGATTACAAGGTTAATTAAGCAGGGGTATAGATTAGCTGGGGAAGCACAGGAGCCCACGTCACTGGAAATCTTTAAGAACAAGCTGGACGAGCATGTAGGAATGATGTGGAGCAGAGTGTCACCTTGGAAGTGCTGATGTGTTAAACAGACATCCCTTTGCTCGGATTGCTCTTATCCCCTGCACTTTATCTCCACGGGAGTCTGTCCAGCTGGATTTTAGCCACATGGGAGTTAAGAGGTGCATTAGCTCCTCAGCAGGCTCTCAGCCATCAACCAGCACAAGAGGAGGCAGAGCCCAGGAGATGCCCACAGGAACACCACTGTCCTTGTCTGGGATGTCCCACTGCTCCGATGGAACAACACCCAGTGCTCTGCCTGAAAATCCCGTGGCTGATGCCTCTGCAGGGAATCAGGCAAAATGTAAAGCAGAGGAGACAAAATGTGGGTGTGTAATTAGGTGACAGCACATGTCCTGGCAGATGATTGCAGTGCTAAAGCATGCCATATGCTCCAGCTCCTATGGAAATCTTCCTCGGCTGACATCATTATGGAGCATTTGGGAACATACGCCAGTCCCTTATGTTTTCTCTGTCCTTCCTAAATGTTGCCAGGCGCCAAATACCTAAACACAATTAACCTCTGACATCGAACTGAAAGGCTCTGCAACAGCCTCAAAGAACAGGGAATGTCTCCCAAATATCCCTGGAGTGTTCTACCTGGAGAACTGCCCTCCAGGGCTGGGACAAATCCATTGCTGTTGCAACAGCCAGCACTGGGAGCAAGGCAGCTCTTGTGCCAGCCAGCCTTCACCCACCAAAGAACTGGTGAATCAGATGTGCCAAACTGGTCCCAGTTTGGGGTCAGCAATGAGAGGACAGGACAGAAATGAAGTGGAGTGTCCAGGCAGTGCCCAGGGCGTCCCAGCCATGGCATGGATCTCAGCAGCCAGAAAGCTTTGGGTGCAAATTGTTAAGGAATTTAGAAATATTAGATGAGAGGGAAAGCAAGGGAGGGGAAATCGCCAACAAGGATTTTGCCAGAGCAAATTCTTGTCAGTCTTTCCTGCTCTTTGACAGGAAAACTGGCCAATGGATGGGATGGAGGGAAGGGAGGATGCAGGGAAGGGAGGATGCAGGGAGGGGAGGATGGAGGGAGGATGGAGGGAAGGGAGGTTGCAGGGAAGGGAGGATGGAGGGAGGATGGAGGAAGGGGAGGATGCAGGGAAGCTGTAGCTGTGACAGAGCCTCGCTCAGGGGAGGCTCCTGGCACCGTCTTGGTTGACGACTTTGCAAACAAACAAAGGAAACCTGATCCAGGTGAGGTTATAAAAGGGGCACAAGAGAGGGGAGGAAACCTGCACCCCTCCAGCTGTTATCAGGCATTCCTTGCCGGGCTGCAAGGGGCACCTAGTCTCCATGTATTCAAAAAATTTGCATTAGCAACTCAATGATAGACTCGAGAGGGTGTTAGAAAGTGTGTGGATAACCCTGGGCTATGAGGAGTGCCAGTTTTTTTTGGAAGGCAGATAATTAGAAACAATAAATTCATACTATTTATTTTGAGTGAGCTACACGAAATCCAGTAAGAGCAAAGAGGTAAAGGGGCTGTGTTTTGGATAGATAAATAACATGCAAATCTAGACTGGGGAGTAGCATTTGGATAGGTCTAGAACACTATAAAAATAGCTGAGGAGGTTGTGGTGGGCCCCAGCTTGGGAGGATGCTCAGGAGGGAAAGGGCAGGGCAAGGGCCACCTTTGAGTGCACCCATGGGTGGGGACAGAGGTGACAGCTCTCCCTGGGTTCAAGGCAGTGCTCCACGAGCCTCAGGGATAATACAGATGAGCTGGAGCTGGTCCAGGAAAGAGCAACCTAACATGGTCTGGAAACAACAGCCAACGCAGCAGGGATTAAAGAATTGGGGGCTGCAGACTTTTTCACCATCTGCTATTTAAAAAAAAAAAAAAAAAAAAAGAGAGAGAGAGAAAAAACAAGCTCAGGTTTTGTCTGCTTTACCCAGAGACAGGGTGATAATTGGATACATTCAGCTGCCTGTTTTGCAATAAGCAGCTTCACAGCAGTGGTTGGCTCCCCAGAGTGGGTCTCTGGCTCCTGGGCTGAGGTTTCCCAGGCAGCACCTTCCTTTTGCAGCAATGCAACACAGCCCACAAAGCCTGGTCACCATTTTCCTCCATCGTGCTGGTCACCCTTGGCTGCTTCTTAACTCCTGAAACCCAGAGTGATAAGATTCTTTCTAGTAATTTTACAGAAGTTGCACTGTGGACACCTGTGTGTGTTTCACTGGACTTGTCCTGGAACAACCACAAACATTGTTCTTTAAATTTCTGCTTCCCACCACTTTTTGCAAAGCTGTTTCCCAAATCGCTTCTTTGCAGTCATGCTTTTTTTTCCTGGTGTGTTTTTTTTTTTTTTTTTCCCTCGGGTGGGTTCTCTGAATTTTTTTCATTCCCAGTGGAGGTCTGGGCATCCTAAGGAAGTGGGATAAGCGTCCTCGTCACACGGAGTGGGCAGAGCAGACCTGGTGCCCCATTGTTCTCTGCATCCGCCGCGGCTACGGCAGGAGGAAATCGGCTTTATCTGGAGCAAAGAAAGACACCCATTAGGAAAATTATTGGGGAAAACTTCCTGGCAGTAGCAGAGCAATGCATGGGAACAACCACCACAGGCCACGGCGGAAACAGCCGCGGTTTTAAGGAACAGCCGGGCAGGAGATGCTGCCCGTACACAGGGAGGGGACGTTGGCACCTCGTGGGACACACCTGATCCTCTCCAAAGGGTTCCCCTCTCTCCCTGCCCCATTTTATCACTTCTCTGGGGTCCCTGCATCCCCCCTCAGCTGGCAGCACCAAGCTCCAGGGTCTCACCCTCACCCTCTCACACTGAGCATCCCTTGTGAGGCTGAGAACACTTCCTGAAGGGCTGGGACAAGGGCAGGGGTTTTTTACAAGGCATTGAGGTGGATGGGGGTGAAGCTGGGGGTTTCATCTCCCCTCAAGAGCAGTATTTGGCAGGGGGACATGCCTGGTGGTATCCACTGAAGCCCCCTGCCACTGGCACCGTGCAGGAATGTGCTGCAGGGTCTGCTCTGGAGCCCACCCAAGCATCCCCTGCATGCAGGAGGTCCCTGCTAATGGGAAGGCCACCTGTTATTCCCTCAAAACCACAAAAAAATAAAATCTAGTTCTCTTCTGCTAGCCCTTGCTGAGCAACCCAAAACCCCAAAGAGCTGCAAGCTGCTTTTAACCAAATTATTCCCCCTGAACAATATTCAAGGGGAGAAAACAGAGCAGAGCCAGCCCGAGTAGCCAGAGCCACCATGGCTTGGCACATGGCAGCAGCAAACACCAAGAGCAGAGTAAGCTGCTGGCTCATAAATCTCATGTCTAATGGGTTTTGCTTAACTTTTTATTTATTAGAGGGGCAGAAAAATCAAGCAATGCAGTCTGTTGTTCCCTTGGCACTTCTCAGATGTCTCCCTGCCCCTAATGTGGGATAAAAGCTGTGGGGTGCTGTGCTGTAAGACACATCTGAGTGTGGAAATGTGTGTTGGGGTGGATGTCTCAGGATGTTCTGCCACACACCATGGACACACATTTCCTGAAAAGCCAGAGAACAGCCAAAAAAAAAAGAAAAAAAAGAAAAGAAAAAAGCCCTTCCCTTCCACCTGTGTCCTTGCTAATCACCTCAGCGGATGTCTCAGCCCATCAGGCAGGGTGGAGGGAGCCTCTCCTTGTCCCAGCAGGTGCCCAGGCCTCGTGCTGGGCACCAAGGCCATTTGGATGCCCACAGAATGGCACGAGGCCGGGTGGCTGCGAGCCAGAGCCCAGGCTGGCAGAGCTGCAGGCAGGAGGGTGCCACCAGGGCTCTGCCAACAAGCTGCTCCTGGCATCCCCTGCTCCCCAGCATCCCTGCCCTCCCCACAGCCTTCCTGCTCCAATAGATTCCCCTCTCCAAACCCGTAGCTGCACTGACGTTGTTGCTGTCTCAAATGCAAGGTTTAGGATCTCTGCCCTGAGTTAATCCCTGGTGGTCCCTGATATTCCCTGCTTTGCCTCTGCATCTCTCCATTTCCAGGCAATAAAAGGACACTGCTCAATTCCAGCTGGAAAAAAAAAAAAACAAAACATTTCAGCCTCTGGGCTGAGGCTCCCTGGGGCCCGGCAGGGTTGGGGCAGCTCATGTCAGGGAAAAGTCACAACCCACAGAGGAAGGAAGCTCCAGCAAAGAAGTATATTTTTGTTACTGTGGCTGTGCTTTAAGTTTCTATAGCTACCAGAAAAGACTTGTCAGGAAATGCTGCTGCTCCCTTCTCCCCACGCTGCTTTGGAGTGGAAAAGCAGGAAAAGGGGCCCGTCGGAAATTGCTGGAGCTTCCCACATTTAAGCGCCTCTCTTCCTCTCGTGTCCATACCCCCTCTCTGGGGTGGAAGAGCATATTTGGTGATGCTTCACCAAGCTCAGCAATCAGATTACAGGGCCAGATGCAGCACAGTTTTCCTGCAGAGCTGAGTGATGGTGGCCAAGGATCCCGAAATCCGCTGAGGAGCAGCGTGCCAGGCTGGGCAGGGGATGCTGCCAGAGGGGTTGGTGCCCAGCCCTCGGGTTTCCAGGTCCTAGGCATGGATGTTGCCTGCTGCTGAGCATCCCTCTGTGCCCTGCAAGGACCCTGCAGAAATGCAAACCTCACCCCGTTTTAGCTGCCTTTCCCTGATCCATCAATCCTTTGGAGTTTACATATAAACGAACATGGCATGCAGTGGAGAAACTTTAAACCATTTGTAATTCTCCTTTCTGTTGTCGAGGAAGTCCAGCCCTCAGAAGAGAAGGAAAAGGGCCAGAGGAGACTCACAACCTCTCAAAATCCAGAAGCACCCCTTGGATCCCAAGCTGAATCCGGAGGCCACCTTTCCATTCTGGTGCTTGCCTCCACAGCTCACTGCTACAGCAATAAAATCCACCTTCCTCCTCCAAACAATGAGCCTGTCTTCCCTGTGTTTTCAGGAATATTGTGCACAGTGTTCCACACAGTGCCTAAATTGCTCTGGTGTTCACAGGGGTGCCCAGACACAAGATGACAAACAGGCTGTAAAGACCATTTCCTCAAAGGAGTTGAGGTATTCAAGTCCCACCAGTAACAAATCCTGCTTTGTTCAGGGATGGATGTGTTTCTGGAGCCAACATCCAGATCCCAGGTGCTTCTCCTCCTTCTGCCAAGTGTTGGGACACAACAGCAACATGTTCACAGCCCCAAAAGTTCATTTTCTCTAACAATTTGGGTGTCTTTCCACGGCACACACAAACACACACACAGATGGCTATGTAAATATTCCATCTGTACTTGTGAATCAGTAAAATGTGAGGCTGGGGAGGTCAGGGGTTGGGTTCATGCAAACATCCTGGAGTTCAGCTGTTTCCCCAAAGCTTGTCTGAACTGTGTGTGACCTCCCTCAGTCTGGAAATGCAAGCAGCCGGTGTTCCTCGTGAGGTTACCAACACATCATGAATCTGGAAAAGTCAGCAGCACCACCAGCAAAAAAACCCACTTTCCTTGGAGTATTCATTTGATGCTTGGCTTCAGCTGCTGAGCAGCACCAGAAAGGCTCTGGGTCACAGACAAATGCCAGACAGTGTTTGGACAGCTTCCAATGATGTGGGCATGGACTTCAGGTGTTCTCTGCCTGTTCTTGCTGCAGCCCTTGAGGCCCAAGACACAGAAAGTGGTCAAAGTTTCCTGACCAAACGAAAGCTGCCTCTTTATCCTCGTTATAAACTCTGCCTCCTTCCCACATCAGGGAGGTGACTCAGGGGCTGAGCCTGGACAGATATTCTTGCAGATATTCTTGCAGATATTCTCAGGTGGGAGGAACCCCAGGATCCTGGTGGATATTTCGCTGCCGGCTCACTGGCACGACAAGGCGTTTCACAACATTGAAGTCACTATTCTTCAGCATAACTCACAAACAAAACAAAGCCACCTCAGGTCAGTGTTTTAGTTGTAAGTTACTTAACAGCAAACGATATTTCTGCCGTTTTTTCTAACACAGATCATGCTACATTTTGATGCTGTGTGAAATGCCAGGAGATTAACAGCCTCTCTCTCCTGGGGTCTGCAAAACCTCCTTTTACCACTGAAACTAATTATGCTGTTAACCACTAATGCCCACGAAGGAGAGCTAATGAGTCGCCAGACAGTGGGTGTTTTATCTCCCCTGCACACGGAGCTGCAGCCACAAAACACCCAGCACCAACAGAAAACTCCCGTGGCAGACAGACTGCCTGGCTGAAGGGAAAACCCTTGAGGAGGTGACACAACTGCTCCCCAACACCTCTCGTGCCTCCATCACCTGCAGTGCTCAGGGAAAACGGCGGTGGAGATGTAAATGAAATTATGCCCCCGTTGCTTTTACACCCCCAGGACACTGTCAGCCTTAATGAGTTAATATTGTTAAATCCTCCTGTGCTCATCAGCTGAGAAACAGGATAGGAAAGGTGCTTTCCAAAGAGGGCCCTCCCAGGACAGCGTTTGTATATTCCCATCTCCTTCAGCCATCTGCTGCCTTTCCAGGAGACTTGTCCTGCTGCTGATGCTGGGTTTATTGCTGTCATCATCATCAGTTCTCGGTGTTAATATCACAGAAGCAGCTTGGAGCACTAATCAGGGTCCCTTCCTGCCTCTACAGAGCTGGAGCCATCAGACAAGGGAACTAAGAGGGGATGACTCTGAATGGACTCCTGTGTGAAGCTGAGATGGTGGATATCCAGGGAAAACTTTCATGGTTTTGTTCACCCTTGAACCTCCAGCAGGAGAGATGGGGCAGAAAGACTCCTAAATAGGCTGAAGCATAACCAAACAATCTTGTTCATCAGTTTGTCCATGACAGTGCTCTCCATTGTCCTTAGGATACCGCAGGAATTAAATTATCATTGTACAGTGGAGCTCGGAGGTGAGAGATGACCACAGGAATGGGTGATATCACAAATTTACCTTAGACGTTCCACCTGGAGCAGCCAGTTCAAATCCTTTCTTTTTCCCCACATCACAGAGGTTGGACTGGATGATCTTGGAGGTCCTCCCCAACCCTAATGATTCTCTGAGTCTGTGACCAGCACTCCTGGGAGCAGACCAAGAGCTGAGATGCCTCTCCAGCCCAAATCCTTGGTGTGTTGGACACCTTAAATTCTGCAACCCACTTTGTGTTCACTGCAGGCGCTAATACTTATTGGGAGGCTTGCCATGAATCATGTTTAGTGGCTCTAATAGAAACAAATCTTCCTTGACCTCAACAAAGCTCCTGGGAGCAGAAAGAGGCACACTGGTTGCTGGCTTCTTGGTGGGCAAACCCCAGGATAGAAGTGGGACAAGACTGGGATGCCCAAACTTGCCTGAGAGCTTTCCAGCTCTTTTTCCATCCTCAAACAGCTAAATCTGCATTCACACCTACGCTTTATCACCTCTCACCTGTCCACACAGCAGGTGCATCTCACCAGGTTTTGACCCCCATGTTCTCGTTGCTAATGATGCTCAGGGAAAGCAGCTCCCAAATCAGCCTCCACATTTCCCTGCCTTCCTTCCTAATTCACTGAGCTCCTCCAAGCCCCTCATGACCAACTTTCCCTGCTGTGCAGCCTTTCCCAGCTCCCCCAGTTTTCAGCCTGAGAACATTTTTATATCTCGTGCTTTGATGGATCATTCAAAGGCTTCAATCAGTGTGTCTCGGGTTTTGTAGCATTTCCTGAGCAGTGTTGTTTACATCAGGGACTTTCAATTGCACAACAGTTCCTTCATGAAAACCTCACTTCCTCACACTTGGGTTGAACTCGTGGCTTGAAATTGTCTCTTTCCATGTGTTTGTAAACAGTTTCTGTGTCTGCTATGGCCAGGCAGCAGCTCTCTGCTTCCAGGGAAGAAATTGCTGCTAAAAAACATCCCCTGCACAGCTATGATGAGTTCTGAAGGCAGAGAATAAAGAATAAGCTGCCACAGAGGCAGAAAAAAGGAGGTCAGAAAGCTTCAGAGACTCATGCACGCCTGGAAAACTTCTGGAAATGGAGCTGGCAGTGGGGAAAACTAACAAAGGGGAAGTTGTTTTCCCCTATTTTTGCCTTCCTCATTGCATTTCCTTTGCTCCCTGTGGAACTGGAGGGGTTTTGTGCCCAGAAAAGGAGACTGGACCCATCACAGGGTCAAACCAGGCAGAGCATGGACAGGGGGCTGGAAACCAAAGGTGAACTCGAGTTACAGATTTGGAAGATAATTTTTAACAAGGCAAATTCAACATTTTGGGGAGTTCAGGGATAAGCAGCATCACCAGTGGAGACCAGCCCACCACAGACACACCCTTGGGGTTTCACAGCAGCAAGCTGGGACCTTGATTTATGTCATCTGCCACTGCAAAGGTCTCCTGGGGCTCCTCAGCTTCCAAGCTGCTTTACCTCATCCAGGGCAGCTGTCCTGTACGAGGTAGGTGACATCTGGAGTGTTGTCCACTCTGCTCTGGAACCTCTGGAGTCTCTTCTTCTCCACAGAGTGGGTGAAGCCCAAGGGACTTTCCCTCAGTCAGAGCTCAACATCTGGTGGAGTTGCCATCCCTGGAAGTTTTCAAAAAGCTTGTGCATGTGACACTTGGGAGTATGGTTCAGTGGTGAGCCCATTGCAGCCTTTCCTCTTCTCATTCCTCTTTTTTCTCTTCCTCTTTTTTCTCTTTCCTGAATCACAGAGCTGAGTTTTGGCCCCTGGGCTGGGTTCCTTCCTGCTCTGAGCAGGCTCCTCTCTGATGACTTCCAGCAGGTTTATCCCAGATCCAGCAGCTCACATGCAAGCTGCATTTCTCAGATTGCTGCCATAAATGCACAAATCAGCTGTTACAGCTAGCACTGGGTGGCCACACACCTCCTCTGACCCCAACCAGAGAGCATCAAGTTCCCTGGATCTGGAAAAATCATGGGGGGTTTTTTGTGGGGTTTTTTTCTCCACCAGAATTTATTTAACCATGCAAACCCCACCCTGGGGTGGGCAGGGACCCAAGTGCCACCCTGGGAGAGCCCCTTTGCAGCTGAATGAAGCCTCTGTTGCAGCTCACAGTGGCACCTCTGTGTGAGACACTCCAGGCTGCCTTTTGTGCTGGCTTCCCTGGCCCAGGGTGGCACAGCCACCATCTGATCCCCCTCTGGATGCTCAGGTCACCGCGAGCAGATGTGCAAGCACTGGGTCTGAAGCTCCCATGGAGCTGGGAGGAGAGTCATGACTGATTCCTGCAAAGCCTGGGGCTGGAGCAGGGAGCCAGGGAAGTCATGGACACTGAAACCTCATATTTAAGGAATAATTCAGATCTTTGTTGCTGCTCCTGCCTGTTGTTCTCCCAGATTAACGCTCTGGGGCCACAGTGGCTTTGGCACAGGAGTTGTGGCAAAGGTGGGTCTGCCTGTAAACCCTTTCCATGCCCTTTTCCCAGCATCCAGCAGCCTTTTTGCCAACAATCAGTCTGGTTTTCATGGATACAGCCCGGGGCATCCACAGTGCTGGGGCAGGCACAGAGCCCCAGGCAGCAGCACAGCACAGGGTGCAGTGGGCAATGAGGTGCTGGGTGTTTGGTCACCACCATCCCAAATATTTCTGATTCCTCCGGGAACCAAACCTGGAGCCAGAGAGGAAAACATTATGGGTGGGGAGATTGATGGTGTCCCTGAACTGTCAGACACAGCTGAGCACCTCCTGATGGACAAGGAAATCAAGCCCAGCACTGCAAGTGATGCATTCCCTTGGTTTTTGCTGTTGACATTTTTAAACCAATTGGTTTGTCAATGCTGGATAAACAAAATGAGGAAAAGGCAATTACTGAGGAGAGCAGCAGCAGTGATTGCTATTAGTGTTATTGCCCTCTTCCCTCTGAGCCTTATTAGGTGCTCATATGAGAGGCAGACTTCCCTGAAATGTCAGTGAGCACCAGACACTTGGAAATCCAGCCCTGAGGAGCTTCAGAAATCTTGTTGATTACTTTAGACATTGTATAAGCATGGGAAACCACAGCAAGCCTGCCCTCAGGTGAATCCCAGCCACGTCCATCAGCAAGAATCAGGGAGCAGAGGAGGAAGGGCAGAGGGGAGCTGTGCTTTGCAGACTTCTTCCCCAGAACCAGCCATGCTGGGAGCACTGCACAGCAATCCTTGGTGCCAGGGGACAAATCCTGCCACTCACTTCCACAGAATCATAAGTCATGGAAAGGCTTGGGTTGGAAGGGGCATTAAAGCACACCTAGTCCCACTCCCTGCCAAAGGACACCTTCCACCATCCCAGGTTGCTCCAAGCCCCATCCAGCCTGGCCTTGGACACTTCCAGGGATCCAGGGGCAGCCACAGCTTCTGTGGGTAACCTGTGCCAGGGCCTCACCACCCTCACAGTCAATAATTTATTCCTAATATCTACTCAGTTACCCGTTTCAAGTAGGGAAAAGGACCTCTGTTCATCCTCACCCACATCCAGATTTCTCCACCAGCCTGATTAGAGATGGGCAAAGCAATGACCTTATTTCAAAGGGAAGACACATTTCCCCCACTTTCCTACAAATGCCAAGTGGCTGCAGCTCTGAGAGCAGCCCCTGAAACTGTGGAGCTGAGCAGGGGCTTTCCCAGCCTTGGGTCACTTCACAGCAGGTGGAAATGGCTGGATATGGGGTTTCTTTGCATTTTAGGTGTGTGGAGGAACATTCAGGGCGACAGTGCCAGCCCAGGAGAGCCTTTGGTTCAGACAGAGAAAGAGCAGGGTGAGGGAGGAGCCAACACCCTGGAAGGGAACTGGGCTTGTTCCCAGTGACCCCAGAGCTCTGCTCAGGATGGGAGAAGCAGTGTCAGACCTCCTGGCTCCCAGTCCAGGGACCTGTTTAGGTTGATGCTTCTTTTGAACTCTCCCTCCTTGGAGGTGCCATGGCCATGGGTAGTTGTGAGCTTCTCCCCTCAGCAGGACGTCGGTGGGTTGAGTTTTGCAGACACAGTGGGCTTGCTGTCTCCTGGGGAGTTATATTTACTCTGCCTTTCCTCGCTGTTTTCTTTAACCTAAAATAAGATGTCCCAGACTGAAAAAAATAAATAAATTAAAAAGTGAGCATGTTTTGCTCCCAGTGTCTGGATAAACATATCACTTCCCGACCCTTAAATAGAGTTAATGGAATGAGCTGTGGGGAGCTCACTGAGATGCAGCAGCTTCAGAGGCTGGAGCGAATTGTAGAGGTGATGGGGTCCTGTTTCCTTCCTTTTTCTTCTTGTTTTCCTTCTTTTTCTGCTTGGCCATGCCCCACACTGTAAGGTTTGGGAAATCAGCCCCCATCTGCCTCGCCCTGGCTCTCCTGCAGCGCTCCTCGTTAGGAGTGTGTGGCTGTAATTAGCACAGCCCGAGCCTGCTCAGAGCTCCTCCTCGGGGGCAGCTGCTGGCTGGAACCATCTATTTTTTTGCCACCACAAAACAGCATTCATGTGCCAACTTGTCATTTGCTGTGCCCCCGACAGGGCTCTGTCCTCCTCCTTCTCCTTTCTGTGAGTCTGAACGAGGTCTGGGAAGGTTGGCTTTGCCTCAGAGGAGAAGCAATGATCTGTTTCAGCCTTTTGACAGTGGAGGAGTTAGTAGTTTTTTTGCTTGGATGGGCTTTTTGTCTACCTCAGACCACCCCTGCCTAGATTAAATGAAATGTTTAAATGTT
The DNA here is from genome assembly GCA_013400175.1 of Phainopepla nitens. Lineage (NCBI taxonomy): Eukaryota > Metazoa > Chordata > Aves > Passeriformes > Bombycillidae > Phainopepla > Phainopepla nitens. The sequence continues at coordinate 308,066 of VXBQ01005799.1, forward strand.
ATCAAGTGCAGATAGGGCTGAAATTACATCCTCCATCAGCTGCAGACAGGGCTGGCTGATTAGCCTTTCACATTTTGTAGCCATGTAAGAATCAGAGATAGTGGAGCAGGCTTGATATCTCCCACAGGCCCTTTCAGGAGCATCCAGAGGATGGGCTGGGGGGAAAGATGAGTATCCATCAGCTCTCAGAGGTGTGCCAGGCAGAGCAGACCACGTGGCCCATCTCAGTATCCCAAAGAAGTCCAAGGAGAGGCACCTGCACCTGCTCTGCACCCTGGACCCTCCTGTGCACTGCCAGCCCTTCTCCCTGGTTTTGGGGAACACTAGCAAAAGCAAATTTTACTTGCACAGGAGAATATTCCTCCAATCTCTTACCTCCAAAAATGGTCACAGAATCATTCAGGTTGGAAAAGACCTTTAAGGTCATTGGGTCCAATCATTACCACAGGACTGCCAAGGCCGCCACTGACCCAGTGTCCCCAAGTGCCACAGCCACACAGCTCTCAAATCCCTCCAGGGCTGGGGACTCCACCTCTGCCCTGGGCAGCAGTGCCAATGCCTGCCCACCCTTTCTGTGAAGAATTCTTTCCTAATATCCAAATTAAACCTCCTCTGTTGCAACTTGAGGCCATTTCCTCTCATCCTGTCACTTGTTCCCTGGGAAATGGGTCCGTCTCCTCCACTGTAATGGCTAAAGCTACTGTCCCACATAACCAAAACACTCATTTTCTGCCACATGAGCTCAAAGTTACCAGTGCTCAGCAGCCAGACCAGCCCACTACTCCATCTCCTTGATAATCTTGCTTCTGCCATCAGATATTCCCATTAAGGAGCCACAGATCCATCTCCACAAGTGACTCAGGGGCAGATCAAGAGGAAACTCCCCCTCTGTGCATCAACACTCAGCTATTAAATGAGCCCAGCAATGTCTCTCTGCTCTTTCCGTGTGACTTTATTTTGGTTGCCTTCATATATTTTTAAATCTGGCCTTCTGAAAATAACCTTGCCTCTGGACAAAGCGCCCATCATCTTCTGCCCTCATGAGCCTAACTTGCCCCCTCGGGATGTCCTGCCAGCCGGAGGGGACCTCAGGCTGCTGTTCCACCTCCAGGCTTCTCACTGACCCCGAGCCAATCTCCTGGAGGTGCTGCAGAGGAAAGCACATCCAGCCCTTTGAGGCTCCCAGGAGCCAGATGTCACCAGAGGCTGCCAGCCCAAGACATCCTGGTTGACAGCTCAGAGATGTTCCTGCTGCTGATGGGAAATGACCCAGGGAGCGAGGGAAGCTGCCTGGCAAGGGAGGGAGCTCAGCAGGAACAAGGTGAGTCAGCACCAGACTGGGAAGTGATGGTGATGAGGACGGGCAGGGAGAAGGATGATGGATGGGGAGACAAGAACAGCTGATCCTGAGGCACCTCTGGAGCAGGGAATGGTTTCAGGGATGCAGGAGCTGCTCATGGAGCTCTGCCCTGCAGTGCTGGGGACCCACCTGCCGTGTCGTACCCAGAGGAGATTTTCTCTCCAAAAAGGAGAGGATTTTTTCTCCCACCCAATGATGAAAAACAAGGCTGGTGTGGAGGGAATGGGGCAAGGGTTAAGCAGCCCAGCACAGTGCTTCTGATCCACCATTTATTTACCACTGGGATTTAAATAACCTGCTCAGGGCTGGATGTGAAATTTGACAGTCAGACAGACACAGCTCAGCGGGTGAAAGCCTGAGAAGAGCAAGCATCATTTCCTTCAGCTCCAGGGTAAAAGTTATTTAAGGACAAGGACTTATCCAAGGAGAGCCCCACAGTGATCTCCAAACTGACCTCACAGCCAGTTGGCTAGAAAAGAAACCATCTCATGCATTGCTGAGGATTAGGAGCCTTTGGTGCCTGGTCCACTCTATTTTCAAGGCAGAAGCCCCAGGGTTGTCCACCCCATTTTATCTCCTCCCTCCCATACACATCTCTGCTGGCAGAGCTGAGAAAGTCAGAGAAAATGTGTGAAATTCAAAGCCCTCACGGAATCTATGGCAAAAACATCTGCAGCACAACATCTGCAGCATCTGCACTATGTGCTAAACCTGAGCTGTTCCTTGCACGTTTTCACACCACAGAACTATTCAGAGGCTCAGAAATTGGTGTCCAGATAAGATTGGCCCCTGGACTGAAGACCTTGCTGCAGGGAGGATGAAAGGACTGTAACCTCCATTTCCCAGAGGGAAACCAGAGGGCTCAGAAAAAAATAGTTGACCTCAGTCACTTTATAGCAGAGCCCTCATAGTTTGGTAAAGTTTCATGATGTTGTCTTAAAATAAAATGGCCTTTTATTAGAGATTTTCGTAGTGCAGCAGCAGGCTGAAACTCCTGTCACTGGTTAGTTTAAAAGCCAGGCTGTAAAAGCAAAATGATACATCCCTGATCATTAATGCATCTCCAAAAAGGGCTCTCACTCCTTTGCTTTGCCTTTCACAGCCTGGATGAAAAAAGGCTTATGTGAGCAAATCTAAAATTAATCACCTGAATGTCTTACAGATTCCCAGGTAACAAGGGCAGCTGTGAATCATTGTCTTTGCAGGATGCAGAGACATCAAAGATCATCTCCTCTCTCTTCCTGCCCTTTCCCTGGATTTGTTGCTCCAAGACAGGAGCAAACCTTACATGCAGGTCTTGGAGGCAGAAGCTGGGCAGCCTCCCATGAATGGGCAGAAATTTGCAAATAAATAAAATTCTGCCTCTGAAGCAGGTGGTGGATGGCAGATCCCTTCCCATGGCTCTGCCCCTTCCCTTCTCCATTCCTCTTCCCTCCTGGGCTGTCAGGAAGAAATGATCCTTCCTGAGCAGCCAGGATGCTCCAGGAATGGTTCCAGAGCCAATGGAGCAAAGAGGAGCCAGCAGCTTAGATTGCCACCAGCAATACCAGAATCATTCCTGCAAGTGAGATACTTAGACAACTAGGCTGTAGGATTTAAAATTCTTTTTATTCTGGATTCTTGGTAGGGAAACCCCTCAGGTGTCCTGTGCCAGGGTTGAAAATGAGACCAGCAGGACTTGCTGGCTTCAGTCTGCAGTTGTTTATTATTTCCTTATCAAAATTCAGTGCCTTAGATGAGAACAGGCTCAGCACACACAGAGAAACATGCACAGCAAGACCTGGACACTTCAAGGGCATGTGTTAGCAAGACACAAAATGGAAAATTTCAAGGATTCTTATACAGATATGCTACCAAATTAACTATTGCTACGTACCTAAAATGTATTTTATTTTTATTAAACTACCAATTAATAATTATTTGTCAGCCACGTAACCTCTGCACTGCGGCTTTGTCTAAAGAGTCACTGTGCTACCAAAACTGCAAAAAATGGAGTAGTAGAAGAAGAAGGAGAGAAACTGAGTCAGCACCCAAAGTCCTCCATCTTTGTTCCAACTACTACCAATAGTAAAAAACCCAAAACCTACTTTTTCACCCTGTGACAAATAATATTATCTACTTTATACATTTGTAAAAACTCAATGCATCCCAAAGTCCTGGAAGCTTTTTCCATGGCCAAAGACTAAAAGCTGTGCTCTCCTGAGGCATAAAACCTCTCAGGACAGGCACAGGAGATATTCCTGTGTCCTGGATTCCAACACTAGGCCTTGGGTTTAAGTCAACAACTTCATCTGTGGAAAGGTAACATCCCTGGTGAAAATCATTCTTGGTGAGAAAGGCATGCCTAAAATCCATCTGGTAAAGGCTTGCTGTCTACAAACTCTTCATCACTGGCTCCTTTGGAAATGAGAGAGGGATAAAAGGGCATTTGAAGTGTGAGCATCAGCATTAGGGCGAGCTTGATCCACGCCCATTGAAGTCCAGAGGATTTTCCATTGACACCAGGTAGAACCCAGGCCAGCTACACTCTGTGAATCCTTACTGGACTAAGGGGCAATCTCCAGGCTAATGGGAGAGTCTTTCCAAGCAGGGATTAATGTGTAAGGGGAACTGGGAGCTGTGGTTGTATCACAGGGCCCCGACCCAGCAGGGCAGCTTTGGTTTGTGCAATATTTATCTGAGCAATGGCTGCGTTTCACCGGGTCCTGACTGGAAAACAAGTGGAGAACCTGATCTCCAGCCTGGCAAAAGGCTGCCCACCTGCACAGAGAGCATTCCCTGGGGTTCAGGCCGAAATTCACAATGTGCTGCCAGCCAAGATGCCAAGCACCCAGTTTTTATCAAAGAAAGGGAGGAGATCCCTTAACCAACGTCTTTTGTTGCCCTAAGAACACCCTTTCTGGGGGTTTCTTTCCCATCTTGTTCCGTCTCCTCTTCCTGGTGCTGTGTTTTCCACCCTTCTGGCTTTCCCAGAGATGTGAAGATCTCCCAGATCCATTGTTCCCACTCTCTCCTCTGTAACTGGAAGTTCATCTTTTGCAGCCTGTTCAAAGGAACCTTTCCAGGATAAGGAGAACACCTCACCACACCTGGAGCTTCTTCCACCCATGCTGGAGGCACTGCAGAGTGTACAACCCACTCTGCAAACTTCTCCTTATCTTTCTTGTTTCCTTACCACAAAACAGGCAAACCAGTGTTGCTCTGACTTCTCATGGCAACAAAAGTCCAGGCTGAGAAAAATATCAATTGAATTTGAGCCCAAAAATGAAGAGGCTGAGGGAGTTATAAGCAGAAGGGGAATATTTCTCCACAGTCAGTGATGTTCATTAGCCCACACTCAGCATTATGTGCTTGGGGCACAGGGGATTGACTGCACAACAGCAGTGAAGAAAGGGAGGAATAAAGATAAACCAAATGGATGGAGAGAAAATATTCTGATTTCAACAAAATGAGGCTCTCCTGCCATCAACTCCCTTTCCTGTGTGAAGGCTGGGGGCACCCCAAGGTGACTTTCTGTGGCCAGCAAGGAGACAGGATGGGACCAGCATAGCCTGGGACAACCTGCAGCCTCCCCAGCCCTGGGACCACTCAGTCCCTCGACAAATATATCTGTGCTCTCCATTCACCAGCCTCTGGGAGTGGTTTTAAACCAAAATCCAGGGCTCCCTTTCACACAGGGTGCTGCAGACAACACAGGTTCAGGGTCAGCACAGGTGGTGATCACTTGTGTTTGGTGTCCCCCATTTTGCAGAGCTGAACAAAGATCAACTTTCAATCAGTGCCTTGAAGATCTTCCTCAGAGGCTTCTTGAAGGCCCTGGGCTGGTGCTGCACAGCCTTGCCAGCTCCACAGGAGATGTCTGCCAGGAAAAGTGCTGCATTTTTGTCTGAACTGGTAAATCTGGGAAATCAGCTTAAAGCATTCCAGTTTGGAGACCCATTTCTCATAAACTCCTGAAGTCTCTTTCCTTCCAGCCTAAGCCAACCCAACACATTTGTTTCTAGGCTAAGATCCAGCAGGGAGCTTTCTTTTGAGTGCCAACAGCAAATTTTTATGACCACAAAATAAACCTTGAAATACGATCTGTTTAGATAAGCGGTGAGAATGCTGAGAGGCAGTCAGTGATTTGAATCCAGAGGTGTGAACAGTTCTGCTCAAAGGACATTCAAATATAATGGCACTGGGGCTGTGCTGCCACTTCCAGGAGGAAACAGATTATGCTAATGCTGGTTTGGATGGTGGCTCTGCAAAACCTGCACAGGAGCAAGAGGTGCATTATGAGCAGCCCCGAAGCAATGACGAGGTCCCAGGGGGGTCAGACCCCAAAGACCTGCCCCAAACCTGCCTCCCAAGAGCTCCTTTCACAGCTCCCCAGCAGCACAACTGGTTGTCTGGCTGCCTCCTGCCAAACAGGAAGAGAAATCTTCCCCCACACATCCATGGCTAAGTAGCTCTACGTGTCCCGGTGCATTTTTTTCCAGGCATTGTGCTAAAGGGGTTCCCATGATTCCAGATGAAATGTTCCACTTACTCCAGTGCTTGACCTGCTCACCACCACTGCTGATGTTGTTACCACTGAGGTACCCAGTCTGGGCAAGATCACTCCCTGTGTAAAGAATATTTGTCTGAAAGCAAAACTGAGGAGCAGAGATTATTTCTACAACTCCCTGTAAGGAGGAAGGGAGATTATAGATGGGTGGGGGTCAGTCTCTTTTCCCAGGTAACAAGTGATGCCTCAGATTGTGCCAGGAGACATTTAGATTGGATATTAGGAAAAATTTCTTCCCTGAAATTTGTCTGGCATTGGAAGAGGCTGCTCAGGGCAGTGATGGAATCATCATCCCTGGAAATGTTCAAAAAACATGTGGATGTGGCTGCTGTGGACACGATTTGGTGGCGAGCACTGCAGTGCTGGGGCAGTGCTCTGTGGGTTGTCACCCCTAATGCAAACTCCACAAATGCCAAAGGCTGTAGCTGAATATTAGAAATGCTCAAAACCCGCCCAGGTAAGTCCTGGTGGAAATGGAAAACGTTGGCACCACGTAGCCCTAAACAGAGCAATTCCTGGAGAGGAGCAGTCTGCTGCTGTTTGCACAGTCAGGAAATCTCAGGCTCCTGATTTCCCATCCATGATGAGCTCAGCCACCCCAGCAGCCCCCTGTGATGGTTCCCATCATCCTGAGGAGAAACCACCCTGCCCAGACAGACAGATGATGACAGACAATTCAGCTCAGGGCTGAAATGCAGCTGTGGCACAGAGCCAAGCCCGAGCCATCATCAATTTGGAAACCCCAGGGAGCTGGGGATGTTTGAACTTCTGTCCTCAATCCTGCCCTGTCCTCCTCTGGGGATTGAGGAAAACCACTTAAATCTTTGAAGCACCCCATGCTCAGGCTCCAGACCAGCTGAGCAAACCAGAAAGCAGCTAAATCAGTGTCCAGTGGCGTTGCAGGGAGAAGGGCAGTGGTCAGCTGTGCATTAGCGGCGCTTTCCCAGGGAAGCTGCGGGATGAGCTCCTCCAGGAACCATCCCAGAGCTCCCTGTGGAGTGCAGAGGGCACTTGGCAAGGCACAACAACACGTCCTCAAATTAGCAGAGACACAACAACACGGGCAGCTGCTGCTCGTGCTCCCAGGGGACGGGATAACACGCGGCAGGTGCTGGACACCTGGCTCCAGGCAGAGCAAAACCTGGGCTCCACAGCTTTCCCTGAACACTGACATCACCAAAGGTGCTGTGGGGACAGGACCCAGTGCTGCCCACCCTCCAGCTGAGGTGCAACTCTCCTCACAGTTGATATTTTAATTAAAGCCCCAGGTTCTGAAGTTGAGGTGGTGATGGAGGTGGTTCCCCTCTTTACATTCCAACCAATTTTAGCCCCAATGCCTTCACTTGCATTGGAGACACAGTTCCTTGAATATTTTAGCAAATCCATACTTTGAAGACAGGCCCAGGGGCAGGTTGGAAGCCACCCTGAGCTGCATTCAATCACTCAGACCCCATGGATGGCTCCAAGACACATCAAATGTCCTGCTCTGGCACTGAGACCCTGACTGGGTTTCCTGAGCTTTGTGTTAAACTTCTCCGTGAATTTTTCAGGAGAAAGAGCCCAGGTCTGGAACTCCTCTCTATTTTTATCATGTTCCATCACTCCCAGCAAGAACCAGACAAACAACCCCAAGAAATGGCTTGGAAAGTCTGGAGGACAAAAATAAATGCCCAGACTGTGGTTAGAGGGGCTGAGCTTGGCTGAGCCAGCTTGGGCTGGAAAACAAGCAAGCTGTTTTCCTTCAAAATAACACTGGTGCCCAGAGAAGCAGAAATGCCATCTCGTGGGGTCAGGAGAGCGTGGATCCATGAGGCAGGAGAGAAGGACAGCCCTGGTCTCAGTATGCCCAGAGGAGTGCAATCCCTGTGCTACATTAAACAGCTCCTTTCTCTCCCTGTCTGCCCCTTCCTTTCTCTTTGCCTCTCAGCCAAGCCCACATCAGGATGCACCAAAAATAACTTTGGAAATTCTGTTTTGGCCCAACTTCAGCCACCCATGGGCAGGGCTGGGGAGCAGATGTGGGACATGGTGGCTTTGCAGTGACATAAGCCAGAGAAGGTGTGGGTTTGGTTTCCTGCTTCACCTCACAGAGTTTCCGTGCAACCCCAGGCAGGTGAGTGGGACACGTCATCCTTTGGTCCATCACTTTCTTCACACCAGCTCTTTATCCACCTTATCACACCAGCTGCTGGAAATTATCAGGTTGAAATAAATAAAATGGATACTCTGCTCTGGTGAAATCCCACCTGCAGTGCTGCATCCATCTCTGAGGCCTCCAGCATCAGAAGGACATGGAGCTGCTGGAGCAATTTCAGAAGAGGCCACAGAGATGTTCTGAGAGCTGGATTTCCTCTGCTCCAGAGCCAGGCTGGGAGAGCTGGGAGTGTTCACCTGGAGATGGCTCCAGGGACAGCTCAGAGCCCCTTCCAGGCCTAAAGGGGCTCCAGAAGAGCTGGAGAGGGACTGGGGATAAGGAATTGGGTCACAGGACAAGGGGGAATGGCTTCCCACTGCCAGAGGGCAGGGATAGGTGGGATATTGGGAAGGAATTCTTCCCTGTGAGGGTGGGGAGGCCCTGGCACAGGGTGCCCAGAGAAGCTGTAGCTGTCCCTGGATCCCTGGAAGTGTTCCAGGCCAGGTTGGACAGGGCTTGGAGCAACCTGGGACAGTGGAAAGTGTCCCTGCCTATGGCAGGGGGTGGAACTGGACCATATTTAAGGTCCCTTACAACACAAACCATTCAATAATTCTATGAAATGAACCAAGAAAATAAAACTTGTGATTTATCCAGACCTGATGGAAGCAAAGAATCACCTCACTAATGCCCTACAAGCCAATACACTGAATTAATCTGGGCTCTGGGAAGGAGCAACACATGGACCTGTCAGGGCATCAGGACCTTTCTGGGAAGGGAATTTCAGTGGATTCCTTGATCCTGTCTGGGTGAGTGACCCAGGTGTATGGGTGGGATATAACCCAGGACCAGGTTTTCCGGAAAGTGAAATCAAGAAACAGGAGAGAGGAGGCACCAACATCCTTTTAGCAAGGAAAAAAGGCTCTCTAAATTAGTAGGCACTAAATTCCCTGCCAGCTCCTCTGCTGAGCACAAGTTTGATCTACAGCTGCTCTTGTGAGTGTGGAAACTATCTTGAACAGAGTTGGGGATGGATCTGCCAAATTTCTACCTATCCCTAAATCCTATCTGGTGTAGAACTCTGGATCTTAGTGAAGCACCCAGGAGGCTCTGGGTGCAAAACCCTCCTGCTCTTTACCTGCTCTAAATAAAGACACAGCCTACCTCGAGTCTTCTGTATTCCTGGCAACTCTTTGGGAATTCCTGCAATCCTCAGTAGTGAGAATAATGCAATCGCCTCCTAATGTGAGATTTCCTTTGCTGGGTAAAGTACACCTAAAGGCTGCTGATGTAATTCTCACATACTAAGCTGATTAAATGCTGAGGAGTTAGAGCCTTTTATAATTTTATTACATTAGATTCCAGAGATGAAATGAATAGAAATGACCAGACAGTGAAGGAGGCAGCGATCTGTGTCCGCAGATTTTAGAGACTCCAAATTACATTCAGACAATCCAGAGAGGTGTCTGCAAGAGCAAATCTAATAACAGAGTGCCCATCTGTTCCACAATATGGATAAACTTGGGTTATCAGGGTTGCACAATATTAAAAGGACAATTACAGGCAGAGAGCACGTAAAGGTCTTGATATCGCAAGGATTCATGCTACCCCTTTGAGGAAGACCAGCAGCCATTAGCACTGCTTAGCAACTCTGGCTGCAGGGTGTAATTAGCACCACGAATGACTTGGAGTGAGACAGGAAGGTTTGTTGGGCTGGACAGAGGATGTGAGAAATCCATTCCCCACATCCCAAAATGTCTGAGCTGGACCACATCTCTGTATGGAACCTCGTAAAGGTTTGGCTGAGTTGGAAGAGAAACCAGGATTGAAGATGTCTGGATAACTTTAAAAATCCAGGCAGAAACAGCAAAATGCTTCAGGGTGCAAAAAACCTCCTGTGTCATTGAGTTTGGGTCAATAGGCTCGTTCCAGCCAATCCCTTAATTTCACTCTGGTTTAGACAAATCAGCTGGGATTGGGATCACCATGAGGCATCTGCTTGCACAGCTCCCTCCTGTTTCCCCTCCAAGGAAAACCTGGATTTATGAGAAGCTTCCAACCAGGTCTCTGTGCACACCCTTGGGCCATCCTGGCCCTATTGACCACAGTTTGCAGTTGTTGGGCTGGGTGATTTATGCCCCTCACCAATAAAGCAGCCAGTGAGGGCCACACCACCTCAGGCACAATGTGAAATTCAGGGGGGATTCATGCACCGATGCTTTACATTTTTCTCTGGGCACCTCCGTCAGCAAAACGCTCCAGTATTCAGATGAGGGTCCTGCAAAAGGTCAAACTGAAATTTGCTTGCATATCTGAGCAAATATTTGTGAACAATTTCCCCCATTATTCTCTAAGCTTTACATATGGCCCGCTCAGCCGAGAGAAGAGTGGTCTGTGTTAAAATACTTCTGGGGACTGCAGTGACTTAAAAAACTGCCTGGAAGGAATTCCTAGGCTGACTATTCAAATGCATTTTCTGCAAACAAAAGTTTATTTGCTATGTATAGATAAATGCTGTCAGTGGGCTAATTTGGAAGCACTGTTGATTACCCATTGTAATGAGGCCTATTACATAATTAAAAGTGTTTTCTCCTAACTGCATTTTGCTGCTAATTAACATTTTATGCCATCTACAATGGACACTTTGGGCTGCATCAAAGACATTATTATGCAATTTTATCCTACCAGCAGACTATGAATTATTAATTAATATCAAATCTGTTGATGAAAGGGTAATTTGTAAGTAAGCCAATCATAGCCAGGAACATGCTTCACCCATAAATATTCCCCTGAAACACAGTCCAAAATATTATGGAGTAGAGAAGAGGTGGAAGATTGGGAGTGTGAAACATGGGAGACTGGGATAATTTATGAGAACCTCTGATGTTTTTCCAGAAATTCCTGTTGTTAGTGTTTAATTAAAACAGCGTATTCTGAAACGCTCTGTCATGTCCCAGCAGGATTCACAAAGGGAAAACGGTGGAATCCTTGTTCCTTGAGCAAGTCAGACAACAACAGGAACTCAGAGTGCAAATTCACCTGAGCCTGGAAGTTCAGATCAAAAATGTACCCAGTTTGGGGGTGGAAGCAGCAGATGTTGGCAGCAATTGAGGAACACCTACAGAAATTATTCTGCTGTGGCATCACCTTGAAAAATGAGATGTGGATGAGAGCAAGGCTGCAGTGTGAACGTGGAGAGAGCTGCCTGCCCACTGCTCAATTACACATCTTCCTAAATTGGCACAAATTCATACAAACGTCTAAATTTAGGTTCAGCTGGTCAGAGCAAGCTGGTGAATTGGTACTGGATAAAATCCTGACTTACTGGGGTCAAGCATGGTCCCCTTTCAATGTGAGCCAATTCATCATCTGAACTGCCCACCATGAGTGATAATCAATGCATATCACATCCTGGAACAGCACATCCAGCCCAGCTGCAGCCCCTGACCGTCACCCAGGAGGAGCTGGGAGCTCCAGAGGGCAGAGGAACCTGCTAGGAGCCACAGTCACCCTAAAAAGTCAACCCTGGGGCTTCTTCCAGGACCAGGCATCCCTTGAACCTGGGGTGGGATGCTGTGGAGTGTCCACTCCATGCTGCTGGGCTGTCCTGAGGTCAGGGCTCATCCATCACAGGCAGCAGGACATGGAATCATCCCAGGATTCAGAAATGAAGGAACAGCCTGATGCACCCTCTGCCAGCCCTGGCATCTGCTCACTGCTGCAGCAGCCTGGTTCTGCTCTGGGCTCAGGCCTGGACTGGCTGCAGCTCATCACGAGCTCAGGAAAGGTGGTAAAATAATAATAATAGCAGTAGTAGTAATAGTAGTAATAGTAATTGTTGTTGTTTTTGTCATAATAATTTTAATAGGTATTGCTGTTGTTGTTGTTGTTTTTACCCTCAGTATTATTACTGTTAATCAGGCTGGTGATGTGCCTGCTGCAGCAGAGCTGGAGACACCTGAGCTGCACTCCACATGCTGCACAGATTGCACCCGGGCAGGGAAAAGCATCCAGGCTGCTTTCATCCAGCAAATGCCTGTTGGGAAAAGCTGCTTGAGCAGCCTTGTTTACCAACATGAGCAGGAGAGCTGTGTGGTAGCACACACCACAGCCAGACTTTGTGCTGGAGTTGTAAAAGGGGAAGGGGGAAGCCCTGGGGGGTGGTGGTGTTTGCAGTGTGGGACAGTCCCAGCTGTGCTCACCCTGCTTCTCACACCCACTGTGGTCAGAGTGGCACCCAGGTGAGAAAAAATAGCAAAATAGGTCATCAATTTACAAACGGGTCAAACAAAGAGCCGCACTTCAGGTCTTGGACATGCATGGATGTCCCTGGATGGAGAGGGCTTCTCTGAAGGCTCCAGGGGGACCCGTGACATCCATCGCTCCAGGCCAGCTCCAGAATATTCCTGCCCCCAAAAAAGGCAAAAATCTCCCAGATTCCTGGTTCAAGCACAAACCCAGGCCCAGAGGGGAAGGTCCTCTCCCCTCTCATCACAAGAGCTCTGTGTGTGGACTGCCCTCTGCCCACACTCAGCCTGGCCATGGGCACGTTGTTAAGTCCTGCCAGACCCACGAGCCTTAACGAAGCCCAGGACCACTTAATTAATTGTTGTCCTCTTTGCAAGAAAAGTACACAGAGAAAGCAATAATTGGGATTCATAAGCCCTTGGATACACAATGGTTAATGAGAGCCTCTGACTATAGAGACCTGTAGGAAGATGCAGCTCTGTTTACAGCAGCCCTTTTCATTATGGTTTTCTCATTTCAACTTCTCTCATTATTCCTGGAGGACGTAAAGAAGAGCTCCTTCAGACATGCAAAAATGAAGCCAGACAGCACAGAGAGAGTCTGGAAGGTTTTTCTTTACAAGACTGGGTAATTCTGAAGTCAGACTAAAGGAGAAGGTGTGTTAACAACTTTTTTTTTTTTTTTT
>VXBQ01005799.1:321071-381220 GCA_013400175.1 Phainopepla nitens
TTTTTTTCTTACACTCTGTGCTGCCACTTCAATTTTAGCAAGAAGTTTTGCACTGTGGGTTAGCTGACAGGTGAAAACCCCAGTGCAGGAGATGTCACTGATAGCAGGTCTCCCAGGTTTGGATACCACAAAAATTGTGATGGTCCCCAAAATTGAATGTCTGTACCCCACAGTCCCACACCAGCTCTCCAGGTTTCTTTGCAGAGTTATGTAGAAGATACCTTTTTTAACACATTTTTGGCCATCAGGACTGCAGAGGAAGCATGAAACCATTAACCGAATGAAAAAAAAAAAAGAGGTCAAATGGTAGAAAATCATCCCCTTCACTGCTGTTTTTAAAGCAGTGCCTCACTTGGCTAATTCCTGCTCTTTAACCACCAGAAGGTGGGGATGGTTGGGGTCCCCCATTCACCACCCAGTGTAACTCCAGCCTCAGCACTTCCCCTCCTCACTGATAGTTCTCACAGTGAAACCAAGCCATTCCTTTGTAAAGCCATAAAAGCACAGAGGACATCCATGGTTCCTCCCTGGAAAGCTCTCCAGGTGGTTAAAGCCATGACATATTTCCTGCTCCCACCACGCTGGGCTGGGGACTTTTTGACCCTGGCCACTGGCAGAAAGCCAAGCCCTCCTATGGACTGCAATTTTTATTTTATTTTTTTAAATAAACATGTCATCTTTGAGAGCCTATAAATATCTAAGCAATTTATTGCAGATTTCCCACTCTCCATTTTTCTGATCTCAGCGCCGGCGCTCAGAGTTCAGCCCCAATCCAAGTTAATACACAGCAGCAGCTTTGCATGTCAATTAGAGGGAGAAGGTTCTTTTCTGGCTCGACCTCTGAGATCAAGTGCTAATGCACTGCAGAAAAAGGCAGTGATCTATCATCCAAACCCCAGCCAGCACCGCTTTTTTCCTCGGAGAAGGGCTTGCAATAACTTACTCAACACCATCACTCATCTCTTGGCCGTCCTCTCGGGGACATTCCCAGCGTTACTCCAGGACCAGGAGCCTTCAGCCCCAGACACTGATTGAGCACAGCACCTTATTACTCATTTTATGGAACAGCTTGGCACCCAGGTCATGGAGCAAGACCCAGATGTGGGGAACAGCAGCTCTCACACCCAGAAACTTGGTGGTTTAAGGAGATGGCGTGGTTTGATGGTGCTGCGACAAAAGCTCCTCCCTACAGAGGGGTCGCTGAAAAGGGCAGCAGTAATGGGAGGAAAAGTGACCTGGTCAGGAATTATGTCTGGGAGAAGTCAAAAAGCAATGTTTTCAAGCCATTTCAGTGACTTTTGTTGTGTACTGGCAATCACAGCCTGAGCTGTCCTGCACAGACCAAAGTGGGGACGCAGTGCCCAAGGGGACCAGAGATGAAGCTGAGACCCCAAAGGATGAGGGGACACAAAAAGAAAGAGCTTCCAAAAGATACCCTGGAGTGTGGCACAGCTCAGGATATTCTTTCAAAGGGAATATTTGAGGACAAAAATGAATTTCTTTTTTTTAATTCCCCCATAAAGAATTTTGTTTTCCTTCTCTTTCCCTCCTTTCCTTTTTTAGAGGGAAGATTTGAGTCTGGGAACAGGTGAAGAGCTATAAAATCTTCACCCCAGCACAGTCCCCAACACACAGAACTGATGGCAGCCTGTCCCTGTGGGCAACATGGGCTGGGAAGGCTGCCAGGAGCCTGGGAAATATTTCCAAATACCTGCCACAGAGTGCAGTCAGTGCATCCCTGGGGGAAAACAAATCTGCTCATCAGAGATACTCCCAGGAAAACAGCTCTAGGAGATGGTTTATGGGGCAGGAAGGATCTCTTTGGACAGGATGGCCCCTCACAGCACACACTGCACATGCCTCTGCTTCCAGGAGCAAAGCGCCGTCCCAGGTGCCCTTCAGGGAGGCTCAGAGCCTTATTTGCCTTTTTTCCCCAGCTGCATATTCATCTGCTTAGTTTGTAAATCCCTGGAGCCTCGTTTGTCCAATTAGTGCTTGCTGAGTCTCTTGCTACTGGCAAATAATAGGCTCTTCCATGCACTATTGCATTACCCAAAAGAAAATTACTTGGCAGCTAAGAACCGAGGCGTCTTAGTGCCACGAGGAATCGAAGGCAGCAGGAATTGAGAGGCAGCTCCTGCCCCTTAACTGGCCCTGACATAAGCCCTGCGTGGACAGGAGGGCTCAGCCCCATCCCTTGCAAGGTGTGAGGTCATTTTGGTGCTGTTCCATTGTTCTGGGAGCTGGGATTGGAGAAAAACCTGCCTGATCCACCCATACCCAAAAGTTTTGCAAACGAACCACTTTGCTCTTCTGAGCCTTCCTTTGCAGATGCTGCAGCATCCCACAGCTCCTCAGTGGCATTCCTTGCTCTGCTCCCTGTTGCAGCTTGCTGCTGGTGAAAGCTAATCCCCTCCAGCCAGACCTTTTGCAGCAGAATAAATCATCCGAGTGGGATAATAAAGATTCCCAAGCATTTGAAGAATGAGGCCGTATTTTTAGCGGCAACAACCAAAAAAAAAAAAAAAAAGCTCCTTTTTTCCTCCTCCTTTCTACTGGTGCACTTCTTCTCTCAGAGGGAAGGCTGTTGACACTTTCCACTAGACAAAGTTGCTCCAAGATCCATCCAGCCTGACCTTGGACACTTCCAGGAATCCAGGGGCAGCCACAGTTTCTCTGGGAAACCTGTGCCAGGGCCTCACCACCCTCACAGGGAAGAATTTCTTCCTAAATACTAACCTAAATTTCTTCTCTTTTAGTTTAAAACAATTCCTCCTTGTCCTGTCACTAACATGACAGCAGAGCATGCTGGTGGAGACAAATCACTTGTCTGGGGGGGCAAAAGAAGGGACAAAAATCCAGCATCCAGAAAAAGGAGCAAAGAGGGATATAAGTGATGGAATCACCCACACTGGGATGTAGCAGGGCCACAGAGCCCAGGTTTTCTTTACTCCAGCCTGACATTCAGGTTAGACATATATATTCCTTGACAGAGGTCTGTGAGCAATTTGACCTGTGCTAATCCTTTACCCCCAGCTGGGAGAGAGAGAGCCTTGCACCAGAAATCAATCTGCCTCACCCCCATTTCTTGTCTGACTGCACCCAGCTCCTTAGGAAGAGGCAAAAATGCCCCTCTCAGATTTATCATACAACTTTAATAAGTGCATTTTATAGTTCAGGTCATATCCTTTCATGAGCCTCATTATTTTAGACTGGTTTTATAACAAAGAAAATGTGCCATGAAAGTGTCTTTCTCCAGTGGACTTGAGTAGCCCTTCAGTTTAAGCCTCCCTTGTGGCTTGGAAAGCTGGAATTTCATTTGTCAATGCTGAAGAAGACACCAAGATGATGGCATGAGTGTCTAAAAGTAATTGTGGCTGCAGCTGGAGTCTATTGAGCATGGCTGGATCATCACTAACTCCCCCAGGAGGGGTTTGGAAGTGCTGCTCCTTTCCAGCTTGCCAAATCCTGCCCCTGGGGAAGGCTCTGTGCCCACAGCTCTGTTCTTCCCTCGGCTCAACCGTGGCTTCCCAGAGGGGTAAAGGAGAGCAGAACTGAGCTTGGATCTGCTGGATCCATCCACTGGCCAGGCTGGCATTAAGAGAATTTAAACTTCCGTCAAATTTCAGTGGATATTAGGTCAGACCTTTAATTGTTATCCAACTAAAACCAACACTGGAACTGGAAATAAGCCAAACCTGGAGATATGTGCCCAGATTTTGGAATAAGCTTAGTCTGAACCCAGTTACTAAAACCTGAAGTTAATTAAAGATACCAGAGATAGATCTGAGTATAAACTCTGGAGCAAACTCACCTGGATTTTAGGGACAGCTTGCACACATAAGCTAAGCCCACCCTTGCTAGATAAAACCAAAAGTCAAACCATCCTCACGTGGCTTTTGCAGAGGGCAAATGAACTCCATTTCCCTGCATTGCTCCTGTAACCATTCCTCTCCAAAGAGAACAAATACCCCAGGCTGAAACCAGAACCAAACTGAAGTTCACACAGATCCAGGAGAGAAACTGGCAAATCCTTGGCTGCTGGTGTTTGACAGAGCCCAGATATTCAGGCTCTGCCTTCCACTTTTGCTGATTTCTGCTAAAATCCATCACCCCCAGCTCTCTGCCTTCGTGGCCACACTTTGTGCCCTCCAGGTGAGTTCAGCAGGCTCCACCCCTCACCTTAGGCTGTGTTGAGATCTGGGCTTGCACATCTGAGGGCTCTCATTAAAGGAGGACTTCAATTTGGGGCAGCAAAGGCTGGAAAGCCTGGGAATGACCAAGGGGTCAGCCCTGACTGCTGCTCAGTGCTGATGGAGGAAAATGTGATTTATGGCCATTCAGTGGACACCCTGGAATGATAAGTGGGGCACACAGGAGCAATCCCTGGCCCCAGGGAGGGAAAACAGAGCTGGGTCGTGGCTGCAGCGACAGGAGCTGGTCCTGGAGCCGGTTTTGCAGATTCTGGGTGAAACATCATCCTGGATCTGACACAGATAAACCTGTCAGACAAAGCCACTCACCTGTGTTTAAAAGATGCTGCCTGGGACAACTCGTGCTTAGGGGTCCTTGCTCCACAGCAGGATTAAGACAACTTTTCCCAGGCAGTGGGAAATGCCTCATTATTGCTTTAGCAGACAGAGGGAGATATTATTTGTTTCTATAGCCACATAGTAGAGAAAACAGGCAAAAAAAATTCCCATATGAACTAAAATGGTATCGATGCACTCACTCCAAAATCCTCTCTCTTCAGCAAAAGCTGAGACATCTGCTGCTGAGCTGCACACTCAGAACCACACAGGAATTATTCCTCCTGAGCCCAAAGAGGATCCCAGTGAGTCACAGCTCTGTCACAGAGCCTTTTTTTTTCTCTATTTTGCAAATATTTGCCGTGGGGCGATGTTGGAATCCAGGGCACAGGAATGTCTTCTGTACCTGTCCTGAGATGTTTTATTTCTCAGGAGAGCACAGCTTTTAGTCTTTGGCCATAGTAAAAGCTTCCAAGACTTTGAGAGAAATTGAGTTTCATAAATACATTAAATAAAAAATATTATTGTTTATCACAAAGTGAAAACTAAGTTTTAGGGTTTTTTAAATATTAGTAGTAAATAAGACAAAGATAAAGAACTTTTAGGTGTTGACTCAGTTTCCTCCTTCTTCTTCATCTACTCCATTTTCTACAGTATTAATGACACAAATGCATTAAACAAAACCACCCACATTACAAATATTACATAACTAACAAATAATTAATTGTTAATAATATAATAAAAATAAAATACCTTTTAAATACATAAAAATAATTAATTAAATAACATATCTATATAAAAATCCTTAAAAACAAACATTTTATATCTTACTAACATTTATCACTAAAATATACAAAAGCCTATTATTATCCAAAACATTACATTAATAAAAAAATAATAAACTATCTAAGAACCAAAATACCAACAAATCCCACTTATCTCATTTTTAACCCTTACACAAAACATCTTAAAAATTTCCCTATCACAAACTCCAAATATAAGAATCTTAAATCCTGCAGGGCGATGCCATAACTTCTCTAATGCCTGCAGAGCAGTGTCTGAGTGTGTGCAAGGAGCTGATGTTAAACTGGGGAATACAGGAGAGCTCAGTGGGTGACTGCACAGTAAAATGTCCAGGACGTGCTGCTCCAGCTCCCAAATCAGGCACTGAACCCTGGCACAAAACACAAACAAACAAACAAAACTCCTGAGAGCTGCCAGTCTCCCTCTGGAGACCTCCTGCCAGCCCATCTTTACCTGGGTGGGTTAATCACTGTTTTAACTGGGTGGGTTAATCACTGTTTTAACTGGGTGGGTTAATCACTGTTTTAATTGGGTGGGTTAATCACTGTTTTAACTGGGTGGGTTAATCACTGTTGTCTCTCCTGCCATGGTGCCAGCAGCTCTGTCCTGGCAGCAGAAAGGAGGAGAGGGTGACCCCACCTGCACCAGACCCAATTGTGGAGCGATGTCATGATCCCCCAGTAAATTCCAGACATGGATCCCAAGATGTCGAGATCCAAGGCCCCAAGAATCCCAAGATTCCCTACCTGGGTGATCCTCAAGGTCCCTCCCAACCCAAACCATTCTGAGATCCCTTGGCAGAGCCTGGTTCAGGCACCGAAGTGCTTGGGAAGGAACTGCTCCATGAAACCACGAGCTCCCAGCCTGGAGGTTTCAGCACTGGCAGCTTCCAGGAGGATGAGCTGAAGCCACAATTCCTGGCTGGACCAGCCCTTGGCTCCATGGGAAAGGCTGGGTGCTGTGCTTTCATGCCAAGCTGCTGTTCTCTCCCTTCACAAACATCCCTACCCCTCCACAGCTGAAAAATCAGAGCTCCCCTTTCCTTCACAGGAATGTTCAGATCTGCAAAGTGCCCGCCATCCAAAATATCAACCACAAGGAGCTGGGAAAAGACCCAGACGGGGTCTGCTGCCATCAGAGACCCTCTGGCAGGGCTGGCCCAGGTCCCCTGAGCACCAGCACGTCCCCCATCCATGGCAAATTGCTTCAAGGAATAACAAAAACCCCCCAGTTTGTGCAAGGAACAGAGAGATCCTGTTCCTCAGGCCACATTAAAACGCTTAGCCTAGCTTTGCAACAGGTTTTTTCAAACATTTCTGGCTCTGGTAAAACATTTTAATAACCCTGATAATGTTTATCACGTGATTAGGGGTGCTTGGGCTGGAATAAGCCATAGCTCCAGCTGGCAGAAACCCCAGGAACCAAATAATTCCTGTCTCTGGGCTGTGAGCTGATGTCCCTCACTCACACCCTTCCCAGGCTGGCCCCAGACCCTGAGGACCTCTTATCCTGCCAGCACCTTGCAAAAAAAGCCTTATATTAATAAATATTATTATTGTTATATGTATATAAATATTAATATAATAATTTTATTCTAAATAATTAGTATTTAAAGCAATAATTTTAATATCATAAAATAATGATATATTTATTTTAATAGAGATAAATTTATATACTTATATTATATGTAAGTATATTATAATACAATATAATATAATCCTTATGAAGAGGATTATTTCAGCTCCCTAGGGGATGTCCCTCCTGTGTGGTGCCTGTTGGATTGGTGGGAAACAGGGCTTTAGGTAAACAGGATATTCCCTGCAGGGAAAACTCATATTCCCCAGCAAGCAGGAAAGAGGTGCATTCCTGGAGCAGGGTATTTTTCACTCACTGGTAGAAATAGGTGGACAGAGCCCCAGGCTGTGCTTTTCCTGTTATGTGAGCAAAGTTTTGGGTGGGTTACTCTTTTCTTTTTTTCTTTTTCCATTTATCTCGGACATTCCGGATTTATTTTGTTGATTTAGCAGAAGATCTGATTGTGCCACGCCAATTTATTGGGGTTTTCACCCTGGCTTCAGGATATGTGATGGTGTTATGTCTGCTTGCATCAGCCCAGGGGGATTTTTACACTGCTTGAAAAGTGTAAAAATGGCTGGAAAATATTCCCATCAAAAATATCAGATTAGGTCCACGTGGTGGAGGAAATAACAGTGAGGGGCTGGAGAACTTGAACCTCACTGCAGTGCCCAGGAGCCTGTGCAGGAGCTGGGGAGCTGGAAGCAGCTTCTCAGGAGATGTTCACTCTCCCAGGATCCAGGGGTTGGAGCCTGTCCTGGGGGACCCAAATCCCTCTGGAAGGCGATTCACAGCTGATTAAATAGCCCAGCAGTGATTTAACTTTTCACTTTGTAGAATCACAGAATCTTAAAATGGTTGCAAGGGGCCTCAAAGCTCATTTCATTCCCCCCCCTGCCATGGGCAGGGACAACTTCCACTGTCCCAGGCTGCTCCAAGCCCTGTCCAGCCTGGCCTTGGGCACTGCCAGGGATCCAGGGGCAGCCACAGCTTCTCTGGGCACCCTGTGCCAGGGTCTCACCATCTTCACAGCCAGGAATTCCTTCCCAATATCCCATCCATCCCTGCCCTCTGGCACTGGGAAGCCATTCCCTGTGTCCTGTCCCTCCATCCCTTGTCCCCAGTCCCTCTCCAGCTCTCCTGGAGCCCCTTCAAGCCCTGGAAGGGGCTCTGAGCTGTCCCTGGAGCCTTCTGTTCTTCAGGCTGAACAGCCCAAGTGCTACCTGTGCCAGGAGGGGATGCAGGGGGTAATTACAGGGCTGAGGGCAGAAGGATGCAACATTTGCTGTCCTGTTTAGTGTGGGGTGCATTTGGATCAGCCTCTCCAGGAGCAGCACACACTGAAGCCTAGGCTAAGCCTTTTCTTTTTCTCTCTTTCCTGCTATAAAAACAGGAACATTCCATGATGGATAACAGGACTTAAACAAGCACACAGACTCTATGGAGGGAATAAATTCAGTGGGAAGGTTGAGTACCAGGAGTCAGAGCACTGACTGACATGAAATTGGCTTTGGTGGAACTGTGCTGATTTATTGCAGCTGAAAGTCTGAGCCGAGGTGGGAAGGAGCAGTCAGCAGGGAGACACAGACAGACTCCTCTGCTGGAGGCTGGTGCAGCTTTGGAGCATGGGCCCAGCCTGGCATCTCTGTCTCCAGGGCTTTCCAGGGCTCATTTAGTCAACAGGAACCAGGTAAATCACATTTCACAGAGCAGGGGATCACAGATCCCCAGACACACTCCCCCCGCCACCAGCACTGCTGTGATTCCTGAGCCAGGGTGAGTGGTTTGCTCCTGAAGGACACAATGTCACTTTTTCCCTGTTGGCTTGTCCCCAGGATGGTGGGGGGACACCCAGCATGTTGGCACATCCACGCCAAACCATGTCAGCTGTCCCCTTGTCAAGGCAGAGACCCCTGTGGTCCCTCAGCCACCCCTGCTGTGACATCTGACCCCTGAATCTGCTGCCACATCAATTATTACCAGTAACAAACCCTGCAAGGAGCTCAGAGGTGGCCAAAACACACCAAGGGACTTGCACCCCACACTCATGGGTGCAAGAGTGGGGTCCCATGGTCTGGACAGGGAAAAGCCCAGCACAGCCAGGGTCTGCAGGCACTCTGCAGCTGGGCTGTAGCTCCAGGAAAGCTCATGGCTCTGGCTCTGAAGGTTTTTGGGAGGCTCAGCTCCTCAGCCAGTGCCCCAGGCTGCAATAGGGAAAGGAATTTGAAGGAAGATGGAATTTCACTGGGACCTGAGCCCCACACCCCTCAGGGCCCTTTCCAACCCCCCGGCCAGCAGAAGCAAACACAGCATTTACCAGGAGCAGCACCTCCCACAGACTGGGGCTGGCAGCCCAAACTGCTGCTCCCAGGGCAGCCAGCTCCACAGGACACCCTCCCACCACGGGTCCAGGCACCCACAGACCTGCTGCTGCTAATAACCCTCGATATTAACACTGTCAGGAGCTCCTAAGCCTGTAATTGGAAGCAAAACGAGGAGATGGATAGGTGGCAGGGGCAAGACTGGGAAGCACGAGCTGCTCCAGGTCAGCAGGCGAGCTGGAGAACATGTGCAACAAGAGACCTTCATGGGCATCATTAATCTGGAGCCTCTAATTGGGAATTTGGAAGGAGCCTTTTCCATCTGTCTTTGAAGAAGGAGGGCCAGAGCAGCCTGGAGGAGGCTGGAGCAGGGTGACCAGCAGCCCCTGCGAGGCTGGCTCGTGAAATGAGTTCCACCTTCCCTCCTGGACCAGGGACACTCGTCACAACCTGCTCCTGTGCTGGCTCAGCCCTGCAGCCCCAGGGGAGGATGAATTTCCATCGCTGCTTTCAAGCCCTGCTGCTGGTTATTGCTTACCACTGTATCAGCCATCAAAGTTCCCATGAAAACACTGAATAGGACACAAATTGCAAATTAGGCTTTAATTAGAAGCTGGCACCTGCTTTCTGACCAAGAAGTACAATGAAGACGTCTATATGTTGCTATGGCAGTCCAGAAACATAGATTTCTGTTTCAGGACCCTTTGAAGACAAATTTACTCAGCACTATAAACTTGTATGCCAAAGTGATTAACACTTTAATGCTAATATCAAGCTGGACCAGTTACACACATTTTATTCATTAGAAGGCATCATTTTTCAACTGTGTCTTATCAGTATGTAAATGAGATTTTGACTCAGTCATTGTATGCTCCCAAAAGCGCAGCCAAAGTGAATTCAATTAATGCGATTTACATCCCAATGTGACACGCGAGGCTGTGCCGGGCGTGATAAGGGAGCCAGATGGGAGCTGGGCTCCCGGCACAGCCCAGCCATCACCCTCCTCCTCTTCCTCCCCCCTCCCTGCTCCCCGCCTTTGCTGGGCACCCCCGGAACAAAGACACGCAGCCAACTCCGACCCAAACCTCATCTTCCTCCTCCCCGGATGCTTCTGCTGGCCGGGGACACCCCGTGGAGCCACTGAAATGTTTAAAAACTCGGGAACGGCTCCACTGCCAGCCCAGGATCCCGTCAGGGTAATTGAGGACAAACTCCAGCCTTTCTTCTGCGCTCAGCCGAGCCTTACAGATGTGCAAAACAGCTGGGTGAGCAGCTTCCACCGCAAGGGCAGCCCCTCCCGAGATCCTCGCTTCCCCCTGAACAATCCCTCTGGCTTTTCCCCGATCTGGGCCAGGCTCCTGATCCTCCTTTATGCCTGGAGTTCGCCTGCTTGCATCGCTGGCCCTGCCCCAGCCCCGGGTTTCGGAGGGAACACCGAGGCAGGATCGATGGGCACAGGCAGGGGCACTGCTGAGCTGGAACAAAAGGACACTCGTTGTCCCCTCACTGTCACACTGCTCAGCATCTCTGCACGTGCTGCTTCAACCACAAACCAGAGCTCCATCTCAGGGCTCAGGATTTTTCCATGGCCCCTGTTTGGCCAGAGCTGGGAAAGCACGGGCAGCCCCCTCCTGGGAATGGCCTCATGGGCATTTTGCCAGCACCTGGTCAAAACCAGAACGTCTGAGAGTCATCCCAAAACCCCCAAAATGAGGCTCAGTGCCTGCTCTTAAACACAGGAACCTGCCCAAAAGTGCTACTGATATACATAGTAGGTGCAAGAACACACACCCAAGAGCCGAGGAGTTAAAGAGAGAACCTTTTCCTTGAGTGACTGGGCTTCAGCTGGGAGTTCAATGGGTGTTCCTGCCCTTGTTCCTGCCAGGACCTGCCCAGACGCTGTGTGTATGCTCCTTGGCTGGAGGCTTGGAGGGTTGGGTGCGAGGCTGAAAGCCACCAATGGCAGGCCAATTTGTTCCCAGGGTAATAAACTTTCTGCTGAAGGGATGAGCCCGTGCTACAATTCCCAAAGCAGGCAGCATTTATTGCTTTGTTTACCTAATGCTGTTTGTATCCAGGTAAACCACTGAAGTCTCTCCCAGTCTCAGCGTCTGCCCAGCCCAGGTGGGTGCCCTGTTTGAGGACAGGGTGGGCCCACAAGGTAAATGCCACACCCGGCTCTGAGCAGCGCCCAGCCCGAGCTGGCAGCCCTGGCACAACTGGGAAAGGGCAGTGGAGCAGAGCCCACGCATCCATGAGAGTTAATTAACCCAGGCAGCGTGCAGCAGGGAGCTGAACTTGTCCCCAGCGTCCCCGAGCTCACCCTGCCCACCGTGCCCTCCATCCCTCGGGGGTCCCCGCCCTCCCCTCTCACTCCCCAAAATGCCTCTTCTTTTCTGTGGCTGCCCAGTTTATTTTCATGGTTGCACAACGCGAGGTGGGAAAGCTTTCCCTGCCCTGCTTGCTCCCCTTCACCTCCCAGCCCGGCACGGATGTTCATCCCCTCCCTCCCAATATTCCATTTCCACCTCCTGCATCCCCAGCCCCACCGCCACCCCCGATCTGACCATTTTCCCCGCAGCAATCTCCCCATCCCGGCTCCATTTGTGTTTCCAGGCGTGGGTTTGGCCGGGCAGACCCCTTGTGCTGAGCACCGCCAGTAAATCACTGTGTGCCCACTTTCAGCCGGCCAGCACTTTGTTATCCGTGAGCACAGTTCACCTTTTCCCACAAACGAAACATTCCAGGACAATTATTCACCTTGGCAGGGCGGTTGTGGAGGAAAGCAGAGAGGAAAAGACGTTTCTAGAGAGGCAAATTCTGCCTGGGAGCTGGAGCAGTCCCGTGACCCCAAACACAAAGTTAATTGTTGCTCGAAAATCTTCCCTTTTTAGGGTTCAAAGGACAGGCAATGAGCAAGCTCAAATTATCGCTGGGCCTTAATGAAGTTGCTTTCAGGGCGGGCAGAATTGCCTGTTTATTCATGCAAATTCACTCTAACCAGCTTAGAGCATTATCCAGCGCCGGGACCTGCGGGACATCCTGGCTGCCTGCGGGAGATTAGGAGAGGGAAACTCAGGGCCGGGCAGTTAAGGTGCTTCCAAATATCCCGATTAATTCCCAGATTGGCCTCGCATTAGGATAATAGAACAGGCCCTTGTTGTCTGAGTGGATATGGCTGTTAATGATGGGCAAAGTCCCCGGGGGCTGGGACAGGCTCCAGCCGGGGAAAACAGCGTCCCATTGATCAGCCCCTGATCGATCCCTGCTCTGACCACGTGGAAATGCTCATTTATCTGCTACGTGCAGGTAATAATGAGAGTGTCGGGGTGGCTGAAATAAATCCTGGGGGATGTTAACAACCCCCTCCCGTGCTGGCGTCAGCGGGAACTCGCATTTCTCTCTCCCACAGGGCTGCAGATTTCAGACACAGAGCCCTGGTGGCTTGTGCTGCCTGGGGAAGGGCGACCACAAGCCATTGCTTTTCATAGCACACGGGGGCAGGAAGCAAGGCAGCTTCCAGGGTTTGTTTTAGGGGGATTTGGGCACCCAGAGCCAACGATCCTCACCCAAGCATCCTCCCAAGCACTGCTGAAGGGAAAGCTCAGAGCCCCTTCCAGGGCTAAAGGGGCTCCAGGAGAGCTGGAGAGGGACTGGGGACAAGGCATGGAGGGACAGGACACAGGGAATGGCTTCCCAGTGCCAGAGGGCAGGGATGGATGGGATATTGGGAAGGAATTCCTGGCTGTGAGGGTGGGGAGGCCCTGGCACAGGGTGTCCAGAGAAGCTGTGGCTGCCCCTGGATCCCTGGAAGTGTCCAAGGCCAGGTTGGACAGAGCTTGGAGCAGCCTGGGACAGTGGAAGTTGTCCTTGCCCATGGCATGGGATGGAATGAGATGAGCTTTGAGGTCCCTTCCTACCCAAACCATTCTGGGATTCTGTGATGTTAATAGCAAAGGAAGTTTCCTCAGCTGCAGGGGCCAGAATTTAGTGTCAATTTTAAGTCACTGTAGGGTAAATCCAGAGTGATTGAAGCACACACCACTCCTCATGAGCAGCACTCTTGCAGGTGGTGACAGAGTTTGGCACCATTGATGCAGGAAGAAGGAGCTGGAGGAGCTGCCCAAGGCTTGGAGGATGGAGGGAAGAGAGAACAGCAGGCTGGGAACCCCATGAATCTCATTAAAGCTTACACCTTTTAAAAAAAACCACAAAAAGCCAACAAAAAAAAAAAAAGGTATTTAAGTGCATTTAGCTCAAGACTGGGATGTTCATGGTGAGTGTGTTCACCAGGAAAAAACCACATTCCTACAAAACTTGCATTGGAAAGGAGAGGCAGCCCGAGCTGGTGTTTTGTAGCTTCAGGAAAGTGGGGTACCACTGGAAACGTGTTATTTTTCCATTTGTTGTTTTCCTATTTAACGAGGCTGTCCCAGGGACACAAATATCAACTTCCTTTTCCTTATCAGCTGCAGGGGGGTGGAAATAACAGCCTGCTGACCCCAGTTAAGTCCTTCCCCCAGCAGGGTGCTCCATGGATGTTACTGCATCCCCTCTAGGTCACTGGGTTACAGCTCTTCCCAAGGATATCTGTTTCAACCCAAAATAAAATTTAAATAAATAAATAAATAAATACATAAATAAAAATCCCACAGTGCCACAAAACAACACTGGAGGGGGAAAGGGGGTTTGTTTTCAGCTGAGCCTCTTAAAACTATGGGGTGCCTTGAAAGTAAGAGCCCTGTGTTTCCAGGAGCAGCTTTGTGGCCCTGATAACTCAAAATTGGCTCAGGGTGAAGAGGCTAAAGCCTTCCTGCAGGTGGTCTCCTGGCCAGCCTGGAGAGCAGGATGGGCAAGGAAAAGCCCTGTCAGTGCCTTTTAAGTGAAAAAGAGAGAAATGTTTTAATCACCCCGAGCCTTCCCACCTGTTTTTTCTTGCTAACCCAACCCCCAGCCAACCCAGCATCCATTCCCTTCCACCAGACACCTTCAAGCACCCTGAGGAGTGCAGGGCTGGGGTTGGCTCTCTGAAATCATGAGGGAACAAGAGTGGAAGAGATATTTAGTAAAGGCTTGACAGGAGAGGGATAGGACAGCCAGGGCTCAACCTGAGATCTTCCTTCATGACAGCCTCTGGCTCAGGTTGTCCAGGGGGTGGTGGGATCACCACCACTGGTGGTTTGGGGTTTTCAAGTCCCTAAAATACTGCACTTTGATTGCATTCACCTTCTCTCCATGGAATTGCTTCATTCACTGGGTTTGTATCTCCCCAGCCAGCCCAGAACCAACACCAGGTGCCATGACCCAGACAAGTCCCATGAGGAATTTCTTGCAGCAGGGGCAGAACTCCAGCTCATCCAACAGAAAGGCCTGGCTGCAGAACACACACGTGTGGGTTCAGCCCTAGAAACCCAGAGTTAATTAAGCCTCTCACTGGCAAAATCTTTTAATTGCATAGCAGCTGCCTGGCCAGAGGCTGGGCTGCAGGGAGGCTTCCCCTGCTCCTGCTGCCTGGCACTCGATCCCAACCCTGCTGGAGAGCACAGGGCAGAGGAGGAGGAGGCAGTTCCCATGTGGAGAGAGCACAGAGCCAAGGTTCTGACCCCTCTGCCCCAGCCAAACCACCTCCAGTCCCCACTACAGGTGAAACCATGGGGGGATTTGCAGGCCTGACTTCTCCCGGTGGTCCCAAACAACCTCCCAAACAACCTCCTTCCAGTCCCACACGTTGCTGTGGTGAGGGGGAGGGTTCCTCTGCCCCTTCTCACCCCAAAATGCACACACAGAGGAGGAGCTGGCTCATCTGGCTGCACTCCTCCCCATCAGGAGGGCTGCGAGAGACAGGAACGTGAGGATGTACCTTCAGGGGACTGGGAGCCCTGGCCACAGCCAGAACCTCTCCCTGGGTGCCAGCAGGGTCACCCCAGGAGCACCTCCTTCCCAGGGCATGGCCAGGGAGACCCCAGCCTGCTCAGCCAAAAGGAGCCACGGGGGTCCCATCCCCAAATTTTTCACCATGTTGTTTTGAGCCCCTTTCCCCAGCTGGAGAGGAAAGTACAAGCTGAAGAAGATTAAAGGTCACCCAGAGAATTTGTGGATGCTCCTGGATCCCTGGAAGTGTTCCAGGCCAAGTTGGACAGAGCTTGGAGCAACCTGGGATAGTGGAAGGTGTCCCTGCCTATGGCAGGGGGTGGAACTGAATATAACCCAGGAGCAGGTTTTCTGGAAACTGAGATCAAGAAGCAGAGGAGAGAGGAGGCACCAACATCTTTTCAGCAAGGAAAAAAGCTCTCTGAGTTAGTAGGTACCAAATTCCCTGCCAGCTCCTCTGCTGGACACAGATTTGATCTAGAGCTGTTCTTGTCGTGGGCTTTGCACTTTAATGGTCCCTTCCAACCCAAACCCTTCCATGATTCTGTGGTAATCTCATAGCACCTGCAGGCAGGGACAGGATGTGGCAGTTCTGGCACAGGACAGGATGCTCACCCTGCATCTTGCATGGGACGCAGAGCCCAGCACTGCCTCCACACATCACTCACTCAGCCAAAAAAACATGGGGATTTCCCTTCTAAAGGCAAAACAAGCCCCAAATATTCCTTAATCAAACAATAACGTTAAACAGAAATAGTACTGGTGTGGGATAACGCTGCCCTCAACTCCCCATAAATGCAGGGAGGGGCCAGGTGTTTCCAGAGGCAGAAGAAATGAATCCTCAGATACTTCTATCACTGTGACATAATTTACATTACACCCTGGAAACAGTGGAGATGTAATCGTGTCACTTGATGGATGGCCCTGTACGAGGGTGCAAATTGCTTTATTGACCTGCCGAGTCCGGGCTGCTTCACTCGCCTTGGCCAAGGGAGGGACGGGAAGGGGATGCTGGATCCACCCAAGTGGATTCTGAAGGCACAGGAGCCCCTTTCAAGCCTGTTTCTTTTTGTCCCGCCAGCCAGGCCCCCTCTCTTTTAACCTGCTGCTGAAACCTGCCGCTGCAGGGCCATGTGGCAGGCACAGAAATTGCAAATGAGGCTGTTGCCACCTGCTCCTGCACAATGGAAATCCCATTCACTCGGGACAAGGAGCTGTGCCGGGAGCCCCTGGGCTGAGCCAGCGCCACACCAGTGCTCCCAGTTCGGCGCCGTGGCTGGGGGGGGAGCGCTGCACTCAGGGATGCTGGGTCCTGCCGTGGGATGCAAAATGAGTCTCCTCCTCACCTGGATAATACCAACTGAGTAGCAAAAAACCCCCCAAAGCCACCCCAAAATTAAAACAAAACCCCCAAAAGGATATATTTCGCATATTCGATTCCTATTTCTGTTGCTGATGTCGGAGCAGCCAGGGCTGACTCCTCCAGGCACTGAGCAGCACAGTCAGCACCCAGCTGTCCTTCACCAAACCCTACAATTAGGCAAAGCACTAGCATCTGTTTTAAACCCCTTTTTCACGTCTCTGCGTGGTCAAGGAGAGGTGGCAGGGGGTTGGGTATTTCCAGTGAAGGAGGGAAAGACCCAAACATCCCGTGGTCACTCCACGGGCATCACCTCCGAGCAGGGCTCAGCCTCTCCCCCTCCAAACCATCCATCCCTGAGCGCTGCGGCCGCTGCCCAGACTGCCCAAATTCCTCAGGCCGGCCAAAAATCCGTCACCCACTTCCCTCATCCAACCTCCCCCAGGAGGAGAAGGAGCTCAGGGCGAGCGGAGTCCCGGGGCTGCGCCGGCCACGTGCGGGGCAGAAAAATGCAAAGCACAGTAATTATCTGTTGCAGAGCCCTGGTAATGATTAAGTTTGGGAGACGCGAAACAATCAAGCCTATTGAAAAGAACTACAAGGGTTTCAAAGTGTTTCCTCCGAACCATGTGACGGCAAATTGTTCCGAGTAGACGGCTCTTAATTCAAATGCTGGTTGTCATGGGGACGGGATAACACCCCTCCTATTCAGGGATGCCACACAAGCAGCCTACTATTCGCCACCATAGGCTTCTGAGTTCAAGCCATGCTTTATAAATAACCCCCCAAAAAATTAATCCGGGGGATAATACTGGCACTCACCTTTCCTAGCACAGCTCAGCCAAAAGGCCAAAAAGCCCCAGGGTTCTGGGGCTGTGGGAAGAGCTGTGAGCACATGGATGGATGGATGGATGGATGGATGGATGGATGGATGGATGGATGGATGGATGGATGGATGGATGGATGGATGGATGGATGATGGATGGATGGATGGATGGGGGAAGCAGATCACTGTGGCCTGTGCTCTCATGGTGTTGATGAGGTTCAGCCACGTGTGCATGGGCAGGAGTTTCCCTCTAATCCCAAAATGCCACTGGCAAAGTCCCAGAGTTAAAATCTGCCTGGAGGCTGCCGAGGGGTCAGCAGAGTCCAGTGGCTGTCAGCAGACACTGGAGGAGGGCAGGAGCCACCACTGGCTCTGGCTGGGAATTTAAGTTTGGAGAAACGTGGAGGAAACAGGTTCTCCCAAGGCCAAGCACCACTGGCTGTGCTGTGATCGCCTGTCCCGTTCATCTCTCCCCACTCCCAGACCTCTGAGGGCTCTCCACAGCTGAGGGAAAGCATCCAGGCTCTGCTGCTTCACCCAGCACCTGTGACCTCTGGGACAGCTGACTGGAGCAGCACACAGGAGAGGCTGAGGCTGATTTCTCTGCTGGTGACAACTTGCTCCAAACTCCTGGGACTCGTTCAGCTGTCTGAACTCACGGAAAAATCAAACCCTGCTGCTGGGAGGGATGGAGAAGCTGAAGCCTTTGGGCAGGCTCTGAGCTTAGAGCTGCCAAATTTGGGCTAAAATCAGCTGTGACACCAACAGCTGCTGCACGAGCTGCTCGCTCGCCTTCTGCTCACGGGGGCCAGGGAAACATTTGTACAAAATATGAAATCAGTTCCCAGGAGCTGCTGAAACGCGCCAGGAATTTCTGGAACAAATCCTGCAGGCTTTAAGAGCTTTGTTCACGTTTGGGGTTGCAAGCACGGGGCCAGCAGGATTTAACAGTGGATCCCTACGAGTGTGGGTGTTTAATCAGTGGAGCTCCTTGCCTCGGGACACCGCGGTTAAGGGAGCTCCAGCAGGGACAGGATAAGCTCGTGGATGGTTCTTAAACACATTTCCACATTTCCTGAGCACACGTGGCTCAGCATATCCCGGGACCACCAGCAGCTGGGAGAGCATCACTCCACCCTGCCCAGCCCCTGGGCTGGCGGCTGCTGGAGAGGACTTGGAGAGCTTTTGTCCTTACCCCGCCCAAAAACCCTTTTACTTTCCCTTAGGTGACACACAAAACCCCAAACCCCCCGGGGCTGAGAGGTGTCTGACAGCCCTGGAGGGCCACGGTGCCACCCCAGAGCTCCAACCTGCTCCCCCTGAAGGCATCTCTGAAAGCTCCCGGCTGCAGAGGGAACAGCTCCGACAGCTGCATTGTTCCCCTGCCGAGGAAGGAGGAGAAGCATCACCTTCCCGCGTGGGAGCAGCGCCGAGGAGAAGGGACCCGCTAGACGGATGAGTCACTTCCACCGCCACCTCCTCCCCCAGTGCTGAGCGTCCTCAGCAGAGAACAGGAGGCAATCCTTCCCCTCCGGGCTCCCTCGCTCTCGGCGAGAGGAAGGAAAAAAACCAGCCCGGGGTGCTGCCAAAACCCCATCCCTGCAGGGTGTGTGTGTGCCCCCCAGACTCAGCAGTGGTGGAGCAAATGCTCTCAGAGCACACTGGCACCCAACAGCAGCACCCTTGGGTGCAGACAGCAGCCATAAATGTGATTTCCCCACCCAGGATTTCCCCCTCAGCAGGATCCCAAGCCAAGAGGATGGTGGGGACAACCCTCGTGAGTGGCAGCCTGTCCCCATCCCCAAAACGAGCTCCGTGGAGATGTGGATGCTGCAGCATCCCCCAACACAGCCTCCCCATGTGATGCATCTCCAGCTGATGATGAGGAAAATCTTCCATCTCTCTACTAAATCCTTTATCTCACTACTAAAGCAACTGGGAAAAGGCAAAAGGCAGCATCTCACCTCTCCCAGGGGTTCTGCTTCTCACTCCTGCCTCAGGGGAGTGGTGAGGGACAGCTCACACCTCCCTAAATTCCCTTCCAGGCTGTTGCTTGTCCTGCCTTGCAAGTTCTGCAAAGCCAAGGCTGCCTTCACCACTCGCTCCCATGTCTGGTAGCCAAGGAGTTTAAACCCAAGTGGGAAGAGATCCAAAATTGGATGGTGAACCATCCAAACCCTCTTAAAAACTGTCAGGGGACTCACACTAGCCCTACCACTGCTCCATGCAATGTGCAAATATTTCAGGAGATTAAATAAGCTGCTCTTCACTAAGTCTGCACTCCAGTTTGGGGAGACAGAGGTAAAATAATGTGCATTTGTGGTGCTGTTTTATCAACCTGCACGTGGGATCCATCCAGAGCCACCACAGAAAAGGAAAACCACTGTTACAGAGCCAGGAGTGTTTTATCCTGCAAAGTACCAGCCTGATTTAAAAGTCTCTCTACCTCCAGGATGCCTCATTCTCCCCAGTCAGCAGAAGAAAAGACGGGGAGGTTTCACATAAAAGGGAGCTTTTTCATGGGAGAAAAAGGATGAAAGTAGGGAAAGCAGAAGTGAGTGGAAAACACTGACTGAAATCAGGATGCAGCAGTTCAAAGGCTGTGTGGTTGCTGGCCTGTGCAGGCTTAGCTGCTTTAATCTGAGCCCTTTCTCCCTTTCCTGAGATGCCCAGAGTACACAGAGCCACTGGTACGCGGCCGCTGAGCAAATGCTAACGGAATATTTTAATCGGATTTTAACAAAATTAAAGCCCTTGCAACCCGAGTGGGAGAGCAAGGTAAACAGCAGAGAGGAAGGCTTAAATGTGCCTTTCCATCCCACTAACTCCAGGTTTAGGCAGCAGAAGTGTTGGAGTTGCTGATACGGGGTCTTCTGGCTGGGAATTCCTTGTAAGGTGTTGTGCTGTGCTTAGAAATGAGGTAGATGGGACTTGCTGGTATTTGGGTCTTTAGGATAGTTTATTGCTTTTATTAGTTCAATGCCTTGGATGACAGTAGGCTCTGGACACTTTAAGGCTATGTGGTAGTAAGACCTAAAATGTTTGCTTTTAAGGACTTCTATATAAGATACGTTATCTAATTAACTATTTCTATGTATCTATAATGTCTTTTATTGTTATTTTATTACTAATACCTAATTATTTGTTCGTTTATGCAGTACCTGCATTGCGGGCACTTCTGTTTAATGAAATTGTGCTCCCCACACTGCAGAAAGTGGAGTAGGTAGAAGAAGGAAGAAGGAGATAGAGATAACACTAAAATCCTCTGTCTTGGTCTCCTACCTATATCTATGCTAGATAAAACTTAGAATCTAAATTTTTTTACCTTATGAAAACATTCTCTATGTCTGAGATTCCCACACAAAAGGAGGTGGCCCCTGCACCCACCCGGCTCAGAGCGAAGGCCTCGCCAGGAGGGTTCCTGCCAAGGACAAGCCTTTGCCACCATCCCAACACTTAATCCCCAGCTCCTTCCCTATTTTCCCGTCCTAACAGAGGCATTTGGTGAAGGAGGACAGGGAGAAGCCTCAGCAGAACCTCCCATTTCCAGGGGGACTGATTAATGAAAGGCTTCTCTATTATCGGGTTATCGCTCCCCGTTTTTCTTAATTGCGGCGACGCACCTCCGTCCTCTCAACTTCAAGGTTGACAATAATTAGCACAGCGAGTCGTTATGACTCTCATCATCTCTCCCCTTCAGGAAGTACAAGATCTAAGGCACCAGCCATGGATAGGAAATCCAGCTTTGCCAGGCACACTCTCACCGACCTCGGAGCCGCCCCACGATCTTGTAATGAGAGGATTAGCCCAGAATACATATGTGGCCCTTTAAAGGAGAATATTTATTAAAAATACATCAATATATCGCTGCTGGGGTGCACACACAGCTTATTAACAAGAGACCCCCCTCCTGAGCAGGCTTTTGTCAGCAGCAAACAGAGCTGGGGAGATAAACAGCAGCTCCTGTAATTAAGAGTAGCCCTTGTGTTAATGCTGGTTGCTGTTACAGCAGCTTATTGTCAGCTGCAGGGCCTGGGGAAGCAGGATGATGGCAAAGGCTAATGCTGAAAGGTGGATTTAGTTAGCAAAAGATGAGGCAGGAACATGGATTTTAAGCAAAAGGTGAGAAAAAAAATTACGGTTGGATTTAGCCATCCTCAGGCAAGATGTAACTGCAAATTAGGACTTACAGAGTCACAGAATGGTTTGGGTTGGTTAAAGATCATCTCATTCCAGCCCCCTGCCATGGCAGGGACACCTTCCACTATCCCAGGGTGCTCCAAGCTCTGTCCAGCCTGGCCTTGAAGCACAGAACTCCTGCCCTTATTGGTGAAACACACACACACAAATAGAGATATATGTGTAACAGATGGACATAATGTTTGTATGGGATCAGAGCCCCATTACTGCCACAAGCTGAACATGCAGGGTTGGGGAATCCTCTGCCGGTCTCAGTCCCAGAGGATTCACCATTTACCATTCAGCTATAGGGGGTGAAATTGCCTCAGCTTCCAAAAGGACCCTGCAGAGAGAGATTCACCTGTCAAATACCACAAGATTTGCAATAATCAACCTGACCAGCAAGAACAGGAGTCCCAGGACAAAGAAAACTCGGGGAGAGTTTGTGTTTCTGCCTGTACAGCCCCCCAGCCCAGCAGCAACATGTATATGTGTATTTAAAATAAATACACTCTGTGCTGCAAAGCTCTTCAAAATACACCTCCCATGTATTTCGGAAGGTGGAAGGTGTCCCTGCCCATGGCAGGGGGTGGGACTGGATGAGCTGCAAGGTCCCTTCCAACCCAACCCATTCTGTGATTCCATGATATTTAGAAGTTCCTGTTCCCTGAGTGTCCCATTTTCAGGCTTTTTCCTCACAAACACTTTTTCTCAAGAGAGCAGTTGTGTCCTCACACACACCAACAAACAGGATGCTCTTGCTGGTTTTCTTCATCAGGTTTCAGAAGCCCTTTGAGAGGACAGAGGTATCCGTTTCTCTTTGTTTCAGCTGGGTAACAAAATGCCTCTTTGGGCTGGGAACAGGGACTGATCTCATTCTACCAGGGCAGCCAGCATCTTGGAGTCTCCTTAATCCAAGATTTCCACTCCACCACAGGGCCCCAAAAGCAGGAGGTTTAGGACAGACATCCTAGAAAGCACAGCTGACTGTTTGGGAGTCCAAGCCCTGCTGTCACAGCTTCATACACCCAGGGACTGAGGACACACACTGAGGCACACTGTGCAAAACAACTATTTTTTGCTGTATTTAACACCTGGGTGAAGGCTAGGGGCCCCATTCTGAGTCACTGACGATCCAGCAAATCATCTCAGCCACGTGGGGGGAAGCAGCACTTAAAATTTCAGCTGTTGTGCTTCCTCAGCCAATTTACAGCTGCATCCATTGAATTAATAATGACCAGCCAGGACCAGCACTGCTGATACAGACCAGCTCCCTCTGCTCCTGAAATATTTATTGATTTTAAAGAATTCTATCCTGAGCCTGGTGCAGCTCAGGTTGTTTTCATAGGGTTGGATTAGGATGAGCACATTTGCTTAAGCAAGAGATCAGGTTCTTCCAGGATGGCCCTGGGCAGCATTGATGTGCTGCAGGAACACTCTGGCTCTGAATATGAGCTTTGAAATGGTCTTGGGCTCTTTCTTTTCTCTGTTTTAAGCCTGGTTGAGGGGTGAGGGGTGTTTTACCCAAATAAGTCCTGTGAGAACATCACAAAGGCTGTGAACCTTCAGACTCTCCATCCTCTCATGGCTTTGGGTCCCACAGTGTCACAAACAGGACCTACAGCCACATTTGTCAGTGGTTTTGTTGATATAAAGAATTGCTGATGGCCAAGCCGGAGATGCAAAGCCCACTGGGAGCCCTGAGCACATCTGAGCTGGATATTAACCCCAGATCTCCAGAAATCTACAAGGTGCAATCTAAAGCTGTTTGCCAGGCCCCCATCCCTTCTCCACTGAGGGGCTGCTCAGGGGGTCCTGTGATGGTCACAGTGGGACTGAGGCTGAAGTTCAGGGTCTGGGGAGGGTCATAGCTGCACAAAAAAAAAGTATGAATGCCCAAACACCCAGGTGCAAACGTGCCCTTCCCACAGAGGAAGGATAAACCTCTGGACCTTGCCCACGCAGTGCGAGAGGAACACGGATCGCTGCAAAAACGGGAAAAAACAAACCCACAACATTTTCAGCAACATGGAATGAGCCCTGCTCGAGGGCCTGCATTTCCCCCAGATTAATTAGCTCCTCAATGATGCAGAGCCAGCTTCCCCAGGAGGCTGAAGATGTATTTTTAGGTGCAACCACTCCAAGAATAGAAGCATCCCCACAGGAAGCTGTGAACAGCCGCCGAGGAGCCACGTGCGGGTTGTGCTGTGGATGCAGCAGCTGAGAGCAGAACTTGCACCCATCCCAAGCCCAGGGGACACCAGAACAGGGGCACATCCAGCAGCCACCCCAGCTCCCTCCCAGACATGCCCTTGGAAAAACAGAAACACAGAAATTCAAACAGAAATGAAACATTTTGTTCCTCCCTGTGGCACAGCACCAGGAGAGGTGGGGTTTGCAAGGGGACACACCGCAGGTGACCTCCCCCAGTGAACACCTGAGCAAGTCTTGGCATTCCCATGGGTTCTCCTGTGCTTCTGGTCATTCACACAGACTCAGGAAACTCCTCAAGACTTCTACTGACCCCTTTGTTTGGCAGTCTCACCAAAAACATCCAGAGGAGGCTCCAGAGGAGGCCACCTCTCGGGGTCTAATCCTGCCCCTGTGACAGGCAGAGCTCCCAACAAAATCTGTGCCTTTGGGAATTAGTCCAGCCACATTTTAAGCCAGTCTGGCAGAGGAGACACCCTCTGTGAAGATATTTGTTTAAATCTCCCTCCAAGGAGCACCCCTTGCCCATTGCTGCTCCCCCCAGAGCCACTGCCCAGTCAGGGCTGCAGAGGATCCACAGGGATTTGTGAGAGCAAGATCTCCAGCAGGATGTGAGAGAAAGCCTGAATGCTGGAAAAGCAGCAGTCATCTCCAATTTGTTTTAAAGCTTTTGGAGACTTTACATCCCATAGCATCACCAGAGGCTTTCCCCCCAAAACCTTTCCTCTCCAGCCAGGGCACAAGCACAAGTCTGGGCCCACGGAGGAGAGTTTTTGCTGGAAGATGATGTTAAGTCTGGCAGAAATAATGGTGGTTTTCACCTTCTGGATTCTCCCTTAGGAATTCCCACTCAGCCAGCAGAATCTCCCCCCACTCAGCTTCCACCAAGACTGACAGAAGAGCCCCCTCCAGTACAACCCCTCTGGCAGAGTCCTCCCAAAACCAGCCTGGCAAGATCCTTGGTGACCACCAGACTGCAAACATCCCTGAGAGAGCTGCAGGAGAAAGCCAAGGTGGCACAGGGAGCAAGGGGGACCCCAGGCAGAACACACAGCTGTGCAGAGGGCTTTTATGGCAAAATCAGCTGAATTATTTGGGGTTGAATTAAAGCTGCACGAGCTTTTCTTTTTTTAAGGGCAGTAACAAATAGCTGAGTGAGTCACTGCCTGAGAAAACCCAGCAGCAGCTCGTGGGTGAACAACCTGCTGCTCCCCGATGCCTGATACAGCTGGGAAAGGGTGGCAGGGCCGTGCTGGGGGACCCGGGAGAGGCAGCACAACTTCAGGGAGACAGCTCAGAGCCTTCCCCTGCACCTCCCATTCCCATTTCGAGGCAAGATGATGAAGCGAAAGCAAGAGGAGCCAGGTTGGTTCGGGAGCCAGGCTCGACAGGGAGCACCTCGGCGGAAGCACTCGGCCCCGCATCGCGGGTCCTCCCGGTGCAAATCACCTCTAAAAAAAATAAATAAGCACCAGAAAATATCCATTTGCCAGCATCTGAACATCCCACTTCGGGCTTTTTTCCAGGAAAAAGCATCCCTGTATGCATTAGCTATTGTCTCCCTCTAGCGCGGGCAGTCTCCATCCCGCCTCCCCTCCTGCCTGGCTGCGCTGGAGCTCTCCGAGATCCGGGGGCTCCCGGCCCTGGGAACACGCCGAGCACCAGCTCGACCTTTGCACTGATGAATCAGCTTCCCACACTTTTAGTTTGTTTTTTTTTTTCCCTCGTCCCATTTTCTGCCGGCAGATGCTCAGATGCTCAGAGCAGGAGGGATTTCTTAGTGAGCAAACCGGCGAGGCAAAGCTTTCCAAATCGGAGATGAGTGGTTTTACCCAGGGCTGGAGAGGACAGCAAGATGAAACAGCATCCTTCCCCTCTTGCCAGAGCTCCTGGAGAACCAGCCTGACCTCTCCTCAGCCTTCAGAGAGGGGATCAGGCTTTGCTCAGCTGAGCTTTCCAGGGGATCTTTCCACAGCTGCCTTTAACACCTCTGTACATCCCCTGAAGTGAAACAAAAACCTGCTCTTAAATTTCGAAACTAAAAGATCTCCCATCCTCTCCAGGGAGGATTCCTGCCAAGAGAGGAAGGGAATGATGCTGCAAATCTCTCCCCTTTTCAACTGAGCACTGCAGCAGCATCTTCACCCCCTGCTCTGCAGCTCAACCCACACAAAGCCAAGAGCCTGGAGGCACAGCCAGGCTCCAAGGGCTGCATCCAGAGGCTCTCCAGGCACTGCTGCCCATTCCAAAAGCATTTATTTCTTGAATGAGGCACCTCCAGCATTTTCAAAGCCACATTTTTAAGGAAAAAAAGGACATCACTTTACCTGCAGAGCCCATTGGGATGATGGTTCAAAGGAGCTTCCCAGCGTGGGTGGCCAAGGGGACTCCCCTGAGGGGCAGGAAAGAATCAGAGCCACAGGGACACTCCAGCCCAAACCAGCCTCACTCAAGCTCCTGGGGTATGTTCTGATATCATTTTAAACCAGTCAAACCTGCATGGATCCATTCAACTGCCACTTGCACCCCAAAATAGGTGTTTGACACCTGTTAAAGGCTCTGACCCCAACCTGGGCAAGGGTGGGGACCCTCCAGGGTTCAGGTTTTCCTTGGATCTCCAGTTGCAGGGGTGGCTTTCTACTTTCTACATCACACACCAATACAAGTCAGGCTGATGGCATTTGGGTTTTGACTCCATGGAGTAACATCTCCATGGAACACAACACTTCAGTGGCCACAGCTGGAGACCAGGGCTAGCTCCTGCTGTGAGGAAACCACATTTTCTGGTTTTTTCTCCCTCTTCTGAGCTATTTCACAGCTCTCAGCAGGACTTGGTGTGATCCAGATCACTGGAACCATGTAAGGAAGAGGCTTCTTTACCTCCTGCCTGGTGAAGGCCAAATCTTAACTAAAAAATAGCACAGAGGAGAATGTGAACATCTCAGGGTGAGCAGTTTGATTTGTTTTACCTCTACATTAACCCCCAATTAATAAAACCCCCTGTTTTATTGCCTCCCCTCAGGTAATCACATCCTCAAGTGCTCTAAAAAACCAAACCTCCCCTCACCCTGCCCACTGCAGAGTCCCAGAGGACTGAGAGGTTCCTCTAAGGCACACAGAGGAGGGGACACCTGATCTCCCCACACCTCCAGGAGAATCCCTGTCCCATCCAAGACCCTCTCCACACCTGTTCCCAACAAAGCACTAGGTAACAGAGCATCCAAACCCTCTCCCAGAACTCCCTCCACCCCAGGCTGCCATCCAGGGGGTGGATCTGGGGCACATGGACACACTCTGCTCACCACTGCCTTTGCCATACCCAGTGTTTCCAGCTGTTCCCCCCACCAGCACACCCTGATCTTTCCCAAAGACAACACAATTTACATGGCACCGTGATGGGGATTTCTTGCATTTTTAAAAAATCTACTACCTTTCCTTTAGAGTGAAAACTCGCTCTGGAGTTGCCAAATCTCCCCAGTTTGCCTCTTCTCAAGCTGCTGTCTCCTCCTCTGCCCAAAACCAAGCACAGTGGGTGCAGCCTGATGCTCATTTCGGGGAGGGGAGATGTGGAAACCTCACCTGAGTCATCCAAATTCACTTGAAAGAAGAGAGCAGGAACACCTTGAATAATAGCATCCCTTTATTTGCTGACACCATTACAAAAACTGATTACATTAGCAACCAAAAAAAAAAAAAAGAAAAAAAAAAAGGAGTGTTTACTTGAGGTTGAAGTCAGAGGCAGCTAATCCCAAAAATGTAATTAAGTAAAACAGTGTACAACATCAGTATTAAAATGTCATTTCCCATCAGTGACTTTGCCGTGTTGGAGTTTTCTGAACAAGTTTTATTGAGCAAAATAAGATAAAAGATTATGTGTTTACTGTCTCTCCAGGAATGTAAAGGTCTAATTATCCAAACAGGTTTGTTTTTATTACAAAACTAAACTCTGGAGGTGTCTACAGAGTTGGGTTTTTTCTTTAAATCAGTAGTCTAACAAGGATTAGAAAAGACAAAACTCTGTTCAGTGTTTCTGACGAAGTAGAAAGGGTGAAAACATAAATAAGGCTTTAATTTGGCAAAATATAATACAATGCCTTCTGCTATCCTCAAATGAACGATTCCCCCGTGACTTCACTCTGCAAGAGAAACACAAATCACAGGTCAGAGGAGCAGCCTCCCAAGGGAAATCCAGGACCTTGCCTGCAATTCCTTTGTGCCAGCTCATGAGGAAGCCCAGGGGAGCCAGCCTGGGTGGGGGAGGCTGAGCAGGAACAGCCTCCCAGAGCAGAGGCCAAGGTGCAGCAGCCCCTCCCTCCCACCTCAGCACCCAGGTACCTCTACCAGCTCTGCTGTCCCTGGGTCCCCAAGAGCATAAAAAACACCTCCATCAGGAATACAAGCCCCATCCTTGCTCAGTGCTGCCTCCCAAGACAAAAAGCCCCCAGTTCAGACCCAAATCTGCATCAGCTTCCTTAAAAAAAAAAAAAGTTCAGTGTCTTGAGCTTATCCAGCCTTCAGCTACCTCTGGCTCATTTAACTTTATCAGCACAAAGATCCAGCTTTCCAAGCTGGCTGTGTATTAAAATCAAAGCCTTGTCCACGTGTCTGTAACTGGATGAAGAGCTCATGCCAGGCTGGTGCTTCAGACACCCCCAGCTACTGCTGGTAGCTCAGTGGAAGCCCAGGGGGTTATTTTATATCCTCCACCCCAAAGCAATAAGAGCATGGAAGTGCAGAAAGCTTGCTGGTGGAGCAAAGAAAGAGGAAAAAAAGCCTCTGGGAGAACAAAACTTGGGGCAACCTGCTGCAGGAAGTAGC
This sequence comes from Phainopepla nitens, assembly GCA_013400175.1. Lineage (NCBI taxonomy): Eukaryota > Metazoa > Chordata > Aves > Passeriformes > Bombycillidae > Phainopepla > Phainopepla nitens. Next base: position 349,566 of record VXBQ01005799.1, read on the forward strand.
AGGGAGTGGAAGGGAGGGGGAGAATTACAGGCCTACAGAGGGACTCAAGATTAGTCTCAGCTAATTGACGTGTGCATCCAGAGAGGAACAAATCCAGTGCCTGCCAGACGTTTTTTATGATTTGCATGGGGAATCTGGATCAGTATTAGGACAAGGTTCTTCACTGAAAATGTTATCAGGGTCAGGCATTAGAACAGGGCAGTGATGGAATCTCCATCCCTGGATTTAAAAGCCATGTGGATGTGGCACTTGGGGACGTGGTCAGTGCTGGCCTTGGCAGAGCTGGGGGAATGGCTGCACTCACAGTGTTCCCAACCTTAATAATTCACTGGTTCTGTGATCTGACTCTAAAAGGTCACATATTCTGAGGTGAGAGTTGTTGATTTGAACAAAGTCCCACCATAACACACCAGTGGCCTTGCCAGCAGCTGAACTGGGGGGGCACTGTCCACACCCACCTGGCTGTAGTGTCCTCATCCCTTTGACAGCATTTGGCTTACTGACACGAGCAGCTTTTTGAGATGACCCACATCCTGGGTGAGATTCACCGCCACATTTCGCCTTTTATCGCTCAGTTCCTGGAAGAAGGAAAAAAAAAAGGAAATCATTAAAAACTCATTTACAATCTAATTACCAAGAAAGCCTAGAATTAGATCCTGTGTATAAAATTACAACTCATGGTGCAGATGGGAACAGTGCTTGTCAGTCAGAGGGTTATGGACAACATGGTTCACAGTCAAGGAGCCCTTTCCTGTTCCAGGGAATCCCCTGCACATCCAGCTCCTACCCTCCCTGCCTGGGACTCCAGCACTCCCTGCTCCCAGGAATTGTGCTGGTATCCACAGCTGATCAGCCTCAAAGGTTATTTCCCCACCAGCCTGGCTGAATTGCCCCAGAGATGTGGTTTGTAACACAGGTCAGGGTGCATAGGGATGACTTCTGACCCCACAGCTGGAACAGCCAAATTTCCTGGACCACCAAGGAGTGGGTGTGACTGAGGATCTGGGGGGTGGTGTCCTCAGCAGTACTCAACACCCCAGCCCAAGGCAGCTCCAGCTGTGAAGCAGCATTTGGAACAGCTCCCTGGAGATCCACACCCTTCTCCACCCACAGCCATCCCGTGGATTCACCCTCTGCCCCAAACCCCTGGGAAATTCCCACTTGCCAGCAACACCCAGACTTGGATGAGGGCTCCACAAAGCAGTCCAAGCACCAGAAAACCCAGAGAAAAGCAAAAATGAAAGCTACCACGAGCTAGAAAGTTTCCTGTGATGAAATGAAAATGCTGAGCTTGAATTTTCAAACAAAAATAACTGCTCTTTTCTTTTTTTTCCCTAGGAATTTGACAGTTTATTAATCAGGAAGTGCCACAGCTGAAGATGGACTCTCCCCCTCCTGCCTCCCTGCCTGTCAGCCTTGCTGGGCTAACAGTGCTGTGTAATCCCTGTTTTATTAGCTTTATTGATTAACTCCTCCAGAGACACAGAGAGCACTCCACAGCTTACACACACCTTACTGCTCCTTATTCAGCTCAGGACACAGACATGCAGATCACCTGCAGAAGAGCTTTTCCCTGAAATTTAACAGCTAAAAATAAGCAACTCTGCCACAGTGTCAGCAATGCAGAAGTGCCCAGCTCTCCACAGGAGCACAGAGGTGTTTGCAGGCAGTCAGCATCTGTCAGCCCCACTCTGGTGTTACCCACAGAATGAGACTGATGCATAATGCAGGTGCAAATCTCTCCCCAGAGCTCCAGGGAAATTAGAGGGAGTTCAGAGAGGGCCATTTTCCCTGCTCCTATTTGGCTGGAAATGCAGAATGAGCAGTAAATCAAACTCAAGCACCTGCACCATTACAGAAACGGCTCTGGGCTCAGACAAGAGAAAAAAAATCTACAGGAAAGCTCTTGCTCCTGTGCAACTGGTAAACATTTTTCTACTGTAAAAAAAATCATTGGGATCTGTATTAGGGTAGCCTTAACCTGTTTTGCCCTTATTAAAAGTAAAAAATCAGCTCTGTCAAGGCTGAGAGTTGGCTTAGTGGTCTCATACACACTGATGGAAGTGGAAAGGCAAAGGCAATTAGCAGCCCAGTAGATTAATTAATCCAGCAGTGAGGCTGCCTGGGCAGCAGCACAGAACCAGGAGCAGCAAGGAAGGAGCCCTCTAGTCCCCTCTCAGCCCCCTCTCTGGGAACACCTCCTCCCTCCCTCCCTCCCTCATTTGCTTCATCTCCCTTCTGTTTTGTGACCTCACTAATCTCAGGCAGTGTTCACTCATGAATTATAGACACATTCCCCAATCCTCTTGGGGCCAATTCTGACTAGATCCCAATGGATTTGGGCTCAGCACAGCCCTCCAGCAGCTCCTGCTAACCCAGGAGTGCAGAGCTGCCTTACACAGCCACTGCTGAGCCCCAGCCCTGTGCTCTCCATGACTCGGGGGAAGAGGGGACATTTAGGTCAGATTTACAAAAGAAATCCTTCCCTGTGAGGATGGGGAGGCCCTGGCACAGGGTGCCCAGAGAAGCTGTGGCTGCCCCTGGATCCCTGGCAGTGCCCAAGGCCAGGCTGGACAGGGTTTGGAGCAGCCTGGGATAGTGGGAGGTGTCCCCACCCTCAGCAGGGGCTGGAACTGGATGGTCCTTAAGGTCCCTTCCAACCCACACCATCCTGGGATTCTGTGACTCCACTCCTCTGGGACATGAGGATGAAGAGAGGAAGAGGATGGTAGTGGGGAAGCCCCTGTGATTTCAGACCCAGCAGCTACAACAGGAGCTGAACAGTCTGGACAGATTCCCCTGGGCTGTTTCACACATATGGCATTCCCAGTTTCCAGTGATGGAGAATTCTGCACTGAGATTTGGGGGGGAAAGCACATTAGATTTCACATAAGCCTCAAAATAAGCTCAGTGCCTAAGCAAGCTGCTGAATATAAATGACTTCCTTAAAGCACACTAAAAAGCCCCCTTTAGTCATCAGCTGGTCCTATAAGTGACAAAGCAGCTGATTAGAAACCCCAAATGGTCTATTTTTAAATAGAAAGAAAAGGAGTCTAAAGAAAACACTCTGAGTGTGTTTGAGGGTTTATGCAAGTATCATTTCTCAATTTTGTGGGTTGGTTCCAGCACCCAGAAGGAACAAATATGTTCATTTTCAAGCATGTGTTTTCAGGTCCTTCGTAAAAAAAAAAAAAAAAAAAAAAAAAAAGAGGCACTGTTGCTAGGTGGAAGTGGCTGGAAGACTTTCTTTTTTGATCTCAGAGCTATTTTCAGCTGGGTTTTTAGGCTTCTGGGGAGACAGTTTCCTTTTCTCCCCTCAAAAAGAGAAAAAAAAAAGGCAGCAGAAAAGGCTTAGAGAAAAGATAATGCTCTAATTCCAGCCTCTGCCACTGGCTACCTGTCAAGAGCGCTGCTTAGACAATTAATGTATTTTTACTAATGAAAGCTTAATTGCAGGTTTATTAGGACTGTTTTTCCACACTCCTCTTTAGAATAAAGCCATGGATATTCTGGCAGAAACCTGGGCTCCAGGATGTGCAGCAAGAGCAGAGCAAGGCGAGAGCCAGAGGGGTTTTGTGAGTTCAGGCAGCGAAGCCAAACGAGGGTGTTTGGGCCACCAGGGCACATCTAATGGCAGCCCAGCTCAGGAGGGCTGCCCAGAGCCACCAGCCATGAGAGCCATGGCTGGTGGCATGGCTGTCCCCATGCTCCACATGGATAAGCCCCAAAGGCACAGCAGAGAGAGCTGGGCATTGGCTTCAGGGGGCTTTTCTCCAGCCTGCTGCAGACAGGGACACACAGACACACCTGACTGGCACCAGAAACCCCTGGGGACACAGGGAGCCCTCCCAGCCTCCAGGACTGACACATGTGAAGCCTCACAGGCCCTGCTGCACCTCTGGCTCAGACACAGCAAGCCCAGTGCAGGGCCCATCAGCATCCATGACTGATCAGCCTGGAAAAGCCATTTCATTCCTGCTCATGGCTGCCAAGGCTTTTCTGCAGCTCTCCTCAGAGGACCCCGAGCTTCCTCTCACAGCTGATGAAGCCACTTAGGTTCAGCAGCTAAAAGGAGTCGATATAAATTATTTGTCCTGTCAGCAAGTGCTCCTCTCCCCCTCACACAGCCGTTCCTTCCACTCTGTCCCTCAGAAGAAAATGAGTTCCACTGACACCACTGAGCTGGGAGAGAATCTCCTTCAGTCTTCTCCTTCCCTTCTGGAGAGCTGTTCCAGGGCTGGTGTGAAAGCTCTTTTTTCCAGAGATGGAAAAAGCCAGTGATAAAGCCCCAACTCCTGTGCAGGTGGTGTCTTTAGGGCAGCACTCTGAGTGCCAGCTCCACAACCAACCGTGCTAACAGCAACCCACAGGCTCAGGGGAGACACCTGCAAGTGTGAGAAACTGCCCACCCAATTCCAGACCCCAAAGCTGGAATGCCATTGCTGGAGGATACAGGAACACCAGCAGCCTGCAGATCTCCCACCCACAGCACTCAGGGCTGGTCCTTGCTGAAGCTCATCTCAGCAAGGTCAACATAAATGCCCAGGAGCCAGGACCAGCTGAAATCAAGTTCTGGCTCTGGGTTACAGCTGCAGAGGAGCAGAAGGAACCATGTTCTGGCAAGAGAATCTCTGCCTGAGTGTTACAGGTTGTGCAAGACTGCCTTTCTTTGACATTACTGATGTCAGCAAAGGCCAACCCAACAGTGTTTTCAGCCCACTTAGTCATCAGCAGAGTTATTTTTTTGCTTTCCTTTTCCCTTCTTGAAGGGACAAGTCTGGGGATCTCCCCACTTTTGCCCAAACCAAACCAAAAACCCACCAAAAGCCCAGAATCTCTCCCCTCCCTCCTTGCAAATCTGAGCCACAGGAAGGAGGTCACGATCCAGACAGCAGCAAAATTCCCAGTGAATCCTTGACACCCTGGCAAGCTGCAGCACTGGAATCTTCACAAAGCCCCAATCACCCACCAGCAGCAAACATCCTGCTCCTTTGCTGGACCTCCCTTCCCAAAGCTGCCACTCTGCCTGAGATTTGTGTGGCCCCTGAGCACGAGCTGCAGGGAACGCTCACCGAGTCTGTGCAAACGTCGCTGTTTTCAATAACATTGGCATCCCCAAAAGCCTTCCCAATTTCTCTCTCGAGAGCTGCCAAAGACTCCTGGGCCTGCAAGGGAGAGATGTTATTAAAAAAAAAAAAAGAAAGGAAGAAACAGGGAAGGCACAATTAGCAAACCTCCATCTCCCTGAGAGCACCAGAGACACAGGAAATCGCTGCTCAGGAGGAAATCTGTTTTATGCCAGATTTGCTCCAGGGACCAATCCATTTGCCAAGACTGACATGTCTCCTCACAATCAGCATGTTGCATGTCAGCCTGTCTGCATCTGAGAGCACTCCTACAGGGAAGTTTTAATAGTCTCACATCAAGTTATTAGGTACAAATCACGCAGTAAATTTCACAAGAGCAGGAGTGCAGGTCTCCAAAATCCTAACCCCAGCTCTGTATTTATGTAAAATATACCATGAACCATGGACATCAGCACAGCTGGCTTTGTATGTCAACACCCAACATAACTGTCCAGAGCAAAATGTTTTAAATTCTTTTACAGCAGGTTTCCTTTAGCCTCACCTCCTCCAGTGCTTCTGTGTTCATCTATCCCTGTCCAGGACAAGATATGCTCCCCAACAGCATTTCCCACTCCAATCCTGGAAGAACTCAGCCCAATTTGCTTACTCTGCTGAAGGAACAAGGTGTTGCAGAGTCTGGAGCCAGAGCCCAGCACTCCACAGGCTATTCCTGTCTCCATTTATCAATTCTCCCATGACAGCTTTGTTGCTGGAGTGACTGGCAGCACTGAGACCTCTCATGCCTCAAGATTTTCCCCTCCAACCCATCCTGTAAGAGCAGCCATTGAGGAAAAACACAGGAAACCCACCTGTTTGTCCCATCACACTGGCACAGATCCAACTTTTAGGATTTGCAGTCATTATGTGCAAAAGGGCAGATGCTTTGTAAACCAGCTTGCAACCCTCTGACATTTGAAACTGGATTTAAAAGCCTCAAGCTGTAGTGTGGGTGGAGGGCTGTGGGATGGGCTTTTTGGTAGGCTGAGGCTTCTTTTAAGTAAGGAATTATTTGTCAGCCTCTAAATCACCACTTGTTCCTATTGGCATAAAATTATCATGATCAGGGGAGTCTTTCAAGAAGGATGATTAAACAGAGCTTTTAGTTGCAGTTTTTTCATTTCTGTAGACATGCAGGTAGAGCAAGACAGCCCAACCAGGCAGGCAGCTCAAATCAAGGTCCTTCAAATCATCATTTCCAGCACTGCAAAAACTACAGACACTGAGGGGTTTTGATAGCATTTATATGTGCAAATGCTAAGGGTCTCTGCTTACCTTGGGCAAGTCACCAGCTACCTTTTCCCTCTCGTTTTGATCCACTTTGAGTTTTGATAGTGTTTCATTTAGCTGTGTTTTCAGCTGCAAAACAGTAACAAAGCAAATCAGTTTCCCTCACACACACAGAGCTCATCTGTCTGTCCCAGGGATTAACCCAGTGCACATGGACTGCAAAGGGAGGAAGATTTACTAACAATTACTGCAACACTGGATTAGTCAACATGTATGATGAGGTTTACAAGGACAGTCAAGGAAGAGAGACTCCATCTGTAAAGATAAAAGGTAAAGAATGGAAACTACAGAGGACAAAAACATGGTTGGCATTGGCTTCCTTATGAGTGGTTTCAACTTGGCAACTCCATTCCAGGAGGAGCATCAGCCTCTCCAGCACCCTTATCACAGGAGTCAGCCCAGACTCCAACTTAATTCAAGGCAAATATGCAAAAATGAAGATTGTCATCTTCCTAGAGCAGGCTAAACAGTCTCTCTACTGCTGACTAAACTAAAAAGCTCTACTTGTCATCTTAATAAAGCACCACTTACTACAACTATGTTGACTTAACCAGTCTGTTAATGGCACATCAAGGCATGAATCACTGACAGGGGGATATTAAGTTGTCGATTGTGTTTAGATTCAATCCAAAAAAGTGAAACTATTTCAGTCAAGAGGGATGAATACTTTGTACTGGCTGCAGTCAGTACTTAAACTGCAGCCTTCCAAAGGATACACAGTTTTTTAAAGGATATTTTGATTGCTCTTCAACACAGCACACAGAACCAGCCACAGCACTTGAGGCTTGAGCCTCAAACAGAAGTGCTAACAAGGAGCTCGAGTGCCAATTTTGTTGGATTTGTGCCTCTGAAGTGTGCTGTGCTAATGTTCACTATTCCTGCTGTCAATCTTCCTGGAAGCCAGCAGGAGATTAAAGGAGGGAACAATGGGCTACTCAGAGCCCTGAATTCTCACTGACTCCAAACCTACACATTGTATTTGTCTCACCCTTGGAAGGCTTCCCCTTTTGGAGCAGCTGGGCTCATGCATTTTGGGGAAGCTCCTCTGCACTTTCAACTGCTCCTTGCTTACCTTTTCAATAGTGGGGACCCCATTCTGAAATCTCATCATTTCTATTCCTCAGCCTCCTGCAAAAGCCACTCTCACACACTCAGGACAGCATTCCTGAGCCAGCTGCATGGAGGTGCTTATTTAACACAGCCTCACACTCCCAGCAGCACAGCCCCATCACATTGCACTCGAGCTGCCCTAGCAGGGAGCTCAGCTTTTTAAGCTTTTGTTGTGCACAGACAAAATAAACTGTTGCCTCAAAGAGGCTGGTGTTTACTGATTAACTCCAAGATATGCATTCAATTCCCATTTCCCTTGCTTTCAGAATGAGAGGCTTTGCTTGCTGAGGCTAGTGTACTATTAACTTAAGCAGATTGTTACTGTGGTGGTGATTTTTCTAAATCAACTATTTCAACCCAGTTACATCAGTGGCAGTAGCCTGGTTGTACCATCATCCCACAGACATGGTGACAGAGACAACCCTCCCCAATTCTGGCTCAAAAGCAGGAAAGCACTGGCCAAACACAAGCAGAGGAAGGCTCTGGCTGCTCCTGCAGCCTTAAAAAACAGGTCAGTGAGACAAGTGAGAAGGGAAAGGGCTCAAAACGGCAAACCATGCTTCCTTAGGTCTATCCTGTTAATCCAAGTCCTTCTTGAGAAAGCTGCTACAGGAGCATTATTGGCTGGAAGCATTTCTAGCCAAACACACTGTAACACATGCAAGCACCAAGCCAGCACAGCCATTCAGCCACAGCAGGGTGTCAGCAGCTGAATGGCTGAATAATACTCTGAATTAATCTAACTTTGGGTCTGGCCAATTTCTGTTCATACAGAGCAGGATGGAAAAGGCTCTGCACAGTCAGAGCACGGATAGCACTGCTGCATCCTCAAAAGCTCTGGGGAAAAAAAAAAAACCCACCAGAGAATAATCCTCCAGTGAAACCCATGAGAGCACCACTTTTGTTGCTCCAGGGACATTACATTTGCTGCTGCATATGCCTACACTGCAAATCTTCTCAAGAAGTTTCAGGAATGAAAGTCTTACAGACTTGGGGGAAATAGTCTTAAGAACCAGACATGCTATTGTTAGGAGCAGAGAAAAAGAGACAAATTGTAAAAGTCAGACTACATAAATGATTTGAATGGACAAAAATACCAAGCTGAAGAGGTTAGCAGAACAGACAGGATTTGAAATAAGTCTCCGCTCCATACATTGCTGGGAGCCTCGTTTGTGCCCAATGGAGAACAAGCTTCTTACCAAATTTAACTCTTCATTCTGTCTTACTGCTTCAGAATATGAATCATCAAGTTTTTTCTGCAATTCAGTCAAGAGATCTTTGAGCTGAAATGAAGTTTAGAGTTTTAGGATTTGTCTCCTTAGGATGCCCGTTCTCTTCTGCTCAGTTTATTAGTGTGCTGCTCTACCCTAAGGTCACAAGCATACAAACTCCTCAGCCACAGGGGCTAAGCACTAGGTTAGTTTGCCAGCCAACTGGTAACCAAAAGGAAAAAAAAAAATTAAAAAAGTACAGCTTGGACAATTATGTTTACCTCTCTGACTTCTGAAACATAAGTAGATCGTTCTATTTCTGCCTTTTCTAGTTCACTTTCCAAATGTTCTCTCTCTTTTTTAAGCTAGAAACAGAAAAACAGAGTTAAAACAGATGTTTTCAGTGCTTTCTTGCAGTATCATTTGCTTGATTTATAATTGGTTGTAAATTTCTATCAAATATTCAGTGATGTTTAGAGAGCATTTCAAACCCAGATTGCACAGTGCAGATTTAAACTTCAAAAATAAGACAAAAAGAGAAAGAATCAAGCCCATGATTGTCAACAAGCAGTGAGCTGCTCAGTCTCACAAGAAAGAACCCCAGTGGGTGAGTACAGAAGGAAAAAACAGAACAGCTTCTCTGCCTTTTAAAAACACTGCCCCAAAGGCTCAGGTTAAACTGCAGCACAGGCTGTGCCACTGGCAGGAGAGAAGTTCAGATTTACAGCACAAGCCTAAATTGTGTTTCAACAACATAAAGCATCAAAGACAAGAAGAAAAAACCACCTGCACGTACAGTTTCAACTTCTTTGTTTTCCTCCTTTAACCTCTCCACCTCGTGCTGCAAAGAAGTGACCACGGAACGTATCTGCAGTTTGGGGGGAAAAACAAAGATATTTAGTTGGGCTGGCCTAAGACAAACTCTGCAGAAATACACAAAAGATTGTAGAAATGGTCTAAGAACATTAAGGATGAAATCAGAGTGGCTGAATAAAATAAGATGCTCACTCAGACAATTCAATATACTGAGTTTACACCATTTCTACCTATTTCCAGCCCACGTTCTTTGACATATTTAGAGCCCACATGCCCGAAATATTTGGAATATAAGCACTAATCCAGTTGCCCATTAGCCATGGTAAGGAAAATATCCTTCCCAGACTGGGAGTAGTCACCATCCATGTACCCAAACCCAGCCTTTTTAGCCTTATTTGGGGCTGTGTAAGTGCAGCAGATGGCAGCACATCTACAACTTGAGATCTGACAGCCTTTATAAGCCCCTCAAACAAGATGTTTCTAAATCATCTGTTTGCTGCCAGGCTCACACAGTGGCACTCAAATTTACTAAGCAGAGATACTTTAGAAATTACTTTTCAAAAAAGCAGTTTGACCTACTTTAATTCTAGATTAGGAAAGAAGCATAAAAGCCTTTTTTCTTCCCACTTTTGCTATCAACAGAGCCTTCCTAAAAGGAAAGCTTTGCAGGCAATTTCAAGTGTAATTAGTTGACCATAATGGATTGAGCAGTACTTTAACAGCTTTCAAAAAACTGTTATGATTCTATGATACTTCAATTTTAGCCCAAAGAGTTCATATCTGCTCACAAATATACTTGGAAAACAATTTATGTGCTCAATAAAAATAGAGTCCAAGTTACCAGGATCAGAAAAATATATATTGCTGGGCACATTAATGGGACACTTGTACTTAATCTTTGGCTTCCTATTCCATCAGCATTAATATTATTACTTATTATTTGGCTGCTTCCTGCAGCATCTGCAAAGGACTCCCCATCCCTGGAATTGTTCCAGGTCAGGATGGACAGGGCTTGGAGCAGCCTGGGATAGTGGAAGGTGTCCCTGCCATGGCAGGGGTTGGAACTGGATGGGCTTTAAGGCCCTTCCAATCCAAACCATTCTGGAATTCTGTGGCTGTGACACAGATTTATCATAATGGTCAAAGCCTTTATAGCCTTTACACGAAGCTAAATATCAGAGCACCAAAATACCATTGATATGAGGAATCATATCCTATTATACTTGTTGCAAGCTTCACCTTTTTCATCCCCTGGTCATGCACACATCAAACCAGGCAGCCAGGGCTGTTCCACACCTGCCTTCACAGAGCTCAGACACCCTCTGTGACTTCAAGCAGAACCTGCCTGGCTGCTGAGGAAAAAAAAAAAAAAACCAACTTCAGAAATACCTGTTTAAGTTCCTTCTGTGATTCTTCAACTTTTATCTTCCATTTGCTTTCTTCCTCTTCCACACTCCTCTGTAGCCTTTGTAAAATCCCCTCCTAAGAAGAGAGAGGGATTTGAAAGCTCAGAGCAGAAGAAAGGCAGCTGGAACATCACAGAGGTAACCAGGCATCCCACTTACTGTCTCTGCCAGAACAGATTTGTATTTCTCACACTCCAGTTGCAGCAGGATGTGCATTTCCTCAGCCTCCTTCAACTTCTGCTCCATAGCCTGGCAAAGGAGGAAAGGGACCACAAGAGTCACATCTCAGTGGATGGATTTCAGTTCCATTCATCTTATTTCGACAAGCTGGTATCACTCCTGGGCAGGTCTGTCTTTCCAACCCATGAAAAGACAACAGCAAGTGCAGTGTTCACCTACAACTCTCAGTAGCCAATCACAAACGCTGAGTTACTGAAAAAAAAACCCTTTACTTAAAAAAAGAGAACAGGGACTTTCAATTTCATGAACTCACAATCACACAAGGTACTTATGAAAGATGCAAATACATTTCTGTAAATATCTGAACAGCACACTGCCCAGAGAAGATGACTCATCTCTGGAAGTGTTCAAGGCCAGGCTGGATAGGGCTTGGAACAACCTGGGATAGTGAGTGGCATCCCTGGCCAAGGCAGAGGGGTTGGAACTGGATGATCTTTAACCCAAGCCATTCTAAGATTAATATAATGTAATTTTCTTGTGACTTGTCTGAGAATCTGAACTTCCCAACCCACAGCACCATTTGTAAGATTTATACTGGACAAATACTTTATGCCACACACCAGCTGTCCATCTTTTGTGCCTACCTTGACATCTTCAGATCCTGAAGCCTCTCTTAAGTATTCCTTAGCCATCTTTTCAAACCCACATATCCATTCGCTGTGGCTCTGTTGGGAAATCATCCAGTTAAGGCTGAGAATAACCTCAGGAGAGCTCTCCTCAGGACATCTCTGCCTCCCCACTGCAGGCTGAGGGAGCAGTGTCTCAGTGCCCCAAGTCCCTGGAGCTCACACACAGCCCAATGTTGTTGTTCAGCCAGTGCCACACACAGCTGGCAGCAACCCAGGAGCACGAGGTGATGAGACACACACACAGTTTAGAGGGGCCTGGGTGAGCTGAAATACAGCTGGGTGACAGAGGACTCCCTGAAAGTGTCAGGGCTTTGCAGAAGCATCTGAACATTCAAAGGAATCTTTCTCAAAATCCCTGAGCCCTTCAAGGAGATGCTGTGTAACTCTAAGAAGGTTGTTTTATAACCTTACAGAAAGTCTTTTTAAAGACTGGTTCATCAGGACACTTACTTTACCACATTTGGGAACAATTTTAAATATGAATATTCAAAACCTCTAGAGGTTATAAATGAAATGCACCCATTTTTCCAGACTCACTTGAGGTTATTCACCCCATCTGAACCCCATGAACCCAGGGCATTTTCCCTGCAAACCACTGAAAGCCACCAAAAACATACAATTGGAAATCAGTGCTTGGGAACAAAATAAAACCTCCCTAAATTATATTAACTGTCACTGAGGCACTGCAGCTCCTCTGGAAAGGTTGGGAATATATAGATCCCCATCGTGCCAGACAGTGAGCAAACACAGCAGGCATTATCCAGCCCTGAAAATTTACTGTCTCAGTGAGACACAAGATAACACAGGCAGGTAAATCAGATGTGGGGGCATAAAAACCACAAGATAATCACTTTTATTTTGCTCTTTTAACACTTCTTGAAGCAACCTATCTGCAGCTTTGCCTCCCTGTGCAAGTACAGGCATCACCAGCAAGAGACACTCTCATCCCACTGCAAAAACCTTGGGATAGAGGGGTGTGAGGAAACACTCCAGAACTGGCCAGCAGAGCAGGACCAGAGCTCCCTGACTCCCAGCAGCAGGTTAAGAACAGCCACTTCTCTTACCATGTTGGAAGGGAGAGAGACTTTGGGGAAGAGCTTCTGGAGGAGCTGGCGCGTCTCCACCTCGGCAGCTTCCAAATGCTGCTGCTTCTCCTAAAGCAAGAGGAGGGCAGAGGTGAGACTGGGCACCACCCTCACCCACATGGCAGCAGCCTCTCCTCTGCCTACAGCAATTTATTTAACCCAGGACGTCTTTTTCTAAGTGAGAAAGGCACTACAGTCTCTAAAATTGCCAGTAAATTGCTTCAGAAATGGGCACTGAATCGCTTCAGAATTTGGCCTTTGCATTTACTCTCGTTTAAGCTTTTATTTTCTGAAGTTCTCCTCCAATCTAGCCTGTTTGTACAGAAATGACACCATTGTTCACTTGTCCACAACACAAACTGCACTGTGCTGAGTAACTGCATCCACAGATCACACCAGCCCTGCCACTCAAGCGAGCTCAAAATCAAATAGTTTGGTCAATCAACTATTTCTATTTTTTGTAATCTGTACTTTTAAAATAATTTTAGGTGTGAAGAAAAATCACCATAAGGTAACATCATCACATCAAAAACAGAGAATTAAAGTCAGAAGGAAACTTTGTGTTAATGCACATTTGAACCAGGCCAAGAAAGTAAGACTTTCAAACATTACTTTTAAGAGGAAGCCACTTATATCCCTCTTTTCCCAACCCTGGATGCAGTGGGAGATAATTATTAGAGCTGTGTGACATCTCCAGGTTTTTTTTTGTTAGTGCTCTGCAAACATAAATACCCAGAGCCACAGGCACCACAGATCTCTCCTTCCATGTATTTAATATTAAAAGCAGAGCAGCCACAGGACGTGCTGGCCGTGCTAGTGGCACGGTGGGGTAGTTTACCATACAACACTCAGGCTCCCATTTAAACCTAAATGTAGAAAGCCTGAAACACTGCACAGAAGGGCAGCTTTCAGCCAAAATCCTTCACTGATATTTGGGATTGTTTTTGCCTTTGACATCAGTGCTGCTGCCTGGCTGCTCTGGGTTCCTGTGCTGCAGGGGATCGGCGGCGTGAGCAGGGTGAGATTCAGAGACACAAACAGACAGGAGACATTGGCTGGTGAGGCTGTGCTAAGTGTGTTAGTTGGCAGCAATTTAGGAGCCACCAGGAAGTGGCAAAAGGCAGTTTGCTGAAGTCTTCCAGCTGCAAGAGAAAGCAGGCAAGCGTTAGCACCCAGCGAGAGCAGGCACAGGCTCCTCCCAGCACAGAGCTCCAAAACGCAGACACACAGCCCCACACCAGAGCTCCTCTGCTCCTGGCTGCCTGACTGCTGTTCTGACAGTTAGCTGGATGCTTTTTGTTTTGTTTTTTGAGTTCTGCACAGTGGCAATCAACACTGAATCAGGCCCACAGCAAACACAAGCTCCTTTCAGAGCAATTCACGCCCCGTGTCATTTTCAACATTGGTCCAATAGTCCCTGTCAAGCTTCACAGGCCTTCAAGGAGGAAATTCACAGCTGGGGTCACATCACTTTTCTGAGAAGCTCCCAGGTTTTTGAATAATAAAAATAATTTAGTCCTGGTTCTTCCCAGGTCCAACAGATTTGTTCAAGCACAGCCAAAGCCCAGTAGAAGAAAGCAGGTTGCTCACCAGCACAGCTTTTAATCTGGAGCTCCCAAAAAATCAAAAACAATTCACGACAGCTCTAACAATTATGCAAACAGAAATCAAAAGTCAGCACGCCCACAAACTAACCATTAAAAAAAAAAAAAAACAAACAACCTAAAGACAACAGGAAGAAGCAGAGGTGAAAGTATATGAATGATCACTCAGAAGAGATTATACTTAAACTGCAGTAAAAGTTAAATGTGTCCATTTCGCTTAAAAAACCAGCTGCAGATCTGCTTCTAGCTTAATGCATCATCTCTAGCAGTCAACATTACAACCTTGGCAGTCTTGTTCACTTTGTCCTGCAGCAATTTTTCAGTTGATGCCAATGCTTCCATTGCTTCCCAGTTTTTCTCCCGAAGGTCCTAATCATTTTTAGAAAGAATGATTTCAGTTCAGCCAATATTCAAACTGTTTTCGCTTTTACTTCAGAGAAATATTTCGCATCACATTCCACCATTTGCATTTAAATGCTGGTTACTGCAAGGTGATTTTGCTGGGGAGTATGACATATACTAGCAAAAACAAGTGTGATGATCAAAGAGTCTGAATGAAAAGTGGGGGTAGGGGGGGAAATGCCAATTTCTGCCAACCTGCTCAAAACTGATGCTAGTGTTATTGCAGAGCGGTATCACTACAGCGACCCCACACTTTGACTGCACTTGTAAGAAGAAAGAGGGAAGTTTTCAAAAGTAGTGAGGAACACAAGACACCAAACCACAGATTACACAACAGAGTGTTAGGCGTGTCGCAGTGCAGAACCCAGCATGGACCCAGGAGACATGGAGGTGTGCACATTGACAACCCTGATCCTGCAATCACACCTCAGCCCGAACCCGCTGCTGCGCCGGGGCTGATTTTGGGAACACACAGCTCAGGGTTTGCAGCTCTCTCCGCCTTCTGCACCCACAGGAAACTGGTTTGGTGCTCACCAGCCCTCCTGAGAGGCTCTGGGATTTCAGCACATCCCAGATCCACGTGGGAAGGCCTCAGTGCCGTGCTCCTGTGTCTTTCTTGGCGAGGTCATCAAACGTGTACTCCACAAGATGTCAACACAGTGTGAGGCTCTCTTCTAAGAGCAGCCTCACAGCTCTTCTCTAGGAAGGATGGTGGGGCCTTGCAGCAAGGAGATTACAGTGCTTGGGATTTAGATTTCATTTTTCCCAACCCTCAGAGCAAATCTCCTTTAGCAAAGGGCTGTTTTGGAAAGGTTGCATGTTAAATTCATCAAAAGCCTCGCAAGCACTTACACTAGTTTTACTTTACCACTTCTATCTGCCCACAATCCTAAGGGCTGTTCCACAACACTGGATAAAACTGAGAAAAAGCTGGGACCTACAGGCCTGGTCTGCCTTTAGCAGCAGCACAAAGGGTATTCAGACCTTGTGAATCCACAGGAAATAGACCTTCTGTTCTACCTTTCCAGCTCATCTGAGACTACTCAGCATCTTTCTCTCTACTTTATTTCAGCTCTGAAACAGCAATCCTTGCTCAAAAGTTCTCAATACTTTCCTTGTGCATTTTCCTTAGATTGTCTGACTTAAGAAATAAAGCTTATTGCCTGGTAGTCATTGGATTTTACAGGGTATCAAGGAGAGACAGGTAAGACAAACACCCTGTATTTTAACTTTCTTCCATATAACTTAAAAGATAACACTTCCCTGCCCTGCACAGGTAATGCATTACAAGGAAGTAACTCCACAGCTCTGTGATGGAAAATACAATCTTTAATTCCACCAACAAACAACCCAGACTGCAGCATCAGCAGCTGCTGTGAAGGAAGGCTCAGTCCTTCACTTCCTTTGGAGGATCAGGATTAGCCATCTTAGGAATGGGAAGAGCCAGATCTCAGCACCCTGAAGGTAATGCCTCCCCCCATGTCCACACACAAGGACCAGAGCTCTGTCAGAGCACAGCACCTTTCCTCCTCCCACCCTCCCTGCCCTTGGCAAAGGCAATGTTCCTGAACAGGGTTAGCCAGGTTTGAATCCAAATCCAAGAACTTGGTGTGGGATGTGTCCCCTAGCAAGATTCCTTCCTCTCATCCAATCAACAAATTGTCCAGGAGCTGACACAACTCTGAGCAGTGAAGTCAGGTGTGCTGAGTCACTCCCAAGAGGAAAGGAGTGCCCAGGGACACAGTAGAGCAGACAGCTGCCAGAAACACTCTCTGCAAAATGCCCCAGGCTTCAAGAAGTGCTGGGAACACAGGTTTGGTTGTTTTGGGGAGTTTTCTGGGGTGGTGGGGGAAGAATTTCCTTACGTTGTTCTTTTTCCTCTGCTGCTCAAAAGCATTTCTCTGAGAGGCGAGCTCGCTCTGGAGACTGGCAATTTCCTTCTCTTTGCCTGCAACCCTGAGTTAACAAAGGGAAGCACAAACAAGTCAGGAGACATTGAAGAAATTTCCAGTGAAGCACTGACACCCTTTCCCACACACACTAAACTTGCCTTCCCTTCCAGCAACACTCTGAAAAGAGTTTTCTCTCTCTGAAAAGCTGTTTTCACAGACTTGGCAGCATTGCCTGCTTCCCACTGCTCCCTGAACCACTTTGCCTGAGCAAACCCATTGTAAAGCTGTTGTTTGCCTACAACAGGCATCTGCACACATTTATCAAGGCCATGGAAAGGCAACACATTAGCTGAGGGTAGAGTCAGCCAGCCCACGCCAGCACAACACCACAGAACAGGCACTGCCTGCTGGATGAGAGCATTCCCTTTCAAGCACCTAATCCACAATTTGTAAGTCATTTAACTTGAAAGACAAATAATTCAGCCAGCCAAAAATGCATGACAGTGGCAATTTGCTTAGCACAATATAGCATTAGCTTCCACATAGTTATTTAATGTGCTTCAGCCCCACATTATAACACACTTTTATCCCCAAGATTTTCCCTGAAAGAGATTTCCAGATGATTTTGTAATAGGAACAACCCTCTGCTAAGCTGAAGTTCCAAGAAAAAAGCCTGTCACTTTTGCTTGAAACACCAACACTTAACCCTTCAGCCATACAGCTGAGCTGGCATGCATTCAAAATAACATCAATCAAGGCTTGCTTCTATGGTGGGCACAACATATTGCCAGCACTGTCTGTCTGCAGGAGATTACACCTGAGGATTAGCAGTGTGAGCAGAATCTCCCATGCTCAACTTTTATTAGACAGCAATTTAATTTTCTTTTTTTTTACTGGCCACCTCACATACTCTGATACCGTACATTTGGCATTTATTTCTAAAATTCCTGAGCAATTAAGTGAACTGAATCAATTCTCTAATGCATTCAACTCCTGGCAGTACTCACACTTGCAGAAGCTCCTCGCTTTGGACAGCCAGAGACGCCTACAAAGAGATCAGAGATGTGTTAGGAGCAGAGCAGCAGCAAAGACCAGGATCTGCCTTGTTAACCAGAAAGTTGCACTCTGGGCCTTTGAGGGAATCCTGTCCAGCCTCCTCTGGCCAGGAACACAGCAGGCATAAGAAAGAGCACCAGGCTGCAAATCCATACGATAAAAGGAAGCAGGAACAGATATGCAACAGCCAGAAAAGCTGGCTCAGTGCAACCCAACCCCAAAGGTGTCCCTGGATTTCCCTGGGCAGTACAACTCCTGGTTTTCCATGTCATCCATGCAAGCTACCACCACCCACTTTTGACTTCACTCAGTAACACTGCAATTGGAAGCTGTACCTGTTTGCAGTTCTCCTGCTTTAATTCTTGTATTTGAGCTTTGAAAGATTCATTTTCTTTCTGCACATCCTGTTGAAAGAAAAAAGGCAATATATACTCATGTATAAATAGAGATACACACTCACAATATACACACTCCTCAAGACAAGGTGTTTCTGTCAGAACTTGACCTGCAACTGTTTCACTTGGTTTGCAATTTCTCTCTCTTTTTCTTCCACCATAGCTTTCAACTTCTTCATTTGTTCTTCTTCACCTTTCAATCTGCAGAGATGGTTTAGAAAGTAAGGAGAAAGGGTTAAAGTAGGGGAAAAAAAGGTTAAAGTAAGAATTTATGCTAAAAAAGGGACAGACACTCAAACTGGGACAGTTTGTGCAGCAGAAGATAAATCCATTTCGTGTGTTGAGGCTGCCTCAGGTACCACACACTGGCTGTACCAGAGCTCTGCTTTGAATACACAGCCTCCTACAACTCTCCTCTAACTTGGAGCAGCCAGACAAATCAGAGTCAAAGCAGAGGAAAGCCTGGCAGCATTTCTCCATAAAACAGGAGCTGGAGAATTGGCTGTTGCATCTCAGCCTGAAAATTGCACAAGCCGGATCTGTTCCCTGCTGCTACCGAGTGAGCCACAGGCACTGCAACCCTTAAACATGCTGAACAGGAGGAGAAATTAGCACTAGGCACGAGAAGTAGCAGCAATTCCACTGGCTAACAGAGCCCTGGGTGCACATTCCCAGTGTGTGAGCAGCACAGCTCAGGGCAGGGACACCAGGCACGGCAGCAGCCGCGCTCCAGCCACCGGCACTAACAGCTTATTTCAGCAAAGCCCATGAAATTCCTGACACCAATTCAAACATTCCAATTGAAGATAAACTCCATGCACATTCCCAGCAGGCAGCTGAGGAACTGCTACTCTGCATACTCACAGGTTCTCCACGTCCTGGACTTGGGATGCAGCAGGTACCTGAAAAAGTAATTCCCACTTTCATTTTGATGGCACAGCTTTCAAATTAACAGCAGCTCTTTGCACAAGAAGGGGCAACACAGCTTGCAAGGCACTTGCCAAAGAAATACCAGCAATTTTGCATCAGGCATTGCTCCAAGAATATCTAAACACATAATGGATTTCAGAAACAGAGCTTACATCAAGCATCCCAAACTTCACACCAGCCAATTGCTCTCCATTCCGTCTTTCCCCTGGGATAAATGCCTCTGTCTAGACATCCACCCAAAATAAAAGTTCAACTCAGTCTCCTCCTTTTACCACCATCAAAAATCCAAACTGAGCCAGAATACCACCTTACTGGAAAAATTCTTCCATTAAGTAACACCTGGCTTCGAGGTTGTCCAGTTGTCTGCTCTCTAGCCCAGTGCAGGAAATCAAAAGCCAAAATATTCCAGCCCCAGGGAAAGGCAGGAAGGAATCACAGCACAGCCTGACTACTTCAAGAAATGCTGTTACATTCAGTTACAGCCAAAGTTCTGACCAGAGCCCTGCAGAGATGCTGCTTCAGCCTGGCAAGGAGGTGGCTGGGACACAGCTGGGACTGTCTGTGAGCTCCAAGGCTTTCAGACCACCAAAGCTCCTCTTTATGCTCAGTATCATCCCAGTTAAAACCTCCCAGAACTTGCTATCCATGTAAAACCTGTTTTGGATGAACACAGCTGAACTAGTGGGCTCTCTGCATTATAAACAGCTTAGTCAAGTAGGATTTAAAACATCTCTAAGTTGAAGCCAATGCAAATCCTCTGTGTGAGGTAGAGGATTAAAAACAGCTTCCTGTTCAACCAAACAGCACTCCCAAACCACATCCACCCTGCAGGCTGTACCTGTTGGAGTTGTTGCAGGTTCTGTTGTTCCAGCTCCTGAACTTTACTGGTTAATTGTGCAATTGTATCCTTCTGACCCTTTGGATAGATAAAAAGCAAGGTTAGAAGTGTGAATTTATTTTTTTCCCAGCCAGAAATGCTGCAACAGAACTTATTTCCCTTCAGAATATTAAAGCAGCTTACCTGCAGACATTCTCCTTTCTTTACAATCTCTTTCTCCTTCTCTTCCAATAAGGCCTCCATGGTTTTCACCTGCTTTTCCTTCCCCTTCAACCTGTGCCATTGAACACAGACACACAGCATAAACCCCCTGCTCTTTCATCCATCTGAAAATAAAACATCCCACGCTTTGCAGCACCTAACAAAAGGAGCATCTGTGATCAAAGGCACAAGCACAGCTCACCTACTAAAAATCTGTGTGTGAACACTTCCCCTTCAGCCTGGGTTAGCAGGAGATGCCCTTGATCAATGGCACTGCTCATTAGGTGAAAGCAAACTCTGTGCTGACACACTGCAGGGATTTCACAAATGTGTGCTCTCTCCTCATCCAAAAATACTTCCTTGCCCCTCCCCAGCTGGGGATACAAGGGACTGACTGATCATTTCCCCACCCCTACAGCTCAGATATTACCAAAGCAGGTTTTCCACCATGCCTTGCCTACATCCCTCTATCCTGACTTGAATTTAAGGGGTCAATAAAGGGCAGATCAGACATTAACAACTGCACTTACAGAGTCTGAAGTTCTTTGACTTGTGATGTTATTGTCACCTAAAGAAAATAATCAGCACTTCAGTTCAATGCACATGGAAAAGGCATATAAATGCTAAAAATTGCTCTATGAAGAATCACAGGGAAAAACTATCAGACATTATCAAAATAGGCATCATTCATTGCAGTAAGCATAAATGCACTTTTTTAATTACAAGGCACTGAGTGTCCTCAACTATTTACATTCCCCACATTTGAAATGTGACTTCCAGAACAGCAAAGGAATCAGTGCAAATGGGAACAACAAGTAGGCCCACAGGAGACACACAGGAAGCAGCAGAGAGTGACTGACCATCATCTCACTGGCAACTGCAGCTCCAACCACAGAGATCATCCCTGGCCATTGGGACCTTTGCATAAGGAAGTGCTTTTTGGGCGCTCTCTGAAAAGTCAGCACTCCCTTAAATTCCCATTCAAAGGCTGACTATGGATTGAAGACCTAAGATTTAGTAGGAATGTTATTTTTGAATGCTGTGTGAAAGCCTGACAGCGGTTATCTGTCAATCCCCTATGTCAATGGCAGCAGTTTCAGACATTCCCAAAAATCTCTCTTCTGCTTGCAGGACACCAAAAGGTGCACAGATACATCACCTTTGGAGCAAGCATCCCTCAGAGAGCATTCCAGAAACAGCAAACCTAAACTGCCTTTTTTTTTTTTTTCTGGGCTCTGACAGTTCCAGGGAAGGAAATTCACAAAAATAACTCCCTCAGGTCCTGGAAATTTGCTTTGGAGGAAAAGCCCAAGACGGAAACACATTCTGTGAAGCTTTGCCTAAAAAGGACAAAACTCTAACACTGAGAAGGGGGTGACATGTTGGAATGTAGCTAAAGAGACTGAAGAGAGTGCAGACCAAAAACACAACCCACACAAACAAGCAAATTTCCTGACAGCAGGATGGATTAAGCTGCCTGCAGAATGGGCTCCCTAAGGAAACGTGGGCTTCCCTTGTTTTGGATGCCAGACAGCAATCATGCCAAAAAAGCCCATACTCCTCCATTCCTGCATTCCTGATAGCTAAAGCAAAACTGACTGTGCCAAGACTGAACTCTTTTTGGGCACTGGGAAAAAAAAAAAAACAAAACAGTCAAACAGTCTTGGGTTTACCTCGAAACCAGATACTATCTGGGCCTGTAGTATTGCTCCAGCAAGACAGAAAGGCCAACAACAGGAGCAGTAAATTCAGCATTTGAAATTTCCAAGTTGCCAGCCCCCAGGGATGTCCCAGGGTTTCAAGTTTACTACAGGGACACTGTGCCCAGGCAGAGCTAATGTTGCAATGCATGAAGCAATAGCAATTCTTGGCAAATTTCATACTAACAGCCCAAAAACTCAGGCTTCCAGAGGTGTGTGGTTTCTGAAGGACAGCACTAGCTACCCTACATTTTTATGGTTTTATATCCAGGAACAGTGTAGCTCCAGCATTAAAAAGTTCCTTACCCAATGACATTCACCAGTGGAACAGAACACACTAGAACAGAAACGAGTGAGCAGCACATTCAAGGCAAGGCTGGTTCACACTGCTGGCACTAAAGTATTTTACCTGTTTTTCCATCTCAAGCTGGGAATTTCCTACTTCTTCTTTCAGAGCCTCTATTTCCTGTGTCAAAGCCTTTTCAATGACAAAACAAGACAGGGTTGGACAATGGAAACACAAAAACGCCACAGAAATGGATGCCACAAATTGATCACTGTAGAATGCCATGCAGTAACAAACAAATGTGGTCGTGGCATCAACACAGAAAGGAAGGCAGGGATTGCACAGAGATACCTGAACAGTCTTCTCCTTGCTTGCTACTTTTAGGATTTCAGCTTGTAGGAGTTCTTCCACTGATTTTATTTTTCCATCCTTCTCGTGGATCCTTAAAAAGAGCAGAGAAACAGCATAAGCTGGCTGAAAAAAATGTGCTACTCAAGCATATACACAAAATTTGGTTCTGCTATCACATCACATCCCATCACCAGCCTCAGGGATCCATAGTGGGAGCAGGTAGGAGGAACAAATAGGAAGAATAAGATTGGGACTAGTGCAAAACCACCTGGCTTTATATAACCAGTAACATGCTAAATCAATACTATTACAGTAAAAAAAAAAGCCAATTAAGATATCAAGAGTGCCTGGAATCACACACACTTAAAATCAGCCTTCACTGGACATTCCAGCAATGTATTTATCAACTTAAAACACACACACAGGGGACAATCCCACTCTTTTTAAAGTGCCTATTGAACAAAAATGATTATCTGACAAATCAGAGCAATTCCTCATCTAGTCAAAGTCAGGTTTATGGAATTAACTGCTTAGCAGAGAAGCAAGTGGATTTTCAGCAGGTATTGATCTGGTGTGACATGTTTCAAAAATGAAAATGCTTCCTGCCACACACACACTTCAGCCAGTTAAAAGCCAATCATTTCAGGGAAGCAATACACTTGTAGTCATGAAATAAAGACAGAGAGAAGTAGCAATCAGAAATTAAATCTGTGCAGTAACTTACACTTTCTGCAGTTCCTCCACCAGTGATTGGAAGGAAACCTGTTAAAAACAGAGCTTCATCTTAGGAAAAGCAGAACTGAGCACAACAATCTTGATGTTGAGGGGTGAGGATAGAGAGCTGGAGCTCTCTGGCACTGGATGAACTATGTAGCAGCCTAATGATTTTATTTATCTGGCTGGTCCTGAGAAAATTAGCTGTCAGTCTCCAGTTCCTGGCAAACCAATAATAATAAGCTTGCTGCAAGTTCCAGGAAAACAAAAGCAAACCCACACCATCTTTACCAGGAGAGGGTGAGGTTCAGAACCAGCATTTCATCAGCTACCCTTTAATACTGACACTACTGTACATCTCCTCAGGGTCACTGTGCCTCCCTCCTTCCATAAATTATTTTCTAGGAACTAATTGCCCTCCTGAGGTGTCCAAGCAGAGCTGGATGTCAAGGAAAGGCACTTTCTGATCAGCACATCACAAGTGACAACACTGTGACAGTGTCACTGATCAGACACCAGCACAAGGGGGATAAGTGACACCTGCAGAGTGTGGATTGACACTGGGAAGCTCAAACATTGATCATGAAGCTGAGGCAGCACAAGCTGAGGCAGCACCAGCCATGCCTGCTGCTCCAGGCTTCAGGAAAAGGAGATCCACAGCCATTTCAGAGCATGGCAAACTCAAACCAACCCCCAGCCAGCACTGACTGGATCCTGTATGTCTGCCCTGCTTCTGACACTTCTGCAAAGGAAATATTTGACAGAAGTGTGAGCTCCCAGACCAGCGCTGAAAGAAAACAGGATGCTTTGCCAACAGGCTTCAAAGGCATCTCCACCTTCTTCCCTTGACTTTTGCAACCACAGCAAGATTCTTTCAGATTTAGTTTAGGTGTAATAAAAGTTTTAGATGAAAAGTACTACCTGCTCAGATTGCTGAATTTGCAGGCTTTGAAGTTCTTTTCTCAGAGATGAATTTTCCGTTCGCAGGGCCTTTGAAAGCAGACACACAGATAATGAAAGCCTCATTTGTGGGGGGAAAAAAGTGTTAAGCTTGACAAAAAAGTAATTTCTTTTAGAATAAGTGAAAGACTTTGAAAGTCTGAAAGAGACCCCCCACCCCCCCACCCCCCCCGCAGCTGTTGGAGCCAAAGTATTCAAGAGACTAATTGTTCATCATGGATAACTTGGAGTGGACACTGATTTATAGGAAATCAGAGCTCAGCTATAGAGCAAGGTGAGAATGCTGTAACTGAGCACAGAGGTCAGAAAAACAAATTTAACAAATCATGTTACAGCCCATCTTTTGTACAGCCATTTATTTATATGTATTTACATAATACTGGGATTCTCCCACAGACACAGGCTTCTCACCACTTTGAGAATACAAATAAAAACTTTATAACACCATGGGCTTTAACAGTCTAGATCCCACTCTGGAGTCAATAATAACATTTGAAATATGTAAGAATTCAAAAATGCTTTTGTACAGAAAGGCATTACAGGAAGAAAATTCACATAATCTAAACATCACTGTCAGCATTATTAAAAAACTCCAAAATACTATTTCAAACAAACAACTTGCAAAATACCACCATCCCTGGAGGGATTTAAAAGCCACATGGATGTGGCACTTGGGGCCATGGGTTAGGGGTGGGCTTGGCAGTGCTGGGGAATGGTTGGACTGGATGATCTCAGGGGGTTTTTCAGCCTGAAGGGGTCTGTGATGTGCTCACAGCTTTGGCTGCTCAGTAACCTCAGGGTTTACAAGCCCTCCCCAGCACAGGGCTGACAGCAATGCCCCTGGAATTTAGGCACCTTAAGAAAGGGAACGTTGTCTTGGCTGTGCCCAGGTGGACACAGCTTTCCAGCAAGAGCCAGCACAAAACACACAAGGGATTTCTGTACTGGCTCTCCAGGCTTCTCATCACTACCTTCTTTATAAATAAACAGGAAGGAAATAACTTTATTACCCTCCCAGAAATGTCACTGGTTTATAATCACTTAACCCTTCAGTTTATCAACTAAGTCAAAAAAAACAGGAGTCTTATAATACCCAGTTTTTACAAAACATCCATTCCTAAAGGGAAACTTGTTGGAGATTAAACCAAATATATATGTCTAAAAATATATTCCCACTACTCCAAAGGGCATCCTAGCAAAATCTGCCCTAGACTAAGCAGAGAGTAGCAGTTATTCTACCCCACTGATGCTCATGCTTAGTCTATCTCACAGAAAAGGTTTTAACCTCATCTCCATGAGGTGCTTTTCCTATTCAGAAAGAATTCAGACTGAACCATGAGCACTCCAACATTCACTTTGCACAAGAACATTTAATCTCTATTTCCCCCTGAAAAGATAATATGAGGGATTTTACCTTCAGCTCCTCCTCTTTAGTAGCCACTTGGATGAGTCCTGCCTCAAGCAGCTCTTCCACTGTCTTGATTTTATCATCCCTCTCTCTCATGCTGAAAAAGCAAGAGTGAAAATTAAGAAAAAAGAGAGTTTAACTTGGAAGGCAGTTAGCTACCAACAGTAACCTTACTGCCACCAAAATCTTTATTTTAGCCTCTGATTCCAAACAAAGTTTCTTACCTTTTTTCCATCTGCTCTATCAAGTCTTTGTTTGTCTATGAAGAGAAAAAAATAGGGCCATCATTAATTGAATCAATAATGGTTTGGGATTTAAAAAGCAAATAATTGGAAAGCACCAACTTAACCAGAAGCTTGGTTACAACACCAATCCAGAAAGGAAAACAAAGTAGGGGGAGAAAGTCCTCATGGCATGTGTGTCTAAAATTGATGCTGGAAAGAAGTCAATCTTTCAGGGGAGGGACAGATCCAGCCCAAATGCCTTGATGGTTTTACACTGAAGAACTTGCAGCCAGCTCATTACCTGAAAAATCTGCCTCTTTTGAGAACCACAAGCTCCACCTGAGGTTCACTCAGCAGAGCTTTTATGATTTCTCAGCACCACACATTGTGAGAGACCAGATGGGAAACATAAACCAGCTTCCAAGAAAAATCACCTCTAGTCCTTCAGTCAGGACCCCAGATCAGCCAGATCCAGGGGAGCAGTGGCTGCAAATCTGATTCTGCACCAGAGGAAAGGGAGCAGCTCCAGACAGGGAGCTCCTGACTAGCAGGAGTACAGGAAAAGTCTCCTGTCCTGCCAGTCTTTCTCCAGTGTTTCAGGAAGTTTTCACATGGGCTCTCCCAGAGAAGATCCCAAGAGATGGAGCTGAACAACACAACAGCTTTGAACCTGCAGCATCCTGT
Source organism: Phainopepla nitens (assembly GCA_013400175.1). Taxonomy (NCBI): domain Eukaryota; kingdom Metazoa; phylum Chordata; class Aves; order Passeriformes; family Bombycillidae; genus Phainopepla; species Phainopepla nitens. The sequence continues at coordinate 376,121 of VXBQ01005799.1, forward strand.
GAGCACCAGTGTGGCTGCAGCAGGTGAGCCAAAATACAGAACAGGAGGCAAAAGACATCACAATGTAAAGAGTTTTCTATTTCCAAGGGTCAGAGTGGTTGCAGAAATAAGTTCTTGCTTGTGTTAAGCTATATGAGTCTTCAGGAGTGGGAAAAAAAAATATCCAGATTTTGTATGGACACTCCTGCCTAGGTCTACAAGGCATTCACAACTGCCTTGCTTGACCCTCCATGGAAGAGAAATACCTAAGAAAGCATAAGGTTTTGACATCAACTAGCTCAGCCTACAGCCAGGCTAAGAGAAAATACTGAAGAAATTAAAAGCACAGAAGATATTTGATAAAAGCTCAGCAATCACTGGCTGTACCTGCTCAGACAGGAGAGTCTGCAGCTTCTGAACTTCAGCTTGCAGAGTTGTGTTTTGATCCTTCAGAATCTGGAAGAAAATTGAGGCATTTTATCAGTTCAGAACTGCAGAGCTTAAATACAGCTTCTCCATAATGGCAAAGAGGCAATTAAATAGCACAGAAAGCATTACAGAGAGTTCTTTGGAAGCTTCAAGACTACAAAGAGTCTCTTCCTTCTCTGTCTTGCTTTTCTGTATTATAAAGGACAAAAGTATTGTCCTTATGTTCCCATGACAAATTCAGCTGTTACCATCTTTATTCCCTGGCAGAGAATCAGACAGTACCAAATGTGAGGAGCTCAGAAAAAACACATTTTCCTCTAAAGCAGCACCAGCATCGTGTCAAGATTTGATAACGGCCTCTTACAAAACATTCATCTGGTGAAGCAAATGGTCCAAGATCCCCTTCAGCTGCCTCAATGCACAGCAGTCCAGCAGCAGAGAGGTTTGCACAGCTCCCACACTTGGTCCCACTGAGGGCTGGGAAGAGGTGGATGGGGAGGACAAGCAGATTCTGCCTCTCCTCTCCTGCATTCCTGCTCCATACAATGGTCACAGCAGTCCTTAACAGACATTATTTTAAAATCCCCCTCTATTATTGCTTTTTGTCTTTTTAGAGACTTGCTTGGTGCTTTACAAAAGTGAAAAGCAGGACACGTGCTCTGTGCTCCAGCCCCAAAGCTTTACAGGGAAAACACAAGCAGGAAGGGACAGCAAGAGTGAGGATTAAATGCACTGCTCTGTTTTGAATCTGGCTTTTCCCTCTTTCATGTGCCTGGGAAAAAGCAGCACTTCCTTAGGTGGAAGCATTTAGAACAGCACTGATCTGGTTTCTGTTTGGGATCAAAGAGAGGAAGGAGAGAGCAGCAGTGCACATAATATTCATGCTGAGAGCACACTGTGGATTTCTGCACCATCACGATGATGTTGATCTGCATTCAGCTCTCTATTCACTTCCCAAGAGCTGCTGGAACTGCCTGCAGGTGATTTTTGCCATTACTTAGCACTGAATTGATTACAGCACATAACCATTCACAACACCTCTAAGGCCTTTTTCCTGGGTAACAGTTACTACAGAAACCATCACACTAAAAGGATGCTCATATTTCTTCTCACATTCATTTTCACCTCACCTACCATTTTACAATGTTCCACCACACCAAAAGCCCTGAGAGTGTCACTAACTTGAGACTTGCCCACTTACCTCAGCCTGCCACCTCTTCCCACTACCCTTTCCACACTGTTTATGCACCTGTGACCCAGCACACACTGCACTGAAGATTCAAACAACAGCTTTATTCCAAAAATCAACTGAAATTGTGCTTTGTTTCCTATTTCATTAATTGAACAAACTTCTTCCCTCTTATCCTCTGACAGCTTAGAGAAACTACAGAGCCTTGGCAAGGGACTCTCATCAAAACCTCTTTGAAAGTGTCACTTTAATACAAGAATAAAGTTTACCACCTGCTTCAAAGAGCTCCAGGAGACCCCAGAGGCTTCTCCTACAAAAGCATCCTGCCTCTGCCACTGCCCACTCGCTCTGTTCTCCTCTAGCAAACTCCCCAAGGTGACAGTGGGAGGTTCAGAGGGACTGACCTCACACCAGAAACATCAGAGGAGCAGCAGCACCCACCATGGGCTCTATAGGAGTTAAAGGGATGGAGGCAGCACCTCTCTTGAGAAGCAGAGCTGTTTCTAAGAGCCCAGGTTCAGAAGAAAAAGGCCAAGGTGGCAGAGGGCAAGGAGGAATTAAGCTGCTCTCTGCACACACCACCCAGAAACAAGCAGCAGCTTTGCTCTGCAGACCCCAGATGACAGAACAAAAGCTTCAGCAGTTTAGCTGCAACCTTATGAGAAAATGTGGAAAGAGGCAGAGTTAATAAGCATTTTTACATCTGCCTGACAGGAAACAGAGGCTTGGCATGATAATCCAAGCAACAAAGGCTCCAAACAAAAGCACCAAGGCCTTGAAAGGCACATTTCCAGGTGGAATGCAGGGAAATCACAACAGTTTTTACTGTACAACCTCCACTTGCAGAATTCAAAGCCCTCTCTCTCCACAACTGCAGATACTGCATTTAACTTGTGTTATCCCACCTCTCACTCTGCTGCTACTACTGGAATACCCCACATTGCTCCTGCCTTACAAACACAATACTGTAATTTACATAAGAACCCAAAGGTAAGTTTTATTTCACTGTTCTACACTGGCTCCACTACCTCTGGAGACTGGGAAACTTACTGAAAACATGCACAAAAACACCTGTTCTGTATCTTACCTTGGATTCTTCTTTTGTGTTTGAAATCTGAGCGAGCTCTTCTCGAAGCTGATCTTCAAGAGTTCTTATTTTGTCATCTTTCATGTGTATGCTGAGACACACCAGAACAGTTAAACATGTTTCCCCATCCAAGTCTTACAAAAAGCATAATTGAAAGGAACATAAAAGTCTGATAAATATTGTTTATCAAATCCCAGAGCTATTTACCTTTTCTGCATCCTTTCCAGCTCATGTGCAGCAGCAGCCTAGATATAAAGAGGATTAACACAGACTTAGGATACATCACATGATTCAATCAACCTTTCATTCCACAATATTAAAAAGCTAGAACAAGTCATTTGGCCTCCCAGCACATGACTGAAATCAAGAGTGAAAGGGGTAAGCTTGTCTCCATGCACTTTTACAACACCAATCTACAAGCACACAATTATACAAAGGGAAGAGGATCTCCAAGACATTCATTTGGCAACTGGGATTATCTCTAATTAAACACTTCATTTCCACTTCTGTAATGAACAGGCCACACAGCAGCAACACAGGGACAGCATTTTGTTTGGCTCTAAAAACATCTCTCTGCTGAGGCAGGGGGAGTTGTGGGCTTTGAGGTTTTTTTGGGGGGGATGTTTATGAATCTTGTATGCAAATGCCAGGCATGTTCACAGACAGCTGTGCTCACTCCTGTGAAGTGTCCTGCACTCTGTGTGCCTGAAAATCTAAACCAACCTAGCAAAATGCTTCAGGAACTTGGATATCCAAGTACAAGACTTTGCTGGTGAAGGAAAGGGAAGAATTTGGCCTCCCATCAGCTCTAAGAACTGCAGGGAATCAGATATTAGGCCAATCCGGAAGCCTCACACCATTAATGTGCTTAAGCAGAGCTTGCTTAAAGCCAACAGATCTGCATTTGCAGTTATGACAGAACAGGTACTGGGAAGGGAGGAAAATCAAAACAACTGATTTACCTGTTCATTTGTCCGAGCCTGTAACTTCTGTACTTCTGATTTCAGGGAAAGGTTCATATTCTGTAAGACCTGAAGGAAGGAAAAAAAGAAATGTATTTGCAGTTCATACACAGATAGTCTTTCACTCTCCAGGGTGAAATTTCAGGGGATTTTTTGAAGGAAAATCCTCAAGTTTCCTTATCAACAACTTTCCCAGCATCTAGCATTGATTGGCCTTGCCTAGAAGAGCAGACCTGTAGCTGAAAAGGTTGCTTCTAGACCCAAAGGCAGCAGCCTTGGGGGCTTCATTTTGTACATGCAGCCAGCGAGTCTCTCCCTGGATCAGCTGGCATTTGCACAGCTTTTATTATACCTTGAGCTCTTCCTCCTTGCTGGTTAAGTTGGCACGTTCATTGCCTAATGAGTCCTCCATCTGCTTTATCTGTTTGTCCTTCTCTGCAATCCTGCACAAGGGAGAAATGGACAGATCAGCACAGAAGATGTGGATGGAAGTGGTGCAGGAAGCATCAAGCTAAACCCAAAATACAGCCTGGCCCTTTACTCCAGCTCCTACTCCAAATCCTGCTGACTGCACACTTTGGGTCCAAAAGCTTTTCCATTTTAAAAAGGCTGTCTGCTTGCCAAAAAATTTATGAGACATTCCCTAGCTCTGAAACACAACTACCACCCCATCTCCCAGAGGGAGAACCTTCCTGGCACAGCCCCACAGCCCAAATGATAACAATTCTCACGGTCACGCACATTCCTGCACGCTGCACTGACCCTGCACACAGGCAGGGACAAACAACAGAGGAGATGCTGCTTTCTCTGGAGCTCAGAGCCACAGCAGACTCCAAACCTGAGGCCAGACACGGAAGGGAAATCCGTAGGAAGCAGTTTCCCAGCTCCCAAGTTGATCTCATGAGAAGTTAAAAGTGCAGACAGCAACACTGCCTTCAGCAGTCCCTCCCATAGGCTCTGCACGTGAGTGGAGGGAAGGTGGCAGGCACTGAAAGCCAGCAACACCTCCCAAATCCCAGAGGAAATGGATGCTCACACTTTGTGAAGTTCTTCTGCCAGGACTGAAGCCGAGGTCTGCAGCAGGAAAAAAAAAAAACAAACATATAACTGGAAGTAAAAGTAAAGCAAGTCAAAGAATCCTCATCTAGACTGAGGTAGGAATAGCATTTGTCTGGTTATTTTAAACTGGCACAGGATGCTTCCAACTATTCACTGGCTAAGGAACATGGAAGGAATACCAGCACATACCAGTGTCCCTTCCCCTCTGGCCTGATGCAACATGAAGGGAAAAAAGACCCTTAATTATTGGCCCTTCACTAGATTCAAACAAGTCATGGAGCTCACTGGCACTTCCCACTAGATTCAAACAAGTCATGGAGCTCACTGGCACTTCCCTCCCAGGAACTAAGTGCTTTATGGGAAATTCTGCTGACAAACCACTCAAATTAAAAAAA
>VXBQ01005799.1:381225-422749 GCA_013400175.1 Phainopepla nitens
CCCCAAAATAAAAAAAAAAAAAAAAAAAAAAAAATCAGAAAACCCTGCACAGTGCATCAGGATTTGTACTGTGAACAGAAACAGCACCACAAAATCATCAAGTGGCATTTTTTCCTCTGGAAAAAGCCTGTCCCTAGGCTGTGACACACAACAGGGCAAGAGAGACCCACCACACTGGTTTTGAAGGCTTCAAGGGACCTCTGCAGACTGTGGCAGGACTCCCATGTTCACAGTTCCAGTCCCTCCTAGTAACTAAAAGAGTTTCATCACCCCTGACATCTAGAGCAGGATACAACCCTAACTCACTTCTCCAAAGTGTTATTTTCCACCCACTGAGGGGGAAAACATCCCTGAATTTTCATGGCCAGTTAAGGCTACCTGGGGAAAGCACACACCTCCAGCACCCTCCCTTTGTAACTCAGAGCTAAAAAGGAAAATTTCCCTAGGAATTTATTTCCAAAGTCCTTAAAGGGATGAGAGGAGCAGGCCATGAAGATGCTGTAAATCTGGAGTGGCCCTTCCCTCACTACTCTCCTCACCCAATGGGTTAAAGCATTTCAAGCAAAGCCAGATTTTCAGCCTGATGTTGAATTTAATCAAATTCCATCAAGCACATCAGTGATTAAAAGAAGACAGCACCCAACTGCATAGAAACAGCCTCCACTTGTGCCCCCAAAGCCTTTCTGAGCTGATTTCTGTGACCTTCTTCTACATGGAGGCAACTCCAGTGATCTTGAGGCTTTACACAGTGTTTACAACAGAAATAATGTCTCAAAGAAACTGGTCAAATCAAAATTTTAAGGGTTAAAATAACTGAGAAAGGCATTGTGCAGTTTTGGTGGGGTTTTGGTGTGATTTTTTTTTTTCTTCTGCACAGAAATCAGCACTAAAATGAACAGACAGCTTGATACAGGAGCTACCACAAGGGAAAAAGCACAATCAGGTGGTTCATAGGAGTACTGCAGAAAGACCAAAAGAACCACAAGACAGAATTGTAGACATGCAAAGCTACAGGGAAAAAAAAAAAACATTGAAAAAGATACTATACCCTTTAGTTATAAATTAAAGCCACTACGGGAGGAAATAAGTGGATTTCCCCTCCCCCAAATAAGAAGCTTCAAGTTTTAAAACAGTTTAAAGAACATTAGAAAAGAGGATGCTAACAAGCCTCTGCTTTCAGCATTACATCTCATACCCAGCTATGGAAAGTCTTACTTTTAATGAAAGTTCACAAGTCATGACTATAAAAGAAAGTCTGAGAACATGCTGTACCTGGGCTGCCATTTGTGAATGAAACTTCTGAAGCTGAGCATTCAAAGCATCATTCTGCTCTATCAGCTCCTTGTAAGAGAGCACAGAAAGAAAAGCAGGCTGAGATCTGCAGCTACTCAACTTTTGCTAGGATTAGCTTTTAGCCATGATTATGTTAGTAAGAACAGTTCAGCATTTACATGTCAGACACTTCACAAAAGATGCTGGATTTTTCTCCTCACTACAACCAACCAGTTGGAGTGGAAGCACCAGAACCTGTTCAGTATCAAGGAAAAATATTCCCTGCTCCACCATAATCCATCTGGTTTCCCTGAAGCTCTCAAGAGTTAGGTCCACCTGATGCCAGGAGGAGGGAGATCACACAAACATCAAAGGTTCATGGCTGCTCTCCCAGGGTGCTCCCCAGACCATGGATCATTTCACAGCTTGGGAAATGGGGTCAGCACCTTTTCCTGACTTGCCCCAAGTGCTTCTCAGGTGTGAGGTGGCTTCACACCTCCTCAAAGCACCACACACAAGGTCTCACTTCATAAGCAGGGCTTTTTCATCCTTTACTCAGTGGGAAAGCTTTATTAATGCAGCATTTCAGGGATATTTCTGTGTTTCCACAGACACAAAGTGAAAGGAAAAGCCCCAAACCTTTAAAACACTTGAGGAATACTACCTGCACTTGCATTTGCATGGAGTCCTCCTCAGTAGCTCTCTTTTGCTCAGCCTCCAATAACTGCAGCATCCTCTGCTCCAGCTGCTGTTTTGACACCATTGTATCAGTAAGTTTACTGTGCAAGCTCTGGATTTCATTGTCTTTGGCCACAAGCTTATTCTGCACATCTGTAGCAGAAATGTCAGGATTTTAATTCAGAAGTCAATATTTAACTTTGGGGGAAATCATTTTCACTGTAAACAGGGAGGCTGATGAGGAGCCTCGCTCCAACAAGGTTCAGCTCCCCCATCTGCATTCAGACTACCTGGGATTCCAAAACACTTTCCCCAGGGTGCTGAAGCAGGGCTGACTTCACCTGGGTTTTATTTAAGACATTTACTCAATAATGCCCTTTTGTTTTACAAATGGCAACAGCCAGTTGACTGCAGTAAGCATTATTTGGGAATTCTGTAATACATGCCTTGTTGTGCTGCTTCGTGTTCTGCTGTTCTTTTCCTGAGATAAGCCTGGATTTCTTCCCATCTTCTCTCTGCTTCCTGCTGCTGGACCTTCACATTGAAGAAAGAGTTGATGAAAAGAAGTATAACCTTTATTTTTGAAGCATTCAGAGTGCATCTCCTCTGTGCTATTCCCAAAACATATGGCAATGAAGTGAAATTGTTTCTTGTTTCCATTAGGGCACATCAGAGAGACAGAGTGCTCTGTAATCCTCCTCCTAGACTAGTTTAGCCTATTAATTTGAAAGGCAAATTGTGAAAAGGATTTCATTATAGGCTCTTAACAGAATGGTTTCTGTAATATGAAAATGTAGCATCTTTGCCCTGATAGTTCAGAATTAACACCAGAAGCCAGACCAGCCAAGCATCACATAAATCTGCATTCAGTAATTAAGACATCTCAACTCCAGATACCAATTCTCCACCTGCCAGGGCAAAAGGCAGGGAAAACTTCTGGTATGTAAGATTTAATTGCAAATATTAAAGAAATCATGAGCTCTGGATTGACATTCTCACCTGAAAACACTTTCTCCCCTTAAAAGAAAAAAAAAGCAAAATACTTTTTCTTCCAAAGAAACAGAAAGAGATTCATCTAGAAGCTTGTCCACTTATCTCTTAACTCTTTAAAAAGTGTATTTATTTTTAAAATTAAGCATACATTTAAATAAAAGCATGTAGCTTCATAAAAACCACACAAGCAGAGTACCATCTGGATGAATGGTTCTGAAGTATCAACTCCTGTTGGAATTGTACTCTCACAGAAAGCAGAGTAAAAAAAAAGCTTAACTGGTGATGTTGAAAAGATATTTACCTGGAAGGTAAGTTTCACTTCACAGGGAGGTCTGTAATCACTCAAAACCCAGTGCACTGAATAAAAACATTAAATAAACCCCTAGGCTGGCTGAGCCCATCCGAAACAAGCAGCTAAAGCAATTCCCACACGCCTCACGTCTCGGCTCAGATAAAACCCTGAGCACAACCTGACAGGCAGAGAAAACCCCAGGCACCTTGAGCTGAGCCACTGCCTGCTCTGCATTCTTCTTCTGGAGCTCCTCCTGCTGCAGTTTGCTGCTCTTCTCCCCCAGCTCGTTCATCAGCCTCGCGTAGTCCTGGCGCAGCTTGTTCAGCTCGGCCGACTGCCTGCAAACAAACATTTCCACAGGGGTTTGCTACTCAAATGTCAACACCAACTCCTGTATTTGCAACCAAAGGGCTTGTACAGGGTGGGTTTGGGGTGGTTTTCCCCCTCTAAAACTGTTTTATCCTAAGAAAGGGATAAGGGTCAGGTAACTCCTGGCTACAGCGCCAAAATCTTCACTCCTGGCCATAAGCAGAACTCAGTAGCTAAAAGCCAGGGTCAGGAACAAAAGGTCAGCAATAGGCCACAAGCATCAGCTCCTTGAAGAGGCCTGCAAGGTGACTGGCAAGATTTGGGCAGGCTGATGGAAAATAAAGAGGCTCAGCACAAGGAAAGGTCTCACATTCCTTTCTCTTCCCATAAAGGACTATTGATCTCAGGCTTGCTGAGGACTATTCCTCCTGGACTACTAACTGCACACATTTCTTCAGACTATTTGTTGCCTCCTGGCCTTGACCTGACTATTAACTTATGGAGGTATGTGAAGCACTTTCTCAGCTGGGAGAGAAGATGCATTTGTCCAGCCCAAGGAAAGAATTTTAAGAGGCTCCCCTTTGTGCCTAAGCAAGTAAAAAGCATTTCATTTTTATCTCAAGTTTGCTTGAATTAAAGCCTTTTCAGGATAACTGTCTGGAAGATAATCATGTTTCATTTAAATGAACAGGACACCTAAAATGAGGGTTCCACACCCTTCTCTGAGCACTTGACATGCAGCAACAAATACCTGAGAGAGGATATTGTTCAGCATATTATCCAGTTTTGTCTTCTATACACCTTAACCAGGCTGCTCAGCTTTTGCCTGCACAATGCACATTTTGCCTGCCAGCTCAGGGCCAGCCCAAGTCATAACTCACAAAAGACAATTTTTGGTTCTCCAAACACTTGCACCACCAGCAGATAAATGCAAGTGCCACCCCAGCAGTAACACTAACTGCAGGGTACTGATATTGTAAGTTTAGAGCTGCTCTTCTCCCAAGAGGCCACAATCAACACCTCTCCTAAAGCCCCAGGGAAAGGATACACACCCTGCCAAAAACACCAGAGGTGCCTGAGCACTGCTGCACTTCTTTCTCTTAAAGCCTCAGCACCACAGCCTAAAAGCCCAGGCTTCAAGTTGAAAAAAGGTAATTATTTATTCTGAAAGCCCTGGCTCAATGCAAACACCACCAGCTACCTGCCCAGCCCAAAATATTTGTGTTCCCAGCTTAATCACTGATTCAGAGACAGCCAGGGACTTGGAAACAAAAGAAGCAGAAGCCAGAATGACTCTTCAGGGGAGGCTCAAAAACACACAGAGCTCCAAATAGCTGCCAACATACTTGCTCTCCATTTGATTGGTGGAAGTGCTGACAGCATCTCTCAGGATACCATTTTCCTGCTTCAGGTGGCTTATTTCTGCCTCCATCTGCTCACGGAGCTGCTGGAACTAATGGGGAAAGAAAGATCAATTCTGTAAAAGATTAAGCTAAAGAGCAATAAAACCTAAAAAAAACCCAGCTTGTAGAAGTAGGTAAGATATCACAATAGTTTTAGTAAATAAAACTAAGTGGATTTTTTGGGAGAGGGAGCTTTGTTCCTTCCTCACACACCAATTCTTAAATTGAACTGTGCTACTGAGACCCTTGTGCTCAAATCTAAGCACAGGTTTCCTTTTATATCAGTGCATCAACCTATTTATCAAGGTAACCTTTTTATTGTTTAGAAGACTACCTAAGTGTTATTCAGAATACCAACTGCTCAGCTACATAACCTGAGATATCTATCAATAACTGAATACCAATATATTACTTTTCCAAAAGGAAATAAAACAAATGTGCTGTGAATTATCATTAGATAATTCTCATTTGCTGTTGCTCTCAACAAACCAGGAAAAGTAACAAATAATCAACAATACACAGATTATAGCATGCAACTGCAAAAGGCTACTCCTCATCTAATATTCTGATTTTCAGCAAGGTTCCAAAGCTGAAAGAAGCCCTGATAACTCAAGGTTCAGAACAGTGTGAACAAAACCAAAAGACAGGATTCAAAGAGAAAAAATGGACTCTGCATAAACAGACAGCAGAGCTGGTCTTGGAGCCCAGAGGTATGCTCTGAAAATCCTCGAGCACACACAGCACTCTTCCTTTATCAGTGCCAGTCTGGAGATATGGCTGACACCATTCCAAGACCCAGTTTCATCAAGTGGCTGATTCATCAGTGAGCATTTCTTACATTAGAAAACCCAAGTAAATGTTTGTGTAACAACCCAGTAGCAGGGAGCAGTCCCTTGGAGGGCAGCCACCTCCAGTTCTGCCCCAACAAACCTAACAAGCTGGGCCTTGGACATTTATTGGGGGATTCTTTTCCTTGCCTGTTTTGTTTTTTAATGCCAACAAGATCCCAAGAGAAGCAGGGGCACAAACCCCACCCAGCTGGAAGCTGTGACCATTTTCAGCTCCTCTGCCATGCCTCAGCACATCAGCAGAGGGAGCAGGACCAGAGCACTGATCTTTTTTATTCCCTTTCTCCAGTTCAGCCTAGGACAGCAGCACTTGCTCAAGTCTCCCATCTGTACCCAGGTCTCCTTCTCCTTCCCCAGACAGCAGCAATTCCCTCTCCTTGTCCAGTTATCAACATAGGTTCCAAGAAGTTTCCTCTGCTCCAAAACTGCAGACATGCTACTTTCCAAAGGGCCAAGACAATAGATAGAATTTTGAAGTTGGGAAATTTCGAATGTTGGGCTTAATGCTGTGACATCCATACAGGAAAGAATGACTAGAATGAAATCTAAACATAACATGGGCCATTTTCCTTAGAAAAATCTAAGTTAAACTTTTTAATTTGATGAAACAAACCCTTATAAAGTCACTACATAAAGCAACTACATTACAAGTAACAAGGGTCTTAAAATACAGGTGGCTGCTGTTCAAATATTCCAGCAAAGCACTCCCTCAGGCAATGATATTTCATGTGTATTATGCTACGTTGTCACTCTGTACTATAATCTTAGAGACATTTATCTGCTGGTAAATGATCATCAGCATTAGTGGCTCCCTTAAGCTGAGTATTTCAATTAGACTTTACACTTTAATTGAATAACATCTCAGAACACCAGGAAGGAAAAGTAACTCCATCAGGAACCAGCTGCCTGGCCAGCACTGGGCTTTACACAAAAAGTCACCCATGAGAACTCCTTGTCTTTCTTTTAAATCAGGAAGCTGCACCAAAGTTCTGCAGTGATTTCTCAGCATCCATCACCTGGTGCACGAGCATCACCTCCAGCAGTTTTGGGAAAGCATTTACCTTGATCTTCATCTGCTGAGACTCTTGGTAGCTGACGTGTATTTTGCTCTGGAAGGTGCCGTGCTCCTTCTCCAGCGCGTTGATGCGCTCGCGCATCTTGGCCGTGAGCAAACCATTCCTCTCCTTCTCTGCAACCAGCTCCTGGCGTGCCAAGGGACAGCAAAAGGCAAACAAGTCACCCACTGCTGCTTTCTAAAGGCTAAGAGGCTTTACAGTCTTTTGCTCTAACCAAAAATACAGCAAGCCTGCACCAAACCGAAGTCAGCATCAAATCTTCGTTCAGCAAATTTACGGAATCAGACCAAACTTCCAAAATTTTATGCTGATCCTGTATCATCATAAATCTCATGTTTATTAAAAAGTTTGCCAATAAAATGACATACAATGGCCAAAAAAACAAGTTTGCCGATAAAATGTTTAAACACCGACCTCACATTTCTCAGAAAATATGATAGTCTTATTTCTATCAAGTCTGGCCAAATCAGAGTCCTGACAACTAAAACCACAGATATCACAGATAGATTTTCATGCATTTAGATTTTCATCTCAAGTCTATCAAAATGGAAGAACACAGCTAAAGCACCACGGCAAAATAGAGCACTTTAGAGCAAAATAATTGCTTTGTGGCAGGTTGCAAAGCCAACAGCTTTGCCACAGGAGATGGGCTATTAGTGCACTACAAAGGCCAGAGAAGCCCTGAATCCCACCAGCATGATGCCATATTATAGCTTTCAGATGAAAATACACATTGCCTTTTAATCTTTTATTAGCCAGTAATTCAACCCAGACACCTGAGAAATCCACAGAGCTGCTCCTCTGCAATATAAATGCACTTGCTGAAGTAAGCAAAAACATTAAGTGCAGCTTTCAGCAGGTCCCATCACACAAATAAGAATTTGTACCACCCAAGCTTCAGGTGTTTCCAGCCACACAGCTCCTAACACTGCCAGGGAGCCCTGACACAATTTAAGTGCTCTAAATTATCAGCCTGAATACCCTCCATCTCTTTGGAGTAATTATAGTCTTCTTCACCTTTTAGTTTAAATACAAGCTATTCTGTCTTGTAGATAAAACTCCAAATTTTAAGTCAATTCTGCAAATACAATACAGACAGCTTAAACAAATCTTTCTCCATGCTTTTTTAAACTAAGATGAAATTAAAAGAAAGGCACCAGGACACACTGCAGCTTCTTCTATTCCCACACCAATCCCACTTTTCACTTGTAGTTTTCAGTGACCCAGCTACCCCGTCAGGGCAGAACCAGAGAATCTGGGATGATTAACTTTTCCCTAGTTTGTGTGTTGCCAAATACCTCTGACTCTTGAGGTACTCAGCTCTTGCTCTCATTTATCCTCTCCAGGCATTACCTTTATCAAGATCTCTGCAGGAAGCCTTCTGCATCTCAAAGTACCTTTAGCTTTTGACAGTGCTTTCAGAGAAACACATTAACTGGAAGATAAGGACTTTTATCAGTCAAGCTGAGCCTTATCCCTTGTTTATCCTGATACTTCAGCATTGCAGCAACTTTGCTTTCATCCATTTTCTCCCAGCTTTTCCCTTCCCCAATCCAGATGGGAAAAACCCCAATGACTCCTTCCTCTCTACAGCTCCTGCCTCTCCTTTACAAGCACCACTTAGCAGATGTTTTTTTCCCCAACCACATCTGCATTTTCCACTCAGATTCCTTCAACCATTCCCTCTGCTCCTTCAGCAGCGAATCCCTCTCTCCAATTTGATTCTGCAGTCCTGAGTCAGTTTCTTTTTCCCTCCAAACACACCTATAGTTACACACTGACTATCCCAAACCTCTTGATCCCACTTGTAAACACCTGTGCCCTGCCAGGAGCTCACACAACACCCACTCCCTTCTTCCCTTCCCATCTCCCAAGGCTCTCAACTCCTGCATCCTCTGGCCACTGTGCTCCTACCTTTGGCCACCCAGCTTTCTGTGCCCAAATTATGTCCCACAAGATGGCCTTCCCAAGTCTAATGCTCATGTGCTTCCAGACCAGTCAAAACACACAAATCTTTCTCCCAAGACTCCAAAATTCAGTCTGTATCTGCCTCATTATTTGGTCTACTGTAACTGTTTTCCTCTGAAATGTTCATAAAAAAGTAAATTTTCATAAACTAGTTTTGACAGTGATGCACCAGCATCCCTCTAAGTCCAAAGCAATCAGAGCTGCACCTTCAGGGGCTAAGTAGGCAGTCTGCACTTTCTGTATCTTCCTTCTTGAAGAAAACCAATGGTTGTTGTGCCTAGAAGCACACGGGCAAGTGAATGCTGCAATATGGACCAAATGAAAACTGTGATGCAGGAAAGACATTTAATATTTGCATACACAGAACAGTCTCATAGTGGTGAGGGAAATGCTTTTAAAGCAACCATTTGAAAGGAAAAACAGGCTCATTTTACAAGTCTCAGTAAATAAACTCCCTGGAAAAACTACTGGAAAGTAACTGCATAAATACATTGTAAAACCAAACGCAGTGCCTTGGCAAGCTTTTGCAGTAAAAATATTCCACCTTTTGGCTTATACTAAATTCAGTAAACCAGCATTTGCTGGCTGATAGTCCTACAAACCCCTGCTCCTCTCTATACCCATGAACACCTCAGTATTTACCTGGGAGAGCTGCTTGCACTGCTCCTTTGCAACAGCTGCCTCCTCCTTCATCGCCGCGAGCATCTTCTCCTTGTCCTGGAGCTGGTGCAGAGCTGCAGCCGTCTCAGCCTTGCTGGCCTGCAGCAGGATGACATAAAAATAACCACAAGTAGTGGCACAGCACACTAAAAGGCAGCAGAGCAAACCTGAGAGGAGGAAACACCCCCTCCTGCCCCCAAATTTTCCATCTGCACAGTGCAAGTACCCAGTTCTGCCACTAATGGATCACGTTTCATCAGGCAAAGAAATGCATTTCCAGAGCATGGAAAGCAATTAAGAGGGTAAATGGGCTCTTAAGGTGCTTCCCATTGGAAGAGAGCTGCCGTGGTGGCAGTGGGGAAAATAAAGAACAGCCATTAAGAGAAATAATGGGAAAAGATGCAGAGACAGTGAATCAGTCAATAACTGCAGCTGGAAGGACTTCCAAGATCAGCTGGTCCAGCCCATGCCCAGAGCAGGTACAATCCAACAAATGTAACTGCTTGAAATATCTCACCACAAAGGAAAAAAGGAAACACCGATCTGATGTCTCCTCCTGCTTCCCAGGAGAGCCTCCAGCGGAGGTAATTACATTTCTGCTGGCACACTGACACATAGTTTCAGAGACACTCCTGGGAATAGACCTAGAGGAACAATCCCCATGGTCCTGCTACTTGCACACTGGTCCCACAAATGAAATAAACATAATAAAGAGCACAAATTCTATGTGTTTGTGCTCAGATTTGACTCAGTGAAGTGTGATGGCTGCCCAGAGTGGTTGTGCAGTCTCAGCCTTTGAGGGTTTCAAGCCCAGACTGGATAAAACCCTGAGCAGCCTGTGCTGACCTCAGAGCTGGTTTTGCTTTGAGGAGGAGGTTGGACTACTTGGACTTCTCACTGAAGTCTGATAACTGAAGAAGGAAAGAAGTGTCAGTTCCATAAATGGACCCTGAATTTGTTTGGAAATTCTCCTTTAGTGGTAATGTGCATGCCTGCAGTACAAACACACCGTCAGTGACTTGCTTGAGCTACAGAGAGAACACAATTCACACTTCCTCCTACAGAAACCTACTTTTTTTTGTTGTTGTATGCAAACCCAGGAACTCGTTTTCATCCTAAAGGTTCAGCTTTAACACCAAACCCTCCTTTAAAAGAAAAAAAACAACATAGCAAGCAGGGTGGCTGCCTGAACAGGCAACACCATTCCAAGGGTAGCACTACTGAGTTTTGTCCTTGGAGGTTTTCAGGAAAAATCCCTGAGTAACTTGCTCAGAATTCAGTGTTGGATCTGTTCTGAGCAGGCAGCTGGACTGCACAGGCTCCTGAAGCCCCTCCCAGCCCAAACTGTGTTGTTAGGCTGATATATTTCATTTACTGGATTGACACGTAGCCAGTTGTGCATTACTGCTCTGGTACCGTGTCTGCAGAGGAAGGATTGCAAGAGTCCAAGTGTGACACACGGGATGTGACAAGCACAAAGTGACACCCACAGTGACTCATGGCAGGGAGGAGTAGGTGTGTGCCCAGCAACAGGACCAGGAGCAACAGCCACAAACTAAAACACAAGTTTCACCTCAAAATGAGGAAGAGCTGCTTTCCCTGGAGGATGGCAGAGAGCTGGAACAGCTGCCCAGGGAAGGGGTGGAGTTTCCCTCTCTGGAGACATTCCAAATACACCTGGACACATTCCTGTGTCACCTGCTCCAGGTGACCCTGCCTTGGCCAGGGGCTTGGACTGGATGGCCTCCAGAGCTCCCAACCCCAAGGATTGTGGGATTCTGTACTGGAATCCATTCCAATACAGACACCATTCTCTTCTGTCTTGACTACAAGAATTAAAAACTGCCAAGCACTGGCACAGGTTGCCCAGAGGGGTTTTGCAGTCCCATTCCCTGAAGGCTTCAAGACATGCAGACTGGATAAAGCCCTGAGCAGCGTGGGTTGACCCCAGAGCTGGTCCTGCTTCAAGTAGGAGGCTGGACTCCAAACCCCTTGAGGACCCTTCCAAATCTGAATTGCCTACAATCCTATGAAAAATACCCAAAGAAGTCCAGCTACACTAGGTAGACTTGCAAAACACAGAATAAACTGACCAAGTGCACAGCCACACACAGCAGCTTGTTCTGCATTCCTCCCATAGCTTACCCTATTTACACATCACTGGCCATCCTTCCCTGTGCCACCACACACGCCTCAGCAGCAGCATTCCTGCTTTACTCCTAGCTCCCCATGGCCATGCCTGCTCTTTCCAAGTGGCCAGAGCCACCCCTGGCATGGCAGATGGCAGCACAAAGGCACCTGACAGCTCGTTCCCCCATGAGAGGCAAGCACAGAGCAGCTGGAGAGAGCCTTCCAAAGACAGACTGCCCAGATCACAACAGAACACTGACAGAGCTAATCTGACAGCACCTCTTCCAATTTCTGTTTGTTTGATAAGTTTTATCTTCCCCCCACACTCCACAGTCATTCACCTTTTGCAAGAAATCATGAATTGCACCGGATTTTTCCTTTAACACCTCCACTACACAACGGGCCTCGTCCTCAGAGAAGATCATATTCTTCATGGATGTTACAAAATCCTTGAATTTTACTTCAGCATTCTCTGCAACACAGAAGGGAGGATTTATTTACTTTGGACTCCATACAGAATTATTTATTTTGCCTTGAAACAGCATGTGATGGGGTATCATTATGCATTATATTTAATTCCAGTCTGAAATGCCAAGAAGCAGGAGGTCATGAACATTCAGCAAAAACAACATCTCTCCAATTTAAACCCGATAACAATCTGCCAGCTGATAGTTTTGGGAAAAGAGAAAATCCCACCACTTTGTTTGCACAGTTGGTAACGTTTATAGTTTTGCTAGCAGGAAGACAAAGCATAACAGATTTTGGAGGAGGAAAATAGCATAAATGTGAAAAATTGTAGACTCCTTTCCAGTGTATCATGACAGTAATTTAAACTGAGCTCTCAATTTGGAGGACAGCCTGGCTGCACAAGCAATATGCACGTGACAAGTTAATTAATTTAAAAACTGGCACATTTTTGATTACAATATATGGAAGACAAAAATATTAACTTCCAAATTTAGATTGAGGGAACTGCTGCAAGAAGAGTTCAGCAGTAGGAAGATAAATCAGTAAGATACCTCTTAATGGCTGATCAAGTGTTTAAAAAGACACACATAAGGAAAGAAAATTCAACAGAACTATTCTCTAACAAAAAACACTGCTCACAAACAGGCTGCTCATAGACAGGTCATTAGGTGGCCCTCTGACTCCAGGTAATGGGAGCACAAGACCAAGGCACCCCATATCCCTGTCAAATCTTCACCAGTGCCCCAAACTGTGTGAAGGGATGGGAAGAATAAAAAAAAGCACAAGCTTAGAAGTGATGTTTGGTCAGAAATTGTCCCATAGATCATGGAGACAGGTCTGGGTTTCCCACCACAGGTTCTAAACATGCCCCTGAATCAAGTTACACATCAAACCTAAAGATCTGTCAGAGAAATAAATGAACAAAGTAGCAGCAGTGACACTATGCCCTAAAAGAAATTATCAAGCATAAAAATCACTGAATGACTGAGCATGGGGAGGGAACGCTGAGGAATTCTAGCACACTCTCCCCTAGTCCTAAATCCAACTCAGTCTTCACTTCAGCTCACATCAGTGCTGCACTGACATCATCAGTGATGCTGTTACCAGGAATATGCCAAGATCCTGAGAGCACAGGAACTGATCACAGCTGGGCCAGGACCAGCCCCAGCCCTGTGCTCCCTGAAGGCACAGAGACCTTGCCCTTGCATCCAAGGAGCTTACAATTAGAGCAGGGCAAGATTTCTATATCGGGAGGGCAAATCCCAGCTGACACAGGAGAATTAGGAGTTCATGGAGAGGGTCACAGCATGCTGAGGAAATGAGAAGGGACGGGTGCACGTGAGGGGCGTTGATGCTGCAGGACAGTAACGTGCAGCCACTGAGCCAGAAGCACAAGAGGAGCCTCAGGAATGTGGGAATCCAATTAAAGAGCTGCCAGGAAGCTTTCAAGGGGGCATTTTAGAAGGCAAGACTAAAAAGAGAGGTTCCAAAGAGTGAAGTGAGTGACCAGACAGTGCTGAAGAATCTGCCCAAGCCTGAGCTGGGTGTCACTGCTCAGCTGCCTGGCTTCTCTCTGGCTGCTCACAAATTTGAGGTCTCACCTCATGGCTCAGTAAATTTATCAGGCTTTGAGATGGTCAGAGGCCTATTTAAAGCTTCAGGGTGGAACACAATGCTCATTAATCACTCCAGGCATTTGTGGGAGAGTATGAAGGAAGTTCCCTTGTCCCAACCAATTCCAACTGCACTGAAGGGAAAATTCAGAGTCTCCCTGGAAACTGCCAGACTCTCTCCACTGACAATGTGCTTCAGGTCACTCTGCATTGCACTGGCTCAGCCTCAGACAGCTCCATGAACAGCCCTAGAGCATGCAGGCTGCCCTTCCAGCCTCCAGCAGACTCCAAGAGCCTGTGCTGAACGCCCTGGGTTTGGAGTCCATCCCTGTGAGCAATGTCTGAACTCCTCACTGAGAACTCCCTAGCTGCCTCTGTGTGGTCTGTGATCACTCCTTTGCACAATGGGGACACAAAAGCCCAGCCAGAGCTGAAAGGATTCAGATGGCACAGAGCCCTTTCCACAGTGCCAAAGACCAGGCAGAAATGAGCACACACAAGAAGAGCATCCTGCAACCACAAATGTTCTCCTCAAATCCCTGCTTCACATTACATCAGAGAGGATCCCCCTCCCCACACATCTTCCCTGCTGAAGTTTGCAAGCAGGCTATGCCAGAAACAGGCTGAATTATCAGTTTCTTACCTTTATCTGTTTCATTCTTCAGTTTCTTGCCACTGCTCCTCTGGATGCCCTCATTCACACTGTGTTTTACAACTTCAACCGGCTCACGCTTTTCCAAAGTGCCTGAGTCAGAATTATCCATCAAAGGAATATAAGTAGTTGCTTGAATAAGAGGTTCATCCACCAAAACTGTAATCATAAGTCCACAGGACGGGTTAAAGCTTTGTGATAATTGACACCAACGTTTTTAGAAAAGGTGCCTAACATATTAAGAGTTGAAGTAAAGCATGTCTAACCTCAATAGTTATTTATACTCTCCATTTCTATTATCCTTCACAGTTTAACTCATTAAAGATCTTCAAGTAAGTCCATTAAATAAAGGTCTCCAATGCATAGTAATTTAATAGCTTCAATTAAATTTCTGCTTCCAAAGCTGTCTTTTAGCATTTTAACAAGAAGAGAACCTTTACATCTGACTTTCATTTCACTTTAGCAAGAAAGTTGCACATGGCATCAACGAGACTGTTTTACTTGTGGCTGTGCAGGAAATCATTCAGCATCCCTAAAATATGAGTAAAGCTTTTTGTCCCTATTCTGTTCAAAGCTGGTACTTCAGTGCCAGCATTTTCACAGGTGATGTAATCCATGAACTCAGCCACTGAGGCAGAACATGCAGCAGGGGCAGCAATAGAGCTTATTTTGCATGCAGACTCCACTGCACTAAATGAAGATGTCTCATCTGTCAGAGCAGGCTCTGGGCATCATTAACATGCAGAGAGGTACCCAGAGGTACTGCCCAACCCCAGGTCTCACTCCCACACCACTGCATCACCGTGGTGAGGAGCAGCCTCTGCCCAAAGAGGCCTTCAGCAGAGACAAGAGCATCAAGGGGAGAGCAGGAGTGACAGACCTGGGGCAAGAGGTACAGCCAGAGCTGCAGCTGCTGCTTGCCCAGCTCCTGCTCCACACTGCCTGCAGCATGCCAGAGGCTGTGCATGGCCCAGCAGGCAAATCAGTGTTCCAGCCAGCCCTCAGACTGTAGGGCTGATGGACAACAGATGCCAGGCAGCAGCACAGAGAGAGGAGGAATTGGGTGGGATGCAGGCTCTGGACATCAGTGCAAAACAAGTATGCACTCCTGGCTGCCAGAGAGCCAGTTATAAAGCACTCCTAAATTCTGGCTGCTGTAAAAGGAGGAGAATAGGCCAGATGGACCTTTTTGTGTCACCTGGTGTCTTTCCACTTAAGCAGGTAGCAGACACCTGCAGGTACACTGCAAGCTCAGAAAAAGAGGAGAGCTCCCCTCTAGCAGAAACAACCACCAGCTACTTCAGTTGCTCTCCTCACATTTTCCCTTCCTCTCCTTATTAGCTTCCCTTCCTTTCAACACTTGTTTAATATCAATGAAACATTTTGAAGTTTGAAATCCCCACAGTAATGTCTTGGCTAATCCTGGTGTCCACCACAGCTCATTTTTGCTCCGTCATTTTGGAGAGGTGGCTTGAAAAGAGAACAATTTGTATTCAAATACTGCATGAGCTACTGTCCTGTAGCACTGACAGCTCAGCTTTCTTACTGGCTGAGCTGGTACTGACATTTACTGCCATGTACAGACACATCTGTGGCCCCTAAAAAAGTGCAATGCACCCACTTCCATCAGGAAAAGCACAAGAACATCCATAAAAGTGATCACATCCTAAGTTCCCCATCAGTAGAATTCCAGGAATCATTTAGGGGTTTTTCAGTTATATTGAAACCCAGCAGTGCTTGGAACTCCCTCCTGGACTGAACAGGGCCCACAGATCTGCATCCTGATAACCTGACCAAAGTAAAAAGGGACCAGTGGGCAGCAGTGTCTCCTCCAGGAGCAGCCCATCAGCTTCCAACTTCATAGCTGCAGAGAAGAGTCTTAAGAAGCTAACAAGGTGGCCTCACAGAACTTCACAGTCACACTGTGTCCAAAAGCCAGACACAAGAGCACTCATTGTAAAAAATTAGAAAAAAAAAAAAAAGGAGAAAAGCACACACACACACAGAGGCACAGTGAGCCAAGAGGACACAAGAAGCAGCATCTTGGCAGAGAACAAGGGATGACGAACAGTGAAGGCCTTGACAGCAAAGATGAACAGTTTATGTTGGAGCAAGAGCCAGCCAACAAAAGGACAATAAGAGAGGAATGTGGTCAAAGCAACTGGTTGAAAAAACTGCAATCTTGTTTGGGGCAGATGACTGCAGCAGTTCCAGACATGCCTTGCTCAGAGCAACTTAGAGCCTGCTCAGCTTGTACTCTAAGTCTGCACATTACTCCTCATTCAGGCGTGGATGTTTGGATCCAAGAGAGCTCAGAAAGGCTCACAGCATTCATTATCGCATGCTCCAGTAAAATTCAATAGGATCTCAAGCTCAGCAATCTTTCCTACCTGGAATTCCTGCTTTTTTTTATCAAGAGTTACTATTCTACAAGTTCCTCTTCCAAAGGAAGAGAAACTAAAGCATGGATGGCTAAAAGGTTTAACAGCCAGGTTTATGTGAGCAATGTCACAGACTGAATTCTTACCATTATCAACTTTCTGCTTCTTTGCAGAGACCTTCTTCTTCCCAGACACATTTTCTTGCTTTATCTCCTGGTGGAGCAGCACTGGTTCTTGCTTTTTGGCAGGAGATACAACAGAATCAGTCTTACTATCTTGATCATCTGCAATAGACAATTAAGACAATAAATGCTCTTCTGTATATTCTCAGCATTTCTTTTCAATCAGCAGATCTGTGATAACCAAATCCTCCACTCCCAGGAAAACAAACACACATCTTTTAAATCAGAACACACATTTATCCACATATATATACACACACAGACTCACACACCAACACAATTCCCAGATCAGGTGAGACCCCAAAGCAACAGGAAGGTTTAGCAGAGTCAAGAGCCACAGCACCCAGTGATTTTTAAGACAGGAATCTCATGTGCAAGCAGAACACACTGCAATGCAAGGAACAGTTTAACAACTCCAATCCAGATTTCACTGTGACAGAGCAGACAGCACATATTACCCATATTAGTTTCTTATTTAGTAGTGTACTTTTCCCCTCCGTGAACCCACTTGGGCACTTCAAACACACACCCCCAATAGCTACTGGGACTGTGAGAAGCAGAAAATAAGTGTTCCCCATTAGGGAACTGTTCTTTTTAAAAGCAGTTTCTAGTGAGAAATTTTTTTATCATTTTGGACAGCCTGTGCTATATTAAGATTCTTGTCAGAGCTGACACGCACAGCACAGGGCTCTGGTGTCAGCTCCTGTAATCAAGGATAAGAGTTCGTTGTGGCTGCCTTCAGAACTGTGCTTGCAGACCACATTTTAACTGTGCCACAGAGATTTTAGGAGAACACCCACAAGCAAGGTTGGATACTTTCTCTGTTGGTAGTGGGTGAGTCTTCTTTCTCCGTTTTTTTTTTTTTTTTTTTCCATAAAAAGAAAAAAAATCTACCACATCAAGCAGCAATGTCATTCTTTTTCCTCACTCCCTGTGCAGACCTGCCGTGCCTGCATCTCACAAGGGGATCTGCAAATATCTTGGGTTTCATTTATTTCTAGAACTGGGTATTTTTATTCCTTTTTCACTTCTACTCCTAGTCAAGACAACCACACTGAGACATGTCAGTTGCTGAGGATACAGTCAAGATAATCAGAAGTGATTCTGATGAGTTTTTGGTCTGTTCTAGGGTGGATATTTCAGTCACAACAGCCAGACCAGGTTTAGCATCAGTTCCATTCAGTTAAAGAGGTGTAGCAGGTGGGCAGCACTGAATCAGCCACCAACCCATGAATCAGCCACCAAACACTTCTGTGCATTAAGCCTCCACTTAAACAGTGATTTATTTTGCAGACTGCTAGGAGGTTTCTTGAGATGCTCCCCCTTATCAGAGCAACCACTCTTAGGACTCCACTTTTTCACAGCCTGGCTCAGAATGCCCACAGCAAAAACATCTACTGACTTCTCTCAGGCAATCAAACTTTTGATTGAGAGCAAAGCAGCCAAACCATAGAGCAAAGCAGAGGAACAAGCTACTCTGTTTCACTTCATCTTTAGGAGAAGAAAGCCAGGACGGGAGGAGGAAAACCAGAGCACTGCTGCCAGATGAAAAACAGGGGGGAAAAAAGCAATAGCTTGTAAAAAAGGAGAAGGTTAGAAGGGAGCTTTGCCCCTAGAGATCGGGCAGAACAGTTGTGAGAGACACTCTGTGGCCTTGCAAAAAGCAGAACACGGTTTTGGCGTTCTGTGCAAGAAGCATATGCAACATCAGATACCCATTCCATTTTTCTGCTTCTTCTGCCCAGGCTTCTTCTTAGCTGCTGTTGGTTCAGATGGTGGAGTGGGCTGTTTTGTAACAGGGACTGGATCTACTTTCTTGCCTGAAGACTTGGATCCTTCCGAGTCCTTAGTTACGTGATCATCTTGGTTGGCCTTGTGCTTCTTCTCCTTCTTCTTCCGCTCCCTGAGGCCGGCGGCGGCCTCGGCGGCGCCCGAGGGCACGGCGGGGACAGCAGGGACCTGCTCCTCCTCCGTGCTCAGGGCATCAGACAGCTTAAAGTCCCGAGGGGCACTCTCTGAGTCAGACTCGTGGATGTTCCCGTTCTGAGCCTCTTTCTTCTTGTTCTTCTTCTTCTCGGTTTTCTTTTTGTCCGCTTTGCTGGGTGGGAACTTCAGGTCGCGTTTCTGTTTGGCCAGGACTTCATCGTACAAAGTCTCTTTCATGAAAAGCCAGAAGAAGAGGAAGATGACTGTAATAACCACAGAAGGAATGAGGATGATGAAGTAGGTAGACTCGTAAAACTCCATTGTGCTTTTTCTTAGCTATGATTGCTTAAAAAAACCTAGGGGAGAGAGGAAAAACAATAAAAGAAAAATTAGGTTTTGAACAGGCTTTCCCTCGCTGTTATTTCCTCCACCAATTATAATAATAAAAGAGGATTTCTCACTGTTATAGAGTAGCCTCAAAGCTTTAATAAAATTACCCAACTACATCAGCCATGGAACAGCTTCTGGAATCATTTACCACTTGCTTCAAAGTTGTTGGCCTGGATAGGAGAAGTGGAGTTTGCCAGACTGCTGATCTGGGGAGAGAATAATTCCCTTCCCTTGCTTTTCTTCATTTTCCTCACTCTTCCTTCCCACGTGACTTTCATAAAGCTAAAGCTTTTGATTTCCGAAATACATGAGACAGCACTTCCAGAGCCTGTGAAATAAGAACCAGTACATGCAGAACACCACTTATTTTCTTTTGTTTTTTAATTCTTTTCATAAATCTAACATAATGAATTAAGATCCTTAACCTGGCAAGTAGGAGTTAAATTTCACCTTCCTTTTGTTCCCAGATTTATGACAGCTTCAGAAGTGGAATGAGGAGAAAACAGGAGAGAGCCCTGAATTTTAGTCAGCCATAAAGAATCAGGTATTTTCAAAACTGCTTTCTGAAGTCCAAAACCCAGCTTTACACTCAGAAAAATTCCATACATTTACAGGGAACCAGGAAGATCTGTTACTTATTTTGAACATGTGATAGTATAAAACTCCAAGGGCACTTACACAGACCAGAATAATTTGTTGAATAAAAATTTTTGTCCCATACATTATATTTCTTTTCTTTTTAAAAAAGCAGGAACCACAGAGTTAAAAAAAGTCAAAATGATGTTAAAAAAACCTAACTTTGAGGTCAAAACAAGTCAGATTTTCCCATTTCACAACTGATTGCTATGAACAGACCTGGATTTTTGCAGGAAGAATCTAAATCATCTCCAGACTGTTTGTTCCAAGAAGGAAAATAAACCCAAAAAAACCAACCACCATCTAACATTGGAAAAAAAATCCAGACATAATCCAAATTAATTAGGCAAGTGCAATTCCCAACCCACTAACTCAGTTTAAAACCCATCATGGGAAGCACACGCCACAACTAGATTTTCCCCTACACAAAAAAAAATGACTCTTCAACTCAAGTGTCCCTTGGGACATCCATCCTCTGGGGAATGAAAGGCAAGGGATTTAACCCAGGTTGCTCAGAATATTCCCACTGCTGCTTCAAAAATGAAAACAAATGTGCTTACTGGGGGCACAGGGAATAAAGTCCACGGAGAAGCTGCGTGGTGCAGGGAGAGGACAGGCTCTCCTTGCCTCTGGGCAGAAAATTTACTCATTTGAAGTGGTTTTACCTCAATTCCTGACTGTTTTGGAAGCTGCTATCACAAGGATGTGCCCTTCTGCCACACTGCAGAGAGCTCGGTGTGGAGTCTGGCTCAAGAGGGAATAGTTGTTATATAGAATAATTTCTGGACAGAGAGGAGTTACTGTGATAATATATTTGTACAGTGCATTGAGCAGCACAGAAAGCAAGGCTTGGCAACTCTAATTTGGCTATTAAGTTATCCAAATAAAAGACTAACACTTCAATACACTAATTATTCATCAGTTGTCTTAACACTAAGTCTCCTCCCATTTCGTATTTATTTTCTGCATGCATACAGCTCACTGAAAATTACAGGGTCTAAAATTACATCCAGCACAGAAAGTTTTGGAAGGGCTGAGAGGGATGTGAAGAAAAGCTTGTCTTTTGGGAAGAAAAAGCACAGATGCTCAAAACTAAGCTGGAGCTTTCAAAATGATTAATTACAGCTACTTGATAAACCCAGCTCCCTGCACTAAGTGATCTAATATTAGTCGTCTCTTGAAGGAAGCAGATCTTGAAAATTTGTCTCAGCCAAAGTCAATATTGAATGCTTATGGGGAAAAGCTAATCCCCAAAGTAAATATGTAATTAAGCAGATTTTTCACAAGTGTAATTAAGTTGATCATTACAAGACACGACTGCAACAGTTACAATAGCCCAGCACAGCCCAGCTCTGCCCTGCTGAGGACTCCAGCACACAGCCAGCCATGAACTCATGGGATGGACAGTCACACCCTGCCTGTCCCAACACATTTCCCAGCATCTGACACCAGATGCTCAGGGCAAACCACAGGCTCAGGGTGACATGGGCTGGGAAAGAGGTTCAGGGCTCGAGGGTCAGGAGGGCAAGATGGCCATCGAGGCAGGACAAGCTCCACAAGGTGATTGCTGCTCTGAGACCAGACAGGAGAGACACACGTAAAAGCTACAGCTGCTTCCAGAGGAGCCATAAATACATAATTACAGCAGCTACTCCCAGTGGGGAACGTGTGCTGGACTAGCTGAGGTCTGATCTCAGAGCTGCACAAGCTCTGCCCAGCCTCTGTCCCCCTCCCTGCCCTTCCCCAAAAACGGGATCATCTCCCAGGTCTGGAGCATGACACTGCAGTGATGAGGGCCAGAGTCTCCCCAGGCTCCATTCCTGCTCATCAGGGCAAAGCCAAACATCAGCCACACAGACCCTTCCACCCCAAACACTGATCAGAGGAAGGCAGATCTCATCTCTGAATTCTACACACAAATCCAGTTTTTCACATGGAAGCACAGTTCAAAAAAAATCCCCTAAATCTCAATAAAAGTCTCAGGGTGTAAGTAGAATTGATTAAGCACACAGGAACAGCAAACAAAAGCTCTGCTCTGATGGCCATACACTAATTTCTCATCTCAGCCCAGCAAGGGTATTTAAAACTCACTCTAGGAGGATCCCACTGCTGCTGGCTCTATGCAGAATGACAAAACAACATCCATCACACCACCCCCTGTCAAAATGTCTTTATGAAGTGGCATCCTTGCCATGGGGTAAATTGGCAGTGTTTTGGCTCACACACAGTTTCCAGTTGTCCTCTGACAATCTACAATTACTAAAACAGTTCCATCATTTCTATTTATATTTCTGTATTACACTGACAAGCCATCTAGGAAAAAAGAGAACCAATCTATAGTGGGGGGGGGGGCAGGCGGGGAAATTCTGCCATGCAGAAAGAAACAGGATGAAGAAATTCATTCTATTAAAGCAGAAAAAACCAAATGGTTCATTGACACCTTCAGCTACCAGCTTAACTGTTCCATTTAGTTTTACCATCCTGGTTAGGAGACACTCTCACAAAAAAAGCATTTCTCCCCCAGAAATGCTGCAATGGGACTTTTATCACTTGCAGCTTTTTCAGAGAACTCTCCAGGGCAGCTGCACCAGCTCTCCACCCACCCAAACCCACAATCCCAGGCAAGGCACTCCCAGCAGCAATCACACTGCACTCCCCCTCCCTACTGCCTACAGAGGCACAGAGACTTTAGCTACATTTAAATTTCAAGGTATTTGGTTAAATACTCACCTTCCATTCGTATTTGATACTCAACCTGCTCTTCAGCACGTTTCTTAGAGTCCCAGCACCCGTGCCAGGCTCCCCCCTTGCAGACGTGCTCCTGCCTCACCCGTAAATTCCAGACCTCACAACATCCCTTTAGTCATTCTGAAAAAGGGGAACAAGCTGCATCTGTCCCAGGCCGTGCACAGACACTGTTACTGTTCCCATCCCGCCTTTAACAAAAGAATTGCACTTTTGTTCCCTAAGCAGAGCCCGTGCCACAGAAAAATAACTATTTCTGAACTCCAGTGCGCTATTACTGCCTGCACCTGACTTCCCCTGCTGGCTCACACTGCCCTGGATTTTCTAACTCACCCTGTGCCTTTTTGAATTTAAATCTCAAGTTTCACCTTGCACAGATACCACATTTCACAGGGTATTCATTCAGTTTAGGTCCAGGGGATTAACTTACTTGAGAAGATAGAAATAAATTATAGCTCCAGCTGGCTAATGAGTCACTCATAGCTTAGCCCCAACACATGAGAAGCACAGCTTCTATAAATGCTTGGGTCCCAAAATGCACATAATCTTCAGGGATTTGTGCCTCTTTGAAAAACTAACATTAAAGGGGGAAAATACAGGTACCAAGGTGCCTTTTTTTCAATACTAAGCAGTTTAAGAGATACCACATACGATTTAGCCAAGGCAACAGCTCCTTTAATTAGGATATTTTCCTGGGATTTTCTCAAGCTGGCAAGCAGACTCACATCCAACAGCCACTAGGAACACAGCAAGAAGTCTCAGAGCAGTATCTGGATTCAATAAATTCCTCAAACAGATAACACTATTTTTGTTCTCCCTAATCTGCACGCAGTTTGGAACACGCTCCATATCAGCCAGCTGCAAAGAGGATCCTTTTGAAAACAGCTTCACTCCCGAGATCATCTTCCCCCACAGCTTTCCCAAAAATGATGCCCACCGACTTGGGCAACTAAACCCAAACCTGCCACAGGCAAAGTATGAAACTGAACAAGAAGTTCAGCCACTCCATGCCTATTCCACATTCCTACAGCAAGAGCAACCAGCTCTCTGTGACTTGTTCATGAGTATTACCTGACTAAAGCACTGCTGGGCTCAAGCTCTAGGAAAGGGGGCTGCCAGAAAAACCTCAGGGTAGTTAATTTAACATCAGTATTAGTAAAGTGTATGGGAAAACTGCAGAATTACAGCTTAGGTTGGTTTGGGTTTTTTTAAGCGGAGTTGTGTGTTACTGAAAAAACAAGATGGGTTTTTCACACCCCAAGACAAGACACAAAAGACAGCAGAGCTGCTGTGATGTGACACAAAAGAACTGTTGGAGCAGGCAGGGATTTTAAACTTGCTGGGAGTTCGTTAACACCTGGCTAACTTCAGCAAGTGAGCCACACTGGGAAGGAAGGAGCCCCTGCAGTCCTCAGCCTTCCCAAAAACACCCAGCCCACCAGCAAGGAGCTGACTGCACCTGAGCACTTTTTGCACAGAAGAATTAAGGTATTGCACATCAACCTCACCTGACACCTACACAGAAAAAAGGCACAGCTTCCAGTAAGATAACACACAATCTTCTCACGGGTCACTCTTAAAATGACACAGTTTAAAGTCAGGCATGAGGCACTCAGAAAAGCTGAAATTCTAAATGGACCTGAGAGTTTTGATCCCAGTTGCAAATCAGAAAATTACAAAAGAGAGTCATAGAATATTCTGAGTTGGAAGGGACACACAAAGATCAGAGTTCAACTCCTGGCCCTGCACAGATACCCCAACAATCCCACCCTGGGATCCCTGGGAGCAGTGTCCAAACCCTCCTGCAGCTCTGGCAGCCTCAGGGCTGTGCCATTCCCTGGGGAGCCTGGGCAGTGCCAGCACCCTCTGGGGGAAAAACCTTCCCTGATATCCGACCTAAACCTCCCCTGGCCCAGCTCCAGCTGTTCCATCACGTCCTGTGGCTGATCACCAGGGAGAAGAGCTCAGCATCTGCCCCTCCACTTCCCCTTGTGAGGAAGCTGCAGACCAAGATGAAGTGTCCTCAGCCTCATCCCCTCCAGGCTGAACAAGCCAGGTGACCTCGGCCACTCCTCTCATGGCTTCCCCTCTCCCCCCTCGACCCTTCACCACTTCCATGGCCCTTGGGTACCCTCCAATACCTTTATATAACCTTCTGATATTGTGGCATCCAAACTGCACACACTACTCAGGGTAAAATTCAACCTTACATATTTGTATTCTTTTTAAGTAATATAGTTTTAGTTTTATATCTGTATTTCCGTGCTCTGTTTATGCCAATCCTCCCAAACCCAAGACTTGGGGGGGGAAGCATAATAAACAGCATTTCAAGCTCTGAATTTTTCATTTCAATACTTGCCCTGACAGCATGATTTGTGCAGCCACAGGAGAAAGCTGTAGACACTCAGAAACACCAACTGAGCCACTTAGGTGTTAAAACTGCTCTTCCCAGGAAGGAGATCTGCTCAAAGGAAGCTCAACAGTGCTCGACACCCCCTCCAAGCTGCTGACAGCAAGAGCAGAGCTAAACTTGTCAGTAAATCTTGCTCTCCACTTTATTTCACTGATACAATTAAGCCATTTGCAGAGCACAAGCTCAGTGCTTCAAATACCCTCTAGGTAAATATTTTCCATTCCAAACATGCCGCTGTTTGTACCATCTGTTGGGCTCTGTCTGCTCTCAGTCGCTTGATGTTAGTTACCACAGACAAGCTCTTTATTAAACTCCAGAAAGAGTAGCTTTGCTTCAACAAAAGCCTTTACTTTCAGAGGGTTTTTTTTTAACACAGCTTCAGAGCCAACACCTGACAACATGCAGCAGCAGCACCGAGAGGAAGCTGGGAGGGCAATAGGGCTGCACCACCAGTGCCCAGCAGTGCCCAGCAGCTGTCCTTGATCCTGTCTCAGTGCCAGGGGAGAGCACCAGGTACCTCCCGCAAGAGCTTTCCACCACAGCCCGGCTGCTCGGGCAAGTTCCTACAAGATAAGGCAGGGCAGGGATTCAGCAGGCAGCAGCTGACGCCCTGAAACCACCTGGGCTGCAGGATAAAGCCCAGAACTGGAATTAGCATCAGTGAAAGTGCAGCTCGCGTTTAGCCGGGGATAAACGCACACACACCTGCTGCTGGCACACAGCGAGGAAAAGCTCGCTCAGCATTCCCGCCTGGCAGCTCACACCAACATCCCCAAACTGCACAGACCCTGCCACAGCAGCACCCCCCTGCCTTCCCCAAAACATGGGCACAAATGCACTGATGGCAGGAATAGTGTGGCAGCAGCACCACGGCAGTGATTGTCCCCTGTGCTGGGCACTGCTGCAGCACCTCCGGTCCTAGGGGCAGTTCTGGGCCCCTCATGAAAAGAAAGATGTTGAGGAGCTGGAGCTTGTCCAGAAACAGGAATGGTTTGGAGCGCCAGAGACAGCCTTGAGGGGCTCAGCTTGGAGAAAAGGAGGCTCAGGAGGGACCTTCTCACTCTCCACAACTCCCTGCCAGGAGGGTGCAGCCAGGGGGGCTCAGGCTCTGCTCCCACAGAACAAGGGACAGAACAAGAAGAAACACCAGAGTTGCACCAGAGGAGGTTTAGATTGGGTATTGGGAAAAATTTCTTCATTGAAAGGGTGGTCAGGCACAGGCTGCCAAGGGCAGTGGTGGAGTCCCCACCCCTGGAGGGATTTCAAAGCCCTGTGGATGTGGCACTTGGGGACATGGGTTACTGGTACCCTTGGTTAGTGCTGAGGGAATGGTTAGACTTGATCTTACAGGGCTCTTCCAACCTAAATGAGTCTATATTGCTCAGCACAGGAAAGTCCTAGGAAACTAAAACATTTCTTGCAGTATTTGTGAGGGGATGTGACTTAAGTTAAAAGCCAGCAAGCATCAGGACCAGGAAAAAATGTCCTTGGCTCCACCAGACTCCAGAAACTGCAAGTTTCCCCTTTAAACCACTAGCAGCTAACACACACACAATCCCCTATTATCTCCAGAGTCAGAAGATAACAAATTATCTTTACAGGCACTTTGGAAAAAGGTAGTGTAAAGAATCAAAGGTTTCTTTCTTCCAGCAGGAATTACTCAGCAAGTCTGCATCTTCCCATCACTACTTCCAAGGAGTCCCTGAGGCTTCCCCAGCTCCTTCCTTCACGCATTCATGTACAGACATGCTCTGCCCACACCACCATTTGAGAGGCATTTAAACACCCAAGCAGCCAGCTCAGGCTTTTGGGTAAGCATTTCCCCTTTCCCTGCTCTCCACACAGGCAGCAATGGGATCAGACATTTGCTCTTCAGTCACTGGGAATTGGGAAGCGATACTTCTCAAAATAGGAAGGCATAAAAAAAATCACAGAATTTTCTCAAAATAATACTACAAATATGAGCCAACTCTAGCAGACTTATGGCCAAAGCTGAGTTTAGGTTCCCAGTCTGAGCAGCAGCTCCATATGTCGTGTAGTTTTTGAGCATCAAGGCATCTCCTGCAACATGAGCCCATCCAAAAGCACAAGCCAGGTACAGATTCCAGCCAGGACTCTTGGGTCAGACAAAAGCATTAAACACACACAACCACACCTGAAATCTGCTTCTTCCCAGCACCTGGACAGGAGGGAGGGACCAGGCCACACCTGGTTTTATTCTAATTAGCTGTCTGGGAAGTTCAGAGGCTTTTGTACAATCTGGGTTGCTGTGACACTCCACAGCAGCTCAGCTTTACCACACACAAAAGCCATTTACACAGCTTTAAAGCTGCTGTGCACCTCAACAAAGGCCTTAAGACAGCTGCTGTGGTCTAGTGTATAAATAGACATTCACAGTATAATCTTCACCTTGGACCCATAGAAAGCTTCAGGGAGCAGCTACTGGCCCCTAAAGTCAGGGCAGGTACAATACAGGTCTGAGCCCAGCTGGGTTTGCTCACTCTAATACAGTTTAATCCCCTTCTGACGCAGGAAGAAGTTGCATTAGTGTAAGTATGTTCATTCTGCACCTACCCCTGCCATGCTCTATTACTTTAACTCAATTAAAACAAGGTCTGCAGCACCCATGGGAATCATGCACTTGACCATCCTCTGCTCACAAATGAGGCAGAGCCCCAACTTCCAAGTAAAACAAAACAAAACAAAACAAACAACAAAAAAAATTTAATATCATCTCCTGAGAAATTTAGGGCTGCTACATCCCTTTCATCTCCTTACATCCAATTCCAAGTGTGGAAGGAAATTCTTGGCTGTGAGGGTGGTGAGGCCCTGGCACAGGTTGCTCAGAGAAGCTGCGGCTGCCCCATTCCTGCAGTGTTCAAATACAGTTTGGATGGGATTTAGGGCAGCCTGGTCTAGTAGAAGGTGTCCCTGCCCATGGCATGGGGTAGAAATAAGATGGTTTTTAAAGCCCCTTCCAAACTCAAATCATTCCATGATTCTATAACAAAGGAAAGCAGGTATGAGCAGTAGCTTCTCAGTACTCAAATTCCTCTTATGCCTTCACAGCAATCTGCAAAGAGAAAACAGCTGGAATGAAACCTTTTCCCTTTCCCAGTGTATATTGCAAATATAATTACATAAATATACATTCCTGTATTACGAATTCTTAATATTTAAAAAATAAACTTAAAATGAGTGGAGCCAGAAACAAAAGAAGCAAAGGCCTTTGGACCAGTTCTTTTTTTTATTTTGCCTTAACAGATTCTGTGAAAGCATGAATGGCATCCGAGCACTGGGAGGCTAATGCTCATTCAAAAAAAACCAACTTTTTCACCTTTTTATGTACAAGAGCTGCAGAGAGTCAAGGAGAAGCCTCGAGTGTATTACCTGCCTGTGCATCCCCAGGAGGGGTGAAATCCCCTTTCTGCAGGCTTTGCACATCCCCAGAGCAGAGCTTTCCCTCGGGCTGCTGCCCAAGCCTCACCTCCCCGGGCGGGCACAAGCTGGCCTCCCTCTGAATCCAGGGCACCCTCGGCGCCACAGCGACAGGAGAACCACGACAGATTGCTAAAGAGGATGGCATGTTGTTTATGGGTTGTGTTTCTAAAGTTTGGACACAACTGACAAGAGATCAGTCTCAATTTATCGCTCGATTCTCTGGATTTCTACTCAACTTTGCCCTTCGCTGTACTCGCCAGGCAGCTTTTTAGCTTATTCACTTGAATTCCTACACACACACAAGGAAGTTTTAAACCTACCACTTGTTCTGCAGCTCTCCAGATCGCTTGGTGATAAAGGTTTTCTCCCAAATTTCTCACGAAGGCAGCCACAGCAACAGAGAAGCAAAAAAATATCCAGCCTTCAAGGGCGAGCAAGTCACTCAAAGCAATTTAGCAGGTTCCTGTAAGTTGGATTTATGAACCTTTGTACCCCCACACCCCGAGGGTGCAGAGGCTGCCAGAACTACCCCAAACTGAGCCATGCACAGCCCAACAGTGTCACACTGCTGCTTTCACCAAGTTTCTACCCACACTGAATGAGGTCTCACAGGAGCTCAGGGAAGGAGGAATGTGTGCACGGAGGTGATGGTACAAGTGGAAGACAAGAAACCTCAAAATAAATGAATTTGGAAAATTTCTTATAGCAATGTATCACCAAAAGTCTTCTGCAAGAGTATATTAAATTCATGGGAGGAATATTAATCTTGTTCATATTAGAATTTCTTTCCACTACAAAAATAAATCACGCAAAGATATTCTTAGTCTGAACACCATAAAAGCGACTTTATCCAGACTTATTTTTGAATCCATATTGAAGAGATGAGAACAATTCTTCTGCCAACAAAGACAGGTATTAACCCCAGAGAATCTATTTAGCTTCAGACCTCTTAACCAGACAAGATTTTACTCAAGTGTGCACATGCTGTCCTTTACCCTGCTGCGAAAGGAACAAAAGAAGAGGAAATGACTAATCAAAGCAGCAGCACATTAATATATTTTGGTATGTGGAAAGGGAAAATTGTAGCTGGTATTTTTAACATTCCCAACAGGAGAATGCAGGGCCATGCATGCACCAGTCGCCATGGAGGCTCAGCAGCTCCCAGGAGGGGAAAATTTAAAAAAAGAGAAAAAAAGTGGAGTCCCAAAGAGGAGTTCTGTATTTTCCATTTTTCAGAGCATGAGCTCTGCTGGAATGAGAGTCTGAAAGGAGGCAGGGCTGGGGCCAGCAGCAAGGCCTGAGTGATAACAGGTGCACTTTGCCTGAACTGTAGGGGAAACCCAGCCTGGAGAGGTGCTCAGGAGGGAAAAGGTGAGAGTTTCTTGGAGCACTGCCACCAGAAAACACTCCTGTAAATCCCATTGCCACCCTGCTCTGCTGGCTGCCCTCATCCACAAGCTGATAAGAGACAGGGCAAGAAAAGTGTCCCAGGTGACACCCAGCAAGTCACAGCTCACCCACGTGCCACCCATCCCACGCCATCCCAAGCTTAATTCCCCCTCAAAGCTCTCCATTCCCTGCAGGAGCCAAACCCAGCACCTTCACATCTTTCCTTGCAGTCACTTTCTTAATGAACCCACATGAGCCAAGCCACTGATGTCCCAGTTTAACTGGATTTAACAACTGGTTTTTAACCCCACACTCCACGGGAAGTTCTTTGGGGCAGCCTCGGTAACAGGCCTGCTCAGAGCAACAGGGCAGGAGCCTGACCAGTGTGATAAACCCAAAATTAGAGCTTCCAAACCCCTTCCTAAAAGGGATCAAAACCAATCAATCCAGCAAGAGCCTGGCATGGTCATTTGTGCAGTGGGATGGCACAGCACAAAAGCTCTGCTTGCTCAGGAAGAGGAGCTGGACTGCTGCCTGTCTGTCCAGCTCCAATTGTTCCCACACTTCATAATTAAGGGCTACAATTCACCCTTTTTCCAATGCCAAACCCCAAAAGGCTCATAACAAAACCATTCTAAACACTAAATGGGAGCTACTGCTGAACTGACTGCAATCATTCAGATTCTCTCTCCTTGCTCCAACACTGCTGGATGCAAGAAGACACAGAGAAACTAATATGTAATGTTCTTGCAGAGGGATTTGTGCTCAGCCTCCCCACAACACAGCCAGAAGCCTGAAGCTTAAGCAGATCTTTACCCTAGTATCACAAAACCACAACCCCGGTCATTCCAGCAACAAGATTTTCCCATTATTTCTGTTCAGTGTGCTGTTTCACACAGCTATACAAAGAGTTTGGAGCACTGACAAGAAAAAAAAGCTTCATTAACCTCTCAGTGACTCGACAATCCTATTGTTGAGCAGCAATGGACAAAAGGAGAAGGCAGCAGCAGACGGATGCTCTCATCTCTCCAAATTCCTAGAGGAAAATGAAATTGAGCTGTGCTGGGAACAGGCTGCATGGCATAGGAGAGTTGTTAGCTCAGAGGGAAATCAAAACTTCAGTGATTGTGAATCATATCAGATCTAGATGCTTTCATGTGGTTTCTTCTAACTACCTGGAGTCTCAAGACATTATTTATTGCACACATTATGTCTAAGCAGTTGAGAGATTTCAGTTGTCTCTGAAGAGAAAATGTGCGACTGCTGTATCAAAATTACTGTCACTGTGGCACAGATGTAGCTAAATGAGAGCATCGGAAGGCAGCAAGTGAAACAAGATTGCTGTACCCCATCATCACACCGAGTCTTGATAATTCTTCAGCTGCAAACAGAGAGGAATCAACAGGGAACATCTCTCTTCTTTGTCACCACACACGGTACAATAAAAAAAATGGGGGGAAAAAGTATCCATCAGTTAAATAACCGAAGTTCACAGAGTGATAATAAATTTCCAAATGTGTCAAGAGTTTGAAACTCAAAGGTATGCAGTTAATTTCTCAACCCCAAGATTTTAAAAGGGCAGCTTCAGTTTAGGCTGGATGACTGGAGGAACAGAGACTAAACACAGAGAAGTCAAAGTTCTTGTAAGCTGACAGAGGCATCATAAATGAAATTATCACCAAAATGCACAACTACCAAACTAGAAATTAGGGAGTACTACAAGGCTGGAATTGCCTCCTCTTCAGCCTACGCAGCCTGGTAAGCACTGCATCAGCAGGTCTATTTTTACTTTTAACACTCTACACCACAGTCGTGGGTCAGAAAGACAAAAACACTGGAAAATCTGAACAGCCAGGCTTGAGCAGGCCTTACTTGCTACCCTCCCTTCCTCTGTGCACGAACAGCTCTGCTGCCCTGAACTGCACCCAAGGAACAGGACCCTGCCCAGCTTCCTCTGCTCCCACCTTGCAGGGAGGGGCTGAAGCCAGAGGACAATGCTGGCGTGGGAACAAATGGGCAGCAATGGGCCACGGCTGCATTTTTGGCTGCAAGTTGGGAAAACACTCTCAATTCTCAATCCAACAAGGTGCTCAGTGCTGTAATGGTCGTTCTGCAGCCTCTGCAGGGAGCAGGAGCATTGTGTTTTATTTCACTCTTTTGCCGGTAGCAATCAATGAGTTTTAATCCATATTCACATTAGGGTCGACACCTCCAAAGAGGGTTGGATTTTATGTCAACTGTGCATTAAATTTAAAATGATTTGCCAGATTAAAGCATTGTTCACACTATATTTACAAACCCTCTGAACAGAGGGAATGTTTAGAGGTAGGCTCAGGACTGACTTCGGACCACAGAAGGTTTCTGCTGCTGATGGGCTTCCTACAGCACTGATATTTTGACTTTCTGCTCCAGCAGAAGTTTGCACCAGTTGAAGGCTGAACAAATTTCCATCATGAAAATCTCCAGAGTAGATATGAGTTAGTTTGACTGTTCCACAGCAAAGCTGTCCTTCAACATCTATCCAAAAGCAGACACAAAGACAGCACTTCCATATCCAAGCCAGATCCCTCATGTTGTAGAATATAGTGCTGTTAATACTGTTAGAAATAGAGTTTCCAAATGGTTTAGGAACAAAAGAGGCTTTAGAAGCAATCTCTGCAGCACTGGCACCATACAAGTTACATCAGTGCATTTCAAAGTATAAATTGCATCATGAGCTGGAACTTCTAACTCTATTTGAAAGCTGAACATGAAGTTTTAGAAATTGCTGCTGAACTGTGGTCGTTTCCCTGCCGAGGCAGGTGAAGTGTTAAGGCCTTTCTGTGCTCTCCTTTGAGACACTGCACATATCTCATTTATGAAGGGCAGCACTAAGATCTCACCTCATCATCCAGCCAAAACACCTCCTGCACTACAAGAAGAATTTCACTTGCTACAGCTCCACTGAGACGCCATCCTTTCAGCTTCCACAACAAGGACATGTGCTCCTGAACAGCAGCACCACACATTCCTCCCCACAAGGCTTCTTTTCACCTTGTTAACCTCTCTGTGCTTCACTGACCAGCCTGCTGAAGGCACTGGCAGCTGAAGAAATGATACCCAGCTGGTGTCATCACCCGCATCCTTTAGGCTCTGGCAGCAGCTTCAGAAGGTCACATGTTCTCAGGGATCAGTGCAGTGTTTCAGCAGACCCCAAGGCAGTATTTGCCTCTCAATACACCCAGTGGAGGGTTCCAGACTCCCCTCCAGCAGCAGGGAAAAGGCTCCAGCTCCTCCACAGACCTGCTTAATGTTTGGATCACACCTGAGCCACATGGTGAAGGAGCTTTCATCCACCACCTTCCTCACGCAGCTGTTGATGCCCCAGGTGAGTGATGCTGAGGGGTGCTAATGCTCCTCTGAGCAGCAGCAGCCCAGGGGATGCTGAAACCCTCCTTACTGGGCCCAGTTCCACAATCCAGTTCACTGCACAACCCCCACACACTGTGCCATTTTGAGAGCTGGGCAACACCACACAAGAACCCCGCAAAAGGCGTGTTCAAAGCACATCTCAAAAAAACCAAAGGTTTCCTGGTTCTTTGCACTCCTGACCATGAGGATCAAGACTGCAGGAGTCTCCTAAAGGAGCTGGAAACAGTGAAATGCATATCTGAAGAGTGCTGAGCTCAAGACAAGAATCCAACATCCCAGAATTCTGCCCCCAAAACGGCCTCCTAACACAAGCACACACACCCGCCCCAACGTGCTCAGCACTGATCTGAACTCAAGAACATGCCAGGTTGTTAAAAAGGCCTAAAAATGCAGAGTAATTGAGGTCATTTCTCTCACGCTTCTCTGGGTTTTCACTCCCTTTGCTTTGCTGTCCCACAATCTGTTCCTCCTTTGGCGTGCAAGAATTGAACAAACACTTCGTTGCAACCACACAGAACTAAACTTATTTGCCTCCAACTTAAGTTACATCTCAAGTTATTGCTCCAGTAGCCTGTAATGCC
Source organism: Phainopepla nitens (assembly GCA_013400175.1). Lineage (NCBI taxonomy): Eukaryota > Metazoa > Chordata > Aves > Passeriformes > Bombycillidae > Phainopepla > Phainopepla nitens. Next base: position 415,083 of record VXBQ01005799.1, read on the forward strand.
AAGCAGGGATGAAAAAATCTACTTAGAAATAGGTACACCAGACCTGAAGCCAAAAAATTCTTCTTTTGGCACACAAACAGCACAGGAAAAGAGGTAGAAACTTGGAGATGGAGGGTGGGGAAGGCCCAAAAAGGCAGGATTGTAATGGAAACATCTGATCAAGAATTTTCACAAGCCTTTAAAACTTCTGAAACCCAACCCCTTCGCCAGCACTTCTCACATGCCTCAGACTGCAGACCACGTTATGCAAGTTCTAATTGTGCCTGCAGAGGCCTCCCTCCCACCCACGGGCTCTGCACCTCAGCAAATCCCTGTGTGCAAGGACACTGAGGCAGAGAAGAACCCTCCCACACCTGGCCTGGGGTGCTGCCACCTGTGCAAAGAAAGCCTGGCCTTGTTGGGCATCTTGAACCAGGCTCTAACCCCCTGAAAGCTGCTAAAAAACCCTCTGGCTTTACATACACAAACCAAGCTGTGAAAAGATTCACTAAATTTAGCACGCAACCCAATCCTAGTGGTAATGTAGCACAGGCTGAAGATATGGAAGTGACCTTAGGTGAAGGTAACAAGGAAAAACTCTCAGTACTCCCACTGAGCTGCCGTGGGAAAACCCAGGGAACCCAATAAAATCCTGACAAAACCTCCATAAATCCGCCAGGCAGCTTGGTGGTTTCCAAGGCTTTGAGATGCCACCTCCGCCTCTCTCCTGGACAATGCTGCTCATTGTCCACACTGGGGACAGGGTTGGGAGGAACCTTCCTTGGCACATTCCAGGGCAAACAATTCTCCATGAACTTGGAGAAGGAAAGCTTGATGGACCTCCACCACCACTGCTGTGAACACAAAACCAGGCAGAGAAAAAGCAGCACAGTCCTTTGTCCTTCCATCACAGCTGGAGCCACACGTGCTGCCAACAGGTGTTGAACCAAGCAAAGGTCAGGAGGTGTGACAGGAGATCCAGCATTGGCCTGTGAAATCTATTTTCTGCCAGTTCCCAGCACCACAGCCCCTGTGAACTGCAGACACTGCCTGCTCCAAGGACAGGACACAGAGTCTCCCTGGAGAACAGCAAGTAAAGGAGGCAAGAGTTCCCACCTAGTCCTGGGGGAAAGGGCCCTTCCTAGCACAGCTCCCTAAACCCCCATCACTTCCCAGATCTAGAAATGCCCTGCAAGAGCTCCAGTGGCTATGAGCTGCTGTAGCCATGGTGATGCTCTCAGGTACACCTGGAGCTGAGACAGAGAAGAGCAGCAGAGATGTTGCAACTGGTTTGATGTGCCTGGTTTTAGGTCCTCACATAGAATTAAAAGCAATGGCTACATGAAACCCAAGCTGGGATGTCCACTTGCAACATTAAGTGATGACCTAGAGGGCAAAGCAGCACTAAACACCGAGGCAGCCTTTCAAACCATTTTGGGAGGCAAGAAACAACATCACTTTCTGGGGCCAGGCCTGGCCTCCTACCCACACCAGAGAAGAGACCTTGAAAGGAAGGGGCACGTGGGAACAGTCCTGGTTGCTGCAGGAAAGCAGTTCCATGTCCTAGCACAGAATGGTTTGGGTTGGAAGGGACCTTAAAGATTATCACATTCCAGCCCCCTGCCATGGAGTAATTATCCCAGCTTGCTCCCAGCCCTGTCCAAGCTGGCCTTGAACACTTCCAGGGATGGGGGAGTCACAGCTTCCCTGGGCACCCTGTGCCAGGGCCTCACCACCCTCACAGGGAACAATCCCTTCCTAATATCTAATCTAAACCTCTTCACTTTTCACTTAAATCCATTCCTCCTTGTCCTGTCGCTATCTGACAATGCAGCTCACCCACCAGCTGACTGCCAGGGGTTCAGGTCACAAATGGGACCAAGAAAAAGGCACCATCAGCTGCTCTGCTGGTGACCTCCGGGCATTTTCACCTGCAGGTGTTTGGCCTCTGCTTTCCCTTCTGTAAAATGGGCAGATAAGTGCCATGCCAGAGCCTGGCAGCAGCACAGGACAGGTGCCTGATAGAGAAACACCCATGAGAGCCAAATGCAAGACATCAGCTTAAAACACTCCTGCCACGCAGCACTTCCCACCCAAGCCCTGGGAACCATTCTCTTCCTCCAAGAAATTGCACTTTTTAATTTACTGTTATCAAGTGTAGACTTTCCAACTTAAAACCCCACAGCAAATTGGCTGGGAAGGAAAAGTAGTCATGGCCAGTGGTCAGATCAAACCAGCAATAATGAAATGAGGAGCTGACTGACATTACAGGCTCTCTTATGAGTCAGTCATGATCCTGTCCAATCCCGGCCAGCTCTCTGAAGATCTGCACCTTGTGCAATAGCTTAGTCATCATCTTCCTTGACAGCTACGCACTTACAAACAGATTTTGAGTCCACTCACATTTTCCCATGAAAACTTTCCCCTCTTCCCTACTACAGGCAGGACAGAGCAGAGTGGTGCCAGCCTAGGAGTGGGCAGCTTGTCCCTTGCAGGGGAGGAGATAAAGCTTTTATCTCTCAGACTTAACAACCTCCTTCCTGTGTGGTAGCAGACGGACAAAAGACACCTTTTCACACCACAGACAGGAACGAGATGTACTAAAATTTGTCACAAGCCTGAAATAAAATACCCTGCTTACCATTTTCAGTCCATACGGGAGAGTGTAAAACAGAATTAAGCCAGCAATTCTTCCACAAGGAACTTGCAGGGTGGGATTTGGAAGCAAAAGGATAAGGAGCCAAAAAAAACTCGGGTAGAGTTTATATTGCTCTGGCAGCTAAGCAAAAGTTGGTAACACTGGACTGAGATACTTCCCCTCTGCAGGATGAGGGCTGGATTGTTTTTGGAAGCACCATGAATCACGGGCATAAATATACCAGGCTTTAAGAGCCTTTGACACCCACGTAATTCTGAACTCCAGCTTGATTTTCCCTGGGTCATTCAACACATGCTGGGCGAGCTGGACACCAGACTGGCAGGCTGAGAAGGTCACCTATTCAATTAATAGGTGTAATCCCAAAACCAGAACTTGTGGTTTGCTAGATAAGATCAACACACCTCTTCCAAGAGAAAAAGAGCCTTCCCTGATGCTCCATTAGTCATTCAAGTGCACCTTGAAGGAAAACAGGAGTTTTGCTCTATATCCTCAACTTCACAGCATAAAAGGGTTTAAAGATGCTTCCTGCAGCAGGGGAACTGTGATGCAGCAGCTCCAGCAGAGCAGTGATTTGCAGGATTGCCTGGCTGCGAGCAGATCCAGACAGGGAAGCCAGGCAGAGGGATCAGCCAGAAGGAAGAGTGTCCAGAGGAAAAAGAGAAAAAAAGCCCTGCAAGAAGAGCTGTTCCCACTGAAAATCCTGCACATCTGAGAGCAACCACAGCAAAGAGCTGTAAATGCAAGCAGAGGACAGCACTATTTATAATAGGGATTATTAGTGCAACAAAATGAGCAGCTTGTCCACATGACTGATTTACAGACACTTTCTCTGAGTTACAACGCAGCCCCAGTGATGCACAAGCAAAGATGAGCTTTCATTTGAAACAGGAAAAATGCTATTCCTCTAGATAAATCTTCATGGGAAGAAAAGGGGAAGAAAATACTTTTACTTCTCTTCAATAACAGCAATTTAGAGCTGTGGATTTTGGTAAGCAGTGTGGCTACAAAGCGCTAACAAAAACAACATTGCAGAAAAGAAGGAGGAGAGCTGCAAAGAAGTAACTCTCTTGATTACCCCAGAAACCTTACAGCTCCTGCCCCTCTCATCCCACACTTGAGCAAAACTCAAGGCCTGAAGCACCCAAACTACTTCTCTGCACCACATAGTGGCAGGGAGATAATGTTCTCTACTTGTGTAAGTACAGATAGAGATTTTGTCCAGAGTTTTCATGTAACAGATACCATTCCTCTTTTTCCCTGTTTTCTACAGTATCTAAGAGACTTTTAAAAAACACCCTCACCTCTAGTTAAATGGGAAGCATTAAAAAGGATCATGAGATTTGCATTCTTTAGCACCTCAGATTAGAGTTTCCACTGCCATGACTTCCCCTTCCAACTCCGCACCAAGCTTCAATTAAAGAATCTTCATATTTGGGTGCACTTTGGTATTTCTTGTACCAAGGCACTGGAGCATCCAGGCTGACAAGTGGCCAAGGCAGCAGAATTTATGCCCTCTCAAGAGATCTCTGTTTAATTCTGCTGTATGGAGAGATCCTGCACCACGCCTGCCCTCTGCCCAGGACCTATATTTAGGGACTGAGCTGACCCAGCAGTGCCCTCGTAAGCTCATTTATCGAGATTCACTTATTCATTCTAATATAATCTAATTAGATGCAGCAGTCCCGTACACAGGCATGGCAGTGACCAGGAGAGGACGAGTTCAAACACAGGGAACCCAGCCCAGGTGCTACTTAGTTCTCATACAGAGAGGGGGAAAAAAGCCCTTGCAGAGGAATGGCAGGAATTGCAGATGCCTGTGCGTTATCTCCCAGCAGCACCTGGATCCACTCTGGATTCCTCCACCAGGTAAAAAACAATTCCTCGACTGGAAGCAGCAGCAGCAGAGTTCAGATCAATGCATGGTCCTTATCCATGAAAGGGCTCCTGCTCCTGCTCTGAAATCACTGAAAATGGGGGCAAAAAATAAAGCAGGAATCAGTCTCTAAGGCAGTGCCCATGCCAGCAGGCACAGATGTGTTCCCAAACTGCAGACCACAGGCATCAGCCTGGAAAAAGTGCCAGAGTTCACATTGTAAGAAAATACTTTAAAGGCTCCATTCTGGCAAGAAATGGGAAGTTTTCAAAGCTCCCAAGTACCCTCTCTCCTGCCACCAGCTGTAGTTCAGGCATGCGAACAGGAAGAAGCTTTTACATTTCTAAAAACATAAATAAATAGTTCTTTTTTTAAAAAGAGTCCCCATGTGTTTTATTTGCTTGGACATCTTGTGTAACGATGAGAGGAGAAGCAGATTCCTAGGAGTCATGGGCTGGTAATTCTCCAATTTATCATCTCCATAGTTTATGCACAGTCATTAACAAGAAGTGATTTGTCTGGGACAGATTTAGCCCAGTAACTCCCTGTCTCCTTAGCCTGAAACAATCACCCGAGGAATGTCAAAAAGTTTGTGAGCTTAGTGCAGCAAGCAGCCCCCTCCAAAATATTCCTACTTTTAAAAATAGACCAATCCTGCTGCTTTGCCAATGCAGAGCAGGAAGTTTAAGAGCTAAACACAGACACATAAAATTCCCTTTTTATTAAAAAGGTTCTAAAAGGTAAAGGCAAAAGGTTGTCACTGACAATGAAATCCTGAGAAAATATCGATAAGAGAACAACTCAAGGAGACTTAAAGACTTCAACTTGTTTAACCTATGAAAACAAGGGGTCAAGAGGGGATCCAATTGCTCTAATTACATCAGGGAGGGAAAACAATCATTTAAACCAAATGGAAACACGAGAACCAGAAACAAATTACACCAACAGGCCATGAACACCGTGAGGATGGAAATTCAGCAACTGCTGAGACTTCAAGGAGGTTCTCCAACAGCTCTCCTGTGGAGATGGAGAAAGAATAAATGGATCGAGTTTCACCTTGGAAGTAGTTGTGTTATGAAAGGCATCCACAGAGTGGATGGGTGCTAAAAACAGGGAAACAACTTGATTTGGGTTGCTGCCACAGCTTTTGGAGTCAACAGCAGGATGGAGAATTGCCTCCTCCTGCCACTCTGCCTTCTGCTTCCTCCCCATCCCTCTGGGACGGCACAGGGGGCATTCACACTATTTACTCAGGCATGTCACTGGGTATGACCAGGGAACTAAACTTGGGAGCTGAAGCCTCACAAAGTCAATGGTGAGAGGTGGGTGCCTTGGCAGCAGCAGGGAAAGGGATTAGGAGCAACCAAGTTTGATGCTTAAAATAAAACACATGTCCTGTCCCCTTGTGTCCTCACGCTTTAGGGTCTTGGGTGTAGCTCAAACACAGACCTGGCCATCACCTCTGAAATTCACAAGGAATTCCAGTTCCTAAGGGATTCTTTTAGCCCTAGGTTTTCAGCCCCCAGGGTCAAGAATGATCAGACATTTTTGAGCCATAACCACCAAATCTCCAACAGCAAGAGCAGATGACGCAAACGAAAGCTGTTGCAGAGCTAACCAAGGAACACCACAGCTTTACACAGGCATGAGCAAGTCCTTCCCTTTTCTTCAAGGGGTTTCAAAAACAAAGTAGTCATCAGGTCTGTGACAGGGAGGGATAAAGGATAAAATTAAAATCTCATTGTGTGCTTCAGGTCCTATTGCTGCTATTTCTGAGAGCAGAAAGCATCTTTTTGAGAGCAGCTACAAAAGAGGGGTGGTAAGAAAAAAACTACCAAAAAAGGTACTTGGTAATAACTCCACCAGAGAATTAGCGTTCCTCTCCAATCCCCAACCTTTCACTGCTGCAGTTACACACAAGTTATTTTAATCACAGCACGCAGAAAGCAGCATCAGCATATGAGGCAAGAGAAAAAATATGCGGTAAAGCGAGTTGCATGGCCTGTTCGCGGGCAGAAATTACAGCAGTTACAGGCAAGAGGTCCACGAGACAGAGAAACACTTCCAGCCCAAGCCAAACAGGAGGATGATAGTGATCCACCGAGAGAAACGGCAAGGAAAAACATCTGAAAGGAGGTGGAACACAGAAACAGAATCCCCTCTCAACTTTTGCAGCAAACAGTTTGCGCTGCCCAGCGAGAGATTTTTGCCTTGTCATAGGTAAAGAGATGTCAAATTGAATAGTTATGTCAACTAAATACCATTTGTGTTGGTGGAGAGACGCAGCAATGGAAACACTAGAGGAATGGGGGGGAAAAAAGGGAGAATTTTAAACAGAAAAGAGCTACAGCAGGGTACCAGCTCAGCTCCTCTTCCACAAAGCGAGAATAAGTCTTTGAGGTTTTCTAACAGTGACCTCAAAATACACAGCACAGCCTTGGGGGGAGCACGGGGGAAAAAAGGTTATAAAATGACAAACCTAAAGCACACGGGTGGATGCACATCACTAGAGAGCAGAACTTGTCACTGTCTAATGCAATAAAGATGCTAAGCTATGTTATTCTTAATAACCACCTACTCCATTAAAATACTTCATCAGCTGAAGGCAGCCGGGTACAAAAGGTGTAGCTTTGCCACCTTAACTCCTCTTTCCTTCTCCATAACTTGCAGGCTGGAAGAAGGGAGTCAGCTGAGAGTAGAGGAGAGGTGATGGTGGCATGAACACCTCCAGGGTTAACAGAGCTGCACACAACCCGTACAGGGGCTGTACCAAAGGGCACGGGCAACCTCAGAAATTAAACACCACTGACAGCATCACCTAGGAGGGCGGGGAGCAGCATCTGCGAGCATTTGACACCAGCACGGGCACCCAAGGCGGCCCAGATCGCGGTAACGAAGCGCAATGCTCATCAGAGCTCGCACGGCCACCCGGGCGCTGCAGCACCCGCCTCTGGCCGAACCTCACCCGGGGCTCCGGCAGCTACGGGCAACGCTCCGCAATCGCGTTTCGGCCGTCGGTTCTCGCCCAGCCGCCCCTCGGCGGGCGGTTTAACGCAGCGGGCTCCGGGAACACCGCGTGTTTGCCCCGCTTCAGCCGGCTCCGGGGAGATGCGCTCGGGAGGCACCGCAGCCCCACGGGAGCCCCGCCGGAGCCCC